>OX376697.1:12865161-13072478 GCA_947389925.1 Coelopa pilipes
TGGCTGACTGTCCGACTGATTGACTGATTCTGATTCGAATTCTCTCGCCATCGCAGTGATCACGACCTACAAGGAGCCTGTGGCCGGCTGGATCGACAACATGTACGGGCCGTGCGGCGTCATCGTGGGCATCGCCGCCGGGGTCCTGCGCGTCTTCAGCGGGAAGGTCGGCAACAAGGCCCACGTGGTGCCGGTGGACCTCAGCGTGAACGCGCTGCTGGCGAGCGCCTGGGACATCGCGAGGAACACGTAAGACCGAAATCGAGGGTTTTTCGAAACCCGGGGTCGACCGGGGATTTTCGGATCGATCGTAGGATCCTGGGATCGATCGAGGGATCCAGGGGGGGGGGGACCCTCCGATTGATCTCGGGACCCTGGGATCGATCGTGGGACGTTGGGTCCTGTCCGGGACCCCGTTGACCGCTCCTGCCTCGCTCCCCTGCAGGTACGAGTCGCCGCCGATCTACAACTACGTCCCGGACGCGGACAACATGGTCACGTGGAAGGAGTACATGCAGTTCGGGTTCGAGTTCGGCGTCACGATCCCGCTGCGGAAGTCGATCTGGTACCCGCGCTTCACGATCGTGCCCTCGGTCTGGCAGTACCAGATCCTCGCCTTCTTCTACCACACGCTGCCCGCCCTCGTGATGGACTTCCTCCTGCTGGTCATCGGCAAGAAGCCCAGGTGAGTCGACCAGCGACCAAGCGCCTCCTCTCTAACACCTCGACCGCTGGTTCGTCGCAGGATGCTGAAGATCTACCGGAAGATCCACAAGTTCTGCTCGGTGATGGAGTACTTCAGCTCGAACGACTTCCAGTTCGACAACGACAACGTGCGGAGCCTCTCGGCGAAGCTGGTGGGCCGCGACCGCGACCTCTTCACGTTCGACATGCGCTCGATGGACTGGCAAGAGCTCTTCCAGGTCAGCCTCTCGGGCCTGCGCATGTACGTGGTCAAGGACGACCCCGCCAACATCCCCGAGTCGGTCAAGCGCTACGGCAGGTGGGTCGCGCCTGCGCCTTGTCCCTTGTCCCCATTAACCCGCTCTCCACCCGCCTTCCAGGCTCAAGGTCCTGCACTACTCGACCCTGTTCGTCATCTACGCGCTGGTGTTCGCCGGGCTCTGGCTGCTGCTCAAGCGCATCTTCCTCTAGGCCCGCCTGGCCGGCCTGCAGCCGAACCCCCAATCCCTATACACGTAATTTCGCAGCTGCATTAGGTTAAGAGGCGCGTGGCCCGCGCACACACACACGTGCGTCGGCCGCCGCTGTATGTATGTCGTAAGCATTCATGCTTTTAAGCTTAGCACATGTTCTGGTTACCTTTCTAAGGAAATAATTCTGGTGTACAAAGTATTTTAGCCGTAAGGTTTAGATGCAAATAAATGCGTTTATACAATATCTGAGATCGGTGTAAGTCAGATCCGGTGTTTTCTTTCTCAATAATACGGGTTGTGGAGAAGGGGAAAACAACCGTAATCTTCGTTTACTCGACGGATACGTCGCATTTGGGAATCCCTGAGCATTGCTGATTGCAGTAACGCGAGCATCCGGGAGCCGAACTTCGGAATTATGCCATCAAACGACTCTCAATTATTGTACTTGCGCAAGAGAGACAGGCCGGCGGACAGACGCGCAGCTCAGAGACCGAGAGAGAGCGACGGCGACGGCGACGGCGACGGCGATGGGGAGAGAGCTCACGGGTCTTCTCTCGGAATTAAATTTTGAACGTGAAATGCACCTCGGGGAAATGCATGGATAATGAAATTCAGACGCAGGCCCCGCACTCACGCACACACGCACACACGCACGGGCGAGTGGGAGCCGAAGGTCTGGTTCAAGAGACCCGAGCGAGGCGCAGCTGGGGACGGGGTGTGTGAGAGCGAGGGCTGGTGAGAGGGAGCGCGAGAGAGCGCGAGAGAGCGCACGAGGCGCAGAAGCTGGGGACAGGCCACGAGGGATGCTCTCGCTCTGGAGAAGACGCTCCCGTCGGAAGCTGTGGAAGACGCTCTCGGCCCTCTCTCAACGAACGCGGTCGTAGGATGCTCGCCCTCTTCCTCGCGGGCGCTCGGAGCCGCGATTGCTCCAATTCCCGCGACAGAGCCAGGGTTGTTCGAGTCTGCGGAGAGGCCGGGGAGAGCGTCAGGACCGGGACCGGGACCGGGACGAGGACGAGGACCGCGGCCAGGACAACACAAACAACGACCACTGCGGCGGCGAAAACAACTACGAGAACGACGACGACGACGACGACGACAGCGACAGCGCCGACAATCGGGACGGACGCGGGCTGGGACTAATGTGGAGGCATGTGCTGGCCATAAAGTTGTTTGTTATGCTCCGCGGCCTTTGAGTTCGGCCGCAGTCGGGGCCGCCGTCGCCATCGGACGCGAGTTCGGGCGCGCTCAGTTCGCGCGAGTTCGCAGGACCGCCAGCAGCAGGCGTCGCAGCTCCGGCTTCATCGGGTTTCATAACAAGGTTACGCCGTGCCATTACGTCGCATTACGTTGCACCGCCGTCCCGCCCGTCGCGTCCGTGCCGACCCTCGCCCGTGCGCCCGGTCCGCGCACCGCCGGCCCGACGTGGGAAGCGTCCAGCGGCGTCTGGAGCGGAGCCGAATCCGGATCCGGATCCGCTGCCGCAGCCGCAGCCGCATCTGAGTCGGAGCCGTTGTCCACGTCATGGCCATATACGTGCCCTGGTATTAGTGTATACGGCTGTGGGAGTTCATTTGCGTGTTCGCCGTCGCCGTCGTCGCTCCTTCAATTCAATTTTCCACCTCCTTCTCGTGCCTCCCCATTCGTTCCCGGTCCTTCCGCACGGAGTCCCTCTCGCACCCCGTTGGCCTCCCCAAGGCCCACTGTCTCCCTCTCTGTCTGTCCCTGTCTCCCCTGGCATCCTTCTCGCGAGATAATTATTTACGCTTCCGCCCTCGCGCTTTGTTTCCGCATAATAATATTTAAATTAATTACAAGAAAAATGCGCGACGACGACGACGACTGCGAGTGCGAGTGCGACCGCGAGTGAGGCGAGTGTGTGTGCGAGCATGTGTGAGTAGGTGAGTGCGAGTGGGCGGGAGAACGGGAGCAGAATCGCGAGAGCGAGAGGGAGCGAGAGCTGGAGCGAAATAAAGAGATTAGAAGGACGCAAGCAAAGTGCATTAGTGAGGCTGCTGCTTCTTCTTCTTCTACTGCTCTTCTTCTTCAGGTTCTGCTCTTCATCTTCTTCTGCCTCTGCTTCTGCTTCTGCCGTTCGTGTTCATTTCCATGTTCCGGTTCCTGCTCGCCTTGTTCTTCTTCATTTTTATCTCCTGCTCATTGTGGTTGTCCTTCTTCTTCTTCTTCTTCTTCTTCTTCTTCATCTTGATGTTGTTGTTTTACTTGGTGTCGATAAAGTTTTTATATTGTGGTTGTTGTTGTCTCTGCTGCACTCCACCGTTATGGAGGCAGTGGATGTAGCCCTGGTTGTTGTTGCTGTTGTAGTTGTTGTTGTTGCTGAGTGTGGTAATGAAATTAAAGTGCATAAAACTAGATAAGTGAAAACCGGATTCAGGATATCCAGGATACGCAAGGACATTACACACAGCCGCACACACGCACCCATACTACGGGAATTTACTGCAAATGGAAGCATATTCGCACAAGGGCAATGCGGGCGGGGCAAAGCGGGAGTGAGAGCGAGAGAGGGAGAGAGCGAGGAAGAGAGGAACATGGGCAGAGAGGGAAGAGAGAGCTCTTCAAGGGTCCGCTGCAACCGGAAGGACCTCGAGCGACTTCGTTCTTCGAGTCCTTCGGGCGCCCGCCGCAGGCTTCCCTTCTCGAACGAGGCTCCAGGAGGCCGTCGACGCGCCCTCGAGGAACCTGTTGAGGGACCCGGCAGAGTCCATCGTGGACACTTATAGCCAGGACAGCGCGGTCCATTAACCGGGCCATTCGGGCGCTGCTTCGTGCCCGACTTGACGTCCGGGGCCGAGTGCGATTTGCATAAATCAAGCCAGGACTCCTTACGTGGTATTATTTTTAATGGGCCGCCCGCCCGAAGAGCGCAGAGCCCGGGCGACCGGGGACCGACTCCGACTCCGACTCCGACTCCGCCTCCTTCCCACCCACCCCTCGTCCTGGGTCCGCACCGTGGGCGTGAGGCGCGAGGGCGGCGGGCGTCCGAATCGGGGATTTATGTCCGTTTGTGTTCCGTCTGGCCGCGCGCTCGCCGCTTATTGATGTGATCAAATTTGAATGCATGTGTGCCGTCGTCACGCCCAGCTCTCGCCGTTATTACTTTTATTTTCATCATTATTGGGGCCCGGGGGTGGGACGATTCCGCAATTTGAACCTCAGACATTCCACGAATACGTCTGTATAAATAAGGCAGGGATTTTGATGGGGCCGGGGATGGCGGCCGACGACATTTATGGGGAGCAAGGGGAGGGGGAGCGAGAGGGGGAGGGGGCGGCTCAGACGGCTCCTCGGGCGCTTCGCCATTACTTGTTATTTATACTCGGCTGCGACGTGGAGGTCCATTGGAACTAATATGAACTCGCCGCCCCGCCCCGCCCCGCCCCGCCCCGCCCCGTCCCGCTCCCTCGTTCCCGAAGCCCTCCTGCAGGGCCAAGGGCGACGATGATGGGGATGAGGATGGAAACTGGATCATGATGACGGGAATCAATGGGTGAAGACGATGAGCAGCAAAGGGATGGTGATGGTGATGGTGATCAAAGCGAGGACGACGATGGGAGTCAAGTGGGAGACGATGAGGATCACGAATAGGGCGAGGAACAAAGCGATTGGGATGATGATCAAAGTAGAGGATGTGGATGGGAGGATGAGAGGGGATGAGAGATGATGCGCCCTCCACACAGATGACGCGGGATGCTGATGAGGATGCGAGTTGAATGACGATTAAGCGAGTCAAGGGGTGACGATGAGGATCGAAATTTGATGAATAGCACGAGGCACAAAGAGATTGTGATGAAGGTGATGATGACCAACACTTGATGGGGAGGCGGAAATCAGACGATGATGATCGAAGGGCCCTTAATATTTATTGGACAATAAACTCAATAACAATAATAGAGCGAGTAATGTTCATATTACTCATATTACTACTCTCGCACACACACACACACCGCCGGGCCCAACCTCATACACGCACACACACCCTCCATAGGTGTTCCCATTCCGCACACGCATTTGTTCACTCCCTGCATTCGTCCTCACGCTCTCAATTCAAGCATTTCAAGCTACACTTGTAATTTATGCGCGCATGTTTGTGTGCGTGTGCTCGCTCCAACTGACTACATATGTACTTTTGTATGCGCATGCACGTGTGTGTGTGCGCGCTACTGATAACGACTGTTGGTGATTTCGATATTTTGTTCCCGTTTGCTCCCGTTCCCGTTTTCGCTTCCTTTTCGGAGCAGCGGAGGCAAAGCAGATGAGAGGCTGAAGAGGGTGGGGAGGGCGAAGACGAGTCAGAGGCTGATGAAGATGAAGAGGATGAGGATGAATAAAATGAGGAAGACGAGCATGATGAAGTAGTCGAAGCGGCTGAGGAAACTGAAGAGGATGCCAAAGACGAAGAGGATGCAGGACGACGACGGCCGAGAAGAAACGAAATGAGTTCTCGCCGAATGGAGCCGTGATTCACGAGAGCTCGTGTGGCGTTCGGGAAGACATAAATTCGGCCCGAGGGGTCGGAGGGGGACCTGTTGGGGAATGCAAGTAGGGGGGTTTGGTGTAGTCAGAGAAATCCCTCATCGGAACTGACATCCCCATCCCGATATGGCTCGTCTGCCTCGACCTCTCCCCCAGCGCCCTCGCCATCTTCCACGCCTGACAGCGTTTTCGAAAGGCGAACAGCGGGTGGGAGCGAGAGGGGAGATGGGGGCGGCTCCGCGGCTCGCAACCGCACTCAATAAGTTTTAATTGAGAGTGAAAGCGGAGCGGCGGAGCCCGGGAGCTTCTGGAGATTCCTCGCCAGCTCCCTCTCGCTCGCGGAGGCGCCCCGCAGTCAGCGACAGCTGGGGAGGCGGCGCCCTGCCCTCGGCGGTCCCTTGTTCGGCGTGATCCGGCGGAATCTCCTGCTCCGATGATGAATGGCTCCACTTTGCTGCAGGCTCCCAAGGCTGTTCCATCGCCCACTCTTGACCCGCCCGCTGTCCCTCGCTCCCTTCCGGCACTTGGCGCTGGGTTTTTATGCTTTCGCTTTTACGGCGGAACAACAAGTCCATTCATTAAACCACCACGTCGTCGTGTGCACGGGTGCGGGCGCCCTACAGATGTGTTGGGCACCCACACGCACACCCACACGCACACGCATGGCCCTCGGCGCAATGTCAAAGGATTAATTGTAGGCGGCACCGCCTCGGGCTTCGAGTCGGGCATTTACGGCCGATGGGTGGACTCGATTTGTGTTGCGCTTTACTTTTATTTCGCTGGGCGCTCATAACGGGCGGGGCGAGCGCAGGAGGGGCGGAAACAATGGCCGGGACGGGGCGGGGCGGGGCGAGGGCGGGTCTAAAATAAGTGCTTAAAGTGAAATGATGTCGTTCGTTCGTTCGTTCGCTGGCTCGCTCGCTCGTCGTGCGGGAAAAGTGTAGCAGCTGCATCCTCAATCCTTATTTATCCTTCCCAACCGTCGCAGACCCGCCACCCCCCCTCCCAACCCCTCCGCGTCCTTCGCCCGCCCATCCCCCCACGGCCGTCTGCTTTCTTTCGATCTCTTTCCGTTTCTTGTCGCTCGGGCGCTGTTTTTTGTTCCCTTTATTTATCCTTGGCGTCGTTGTTTTTGCTTGTGCGAGATTCCACTCTCGCCTCTGACCTCCCCGCCCACCTCGCTCTCTCTCGACCATGCTCTCGAACTCTCGTGAAACTCTCTCGCCGACGCTCTCCCCCCTTGCGCTCTCTCGCTGGCGTCGCTCTCGCTCCGCACACGCTCCTCTCTCTCTCTGTCTCTCTGCCGATCTCCCGCTCCGCCCGACCACGGGATAAATGTATTCGTGGGCCGCTGGCGAAAGGGTGGCCAGGAGTCGTTCCTAGCGCCAACCCCCCCACGCCCCCCCTCTCCGTCTCGCCCTGAGGCGGCGATGGAAAAACAACTTTAATACTGCGGCACGGCTCGCTCCGCATCCATCGACAGCATCCCGAAGGACGAATGAACGAGGAAGAACAAGACGATGCTGAGTAGCGAGTAGGAGGGGGGGGGGGGGGGTGAGAGGGAGGCGTTGTTGTTGTGGAAATGACTTGAAACATTGTATTCGCTGAATGCCAGCGAATCGTTGAATCGCCACTCGCTCGCCCGTTCGCTCGCTCGCTCGCTCTTCGGTCGTCCTTCGTCGGGTCGGTTCGGCTCGGTCGGTCGTTCGTTCGGCGGCTCTTTCGGAGGTTCGCTTGCCGTGCGTTGTTCGGGGCCGACCGAAGGCAGCGACGTCGCGGCGGCACGAGGCAGCGCAGAAGAAGAGAACGAGCGAGCTGGAGCGATCGAGCGAGCGAGACGGAGCGAGCGCCGTGGAGCACTTGTGTATTCTGCGATGATTGGTTTCAGTTATTGAGAGGGAGTCGATGCAGTAGGATGGACTTTTGGATGCTGCCGTCGTTCTCGTTGTCGTCATCGCCGTCGCCGCTGCTGCTCCCATTCGGTGAACTTCGGGCGCCGTCGACGCCACTGTCATTGCCGTTGCCTCGGCCGCGGCCTCAGCCGTCGTCGTTGTCGTAGTCGGTGTCGTCGTCGTCGTCGTCGTAGTTGTTGCCGCGCCGTGTGACATTGCGAACTGTAGCGCCAATTTTTGCCATTGTTGTTGTGATTGATTCGACGACGGCCAGTGGCAACGATAACAACAACAACCACCACAACAACAACCAGCGACGGCTTTAGTGTATAGGAATCATTCGCTCTCGTCGTTGTGGTTGCTCTTGTTGTTGTTGCCGTTGTTGCCACCGAAATAGTGGAGCGTTTGAGATTCTGTATTCGATTGTGATTGCGTCCGTCGTGGCGAGGGGGGCGGGGGGTGGCGGGCGACCGACCCCTCGCTGTGTGCGAATTGTGCATGTGTCTTCGTGTGTGTGTGTGTGTGTGAGTGCGCGATTTTTGTGTATTATTTAAAGAGCGCTGCAAGGAGCCTCCGTCGATGCAGCGGCCTCCGCTTTCGCTTCCGGATCCGCGTTCGCGTCCGTGTCCGCGTTCGCGTCGTTTTCGCTCGGGCTCCAAAGCGGATCGAGTCGAGTCGAGTCGAGTCGAATCGAACTGAATCGAGCGACGCGGGGCGGAGCAAACTAATAAGATCCCTCTCTGTCTCCTGGCAGTGCAGCGAAATCCCCGATAAATACTTGTTAATGACATTTGGGCCAGGGGCACGAAGCAGGAAGGGCAGAGCAGGAGAAGAGCAAGAACAAGGCAACGAGCGCTCAGCCCGAGCGAAGTGAAACCGAGTCGTCGAGTCGCCGACTCGACACCGACGGCGCCGCAGGGCGAAGGACGACGGTCGGGGACGGGAGCGGCGAGCGAGTCCCGAGATAACCTAGAAATTGCAGTGCGTCCGTGCGCTCGTCTCGCTCTCTCACTCTCGCGCTCCGAGTGTGTGCGTGTGTGTGTGTGCGTGCCGCGCAATACATGCAGGAAGCGCGATTTTCGTCGCTGCATCTGCATCTGCATCTGGAGCTGGAGCTGGTCGCGGGTCTCGGCCCGACTGCCCTGCGAAATCACAGGTGAGCGCCGACGTCGTCTGCATCGCGCCAGCGTCGGCCACGGGCCGCCTCCCTGCCCCCCAGCTGGGACTCCAACTGCCCCCTTCATCGCTTCCCCGATTCCTTCCTTCCGCCCTCGATTCCGAACGCCTCACCTTGGTTATGCCTTAAGCCGCCCATTTGCCAGCCCCTCCAACCCCTTGCCCGGCCACCCCTTGGACCCCCCAAAAGACCTGCAACCCCCAACGCCCAACCCCCGCCCTCGCGCGGCCGTCCGAGGCAGGCGAGGAAAATTCCTCGGATGAGAGCGGCCAGCCTGGATGTGAATGGCTCGGCGGCTGCTGTGTGTGTGAGTGAGGGGCCTGGTGTTGGCGTGGGTCCGAGGGCCGTCGGAAATCACCTTTCGGCTGCTGGGCGGGCGTGCGGGTGTACGAGTGTGCGGCTGTGTGTGTATGTACACCGAATATTGGCAATTGAATATTTTCGCTTGAGCCCGCCCTGCCCGCTCACCCCGCTCACCCCGCTCGCCGCTCGCCACTCGTCACTCGCCACGGCATCGACTCGGCATCCATTTCCTCATCGCGTTCATCTCGCTCCTCGGCTCCTCGGGCCCGACTCGTCTCCACGTCTCCACGACGACGACTCGAAAACGTGAAGCGTCGCCGCCGTCGTCCTCGCGTCTTTCCCAATATTTTTCCATTGCTGTTGTCCTATGCTTTGCAGTTGTTTCTGCTTCCTTTTGGTTTCTGTTCACTATCGGAATTATCGCAAATTCTCATTTTTTCACCTTATGATTTGTTCTTCTTTCTTCCCCTACCTCGCTCTCCTCGCCCCACTCTCTCAGCCCCTTCGACGTCTTCTCGCTGGCCCGCCGTCCGCCTTCCGCCTTCCTCCAGGCTCAATCTGCTCGCACTCACCCTCCCTCCTTCGCTCTCTCTTCCGCTCTCCGCTCTCCGCGCTCCTTCCCCGACGGACCGCGCAAAGGCTTCCGAGGAACTCGGCTAATATTTGTCTTTGCCGGGGGAGCGAGAGCGAGAGTGAGAGTGAGAGAGAGAGAGCTGCGTGTGCATGTGTTTGTGAGAGTGAGCGATTGAGGGAGAGAACGAGCCAGGGCAGAGGGAGGCGGCGGCGTTCTCAGAGATTCAGCGTGCGGATTTAGATTTAGAGTTTGAATTGATTACGATATCAAGTGTTTGTTGTTGTCCTGCCCCTCGCCCTCTCCTTACTTCTCTCCTCTTCTTTTCTCACCTTGGGCATCGCCGTCCCCGTCTGGCTCTCCTTCCTCGCTGGCGTCTTGTTCTTCCTCCTCTCCTGTATATCGACGGGTCCGCCTCGAACCCAGAGCCCCAAATCTCCAAATCCCGCGTGTTTGTTTTGCAATCTTAGCCGTGGTGAGCTTGGTGTGTATTTGTCTTCCTGTCCAAACGGAGGGCACAGTGGCGGCCACCGGAGCCGCCCACGTCGCCATCGGAGTCCCTTCGGCTGGACGTGGCGTTTCCAACGCTTCAAACGAACAAGAGAGAAATGAGTCCTGCACCATTTTGAAATTATTTCATTATTTTGAGCTCTAATTATGATTTGTTACTTGTCTCACTTATAAAAATGTTTCCGTTTCTGAACCAACTTTAGAGCATTTCAATTCAACACATTCGCATTAGAAATAATGTTCATTTACTACATGAAAATGTTCACACCTTGTCTATAAACACAAATTTAGATCTAGATAAATGAAATTTGTTTGCAAATCGATTCATTGTTTTCAATCGACTAAGACCATCGGCGATTTAAGATTGCTTTTAGAGAAAACAACGAGAATATGTTGAGAACATGGCATTTTTCGAACACACATCAGAATATTTGGATACCAAACGGTTTTGAAATCTGCCAAAAAAAACGGCAAAAAATTGAAAACTTCCCTTTTCATGAATATTTCAGAAACGCTTCCCCAAATGAATGCCCGGAAGTCGCCCGTGGCAAGTGTGCGTTGGGCAAAAAGGTTTCATTTTTCAACGATTGGACGCGGCGACCCGCGGCCCTAAGGTCAATATCGACAACCCCGCCCGCGCCCCCGCCCCTCCCGACGGCGGCTCCACCGGCGCCACTGTACGTGAGCGTGACGACGGGCCCGAACTGTACAATTTTCCTTTATTATAATTAAAAAAGGCGGGCGGGCCGGGGGAGGAGGAATTGTTTTGTTGACCGGACCCGCAGCCGAAGCCGAAGCCGATGCTGAAGCCGAACCGATGTCGTCGGCCCGCGGCAGGGGAGTTCAATAGAAATGGCTCCGGCAGGGGTGGGAGCGCCAGAGAGAGAGCGAGGCGACGGGCACGAGTGGCTGCGAGAGGGAGGGAGGGTGGTAGAGGGAGGCCTTGATGGCCGATGGACGGCGACGGCGACGGCCGCAGCAGCCGTGGACCGCGATTCGCACGGGGCTGAGGTGGACGCGAGAGCGCGGAGGAGGCGGCGGAGGGCGATGGGGGGTGAAGTGGACAGCGGGTGGAGGGGGGCTGGGAGCGGGGCTCGATTCGCTTTCGTTACGTGAAGTGATACTAAATTATTTGTAATAAGCTGCGATGTGCGTGTGTTCGGCTCGATTGTTGACTTTCTGCGGCCGCTGCTGTTGGTGTGGCCGTTGTTGTTGTTGTATCTGT
Source organism: Coelopa pilipes (assembly GCA_947389925.1). Lineage (NCBI taxonomy): Eukaryota > Metazoa > Arthropoda > Insecta > Diptera > Coelopidae > Coelopa > Coelopa pilipes. The sequence continues at coordinate 12,876,494 of OX376697.1, forward strand.
TGTTGTTGCCTTTTTCGCCATTACCTTTTGTGTTTTCCGAACGTAATTTTTATTTTTCCCCGCTCCGGGGAGGGGGCGGCAATTGATTTGTGGCCCGAAAACGTGTTGCGTGGCCCATTTTTCCGATTACGGCTTCTTCCTGGCCATGGCTTCGTGATTTGCGTTGTTCTTGCCGTCGCCGAGTTGTCGTTGCTCGTTGTTGTTGTTGCTCTGTGACTTCTGTTGTTCTCAGTTTTCCATAAATCAATCCACTTATTTATCGGCTCGATGCGAAAGCCCGCGATTAGCATCCAGATCGCGGCTCGGCCGGACGGAAACAATGAAATATGTGCGACAATTAAGCGGCAATACATCGATTACAGGCGCATCTGTCGCGCCGCCGCCCGGTCGCGGCTCGGCCAGGGGGCGGGGCCTGGTGGATTATTAAAGGGTTTCCGTAGGCACGAGCTCCAGATTTCACTCGAATCGCACCAAGTGCTTTCCAGGCGTGTTTGTGAGAGATCGCAAGAGCTCTTTAAGCACTTCGATGTGCTTTGACTAGCAGTGAGCGGTGGGGAAATGGCGAAGGAGGTCGGCTGCAAGCGGGACCGGGGCGTATGAGTGACCGCAGCTGCAGCTGAGGGCTCGGGAGCTGCCACGTGGTGCCAATGAAGCGGAAATGGAAGCCTTTTAATTTCCCCAAAGCCCGCCAATTAATGGAAATAGTTGTATTTGCTTCCTTTGGGCGGCCTGCGGTCAACCCCTGGTGGTCACAGGGCAGCAAGGGCCGGACGCTTCCCTGTCGCCGCCCCCCTCTCGCTCCCTCTCCGCCCGGCTGTCCGGGTGCTTCCTCGGCTCGGCGCTTCGTCCTTCGAAACGAGGACATTTATTGGATGTGGGTCCTTTCGAGACATGCCCCGCATTCCTCGAATCATCGAGCACGGCCCCTCGCTTGCTCTCGCCTGCTCTCGATCACTCCGCAGCCCTCCAGCTCTTCCCAGTCCCCTTCTCCTCTTAGTCCCCCGATCGGCCTCTCCCTCCGGCCGGATCTCTGCGCTTCACGCACAATCGAAGGAAGGCGGCGTGTGGAGACAACTGGCCTTTTAAGCGATTAAACTGGAATGAAAAGCCTCTCTAAGTGCTCTTCTCGCTCGCTCTCCCTCACTCAGTCTCGCAATTCGGCGAGGCGTTGCCACCCTGCGGCACTGCGCACAAAGGACGAGGGGGCGGGGGGGGTGAGGAGGAGCTGAAAGGATCCCATTTAGTTGCTCAATTTCAGCTTCACACTTCCGAATCTCCTGTGCGAGCAACAACGGACAACAGCCAGAACTATGGCGACAACACAGCCAACAACAACAACAACAACACCAACAACGACGCCAACAATTAAATGCGCCTACCGTGAATGGGCCAGAGTGCAAAAAGGCTAAAGCAACAACAGCAGCAGCAACAACAACGGCAGCAGCACAAATGTCAGCCAAGTGAGGAGCAAACATTTGCACAAATTCTCCAGAAACAAATACCAATGCAGCCCCCCCCCCCCACACACACGGAGAGAGAGGAGAATCACACGAAGCACACACACTCACACAGACACAGCACCGAGACAAGGAGACAAAAAATGCGCACGAGCAGCCGAGACGCATAAAAAATAATGGATGCAACCTGGAGGATGGAGGGGCGCAGCTGCAAGAGGGAGAGGGAGGAGGGCCGTGGGAGGGACTGAGACGGAGGAGGAGGGGAGGAGGCGACGAAGGAGGGGGGAGGAGACGGTGCAGACGACGACGACGACGACGACAAAACATGCACTCGACAACAAAAGGAGGCTCGAAGAAAGGCGAAGGGTTTCGAGTGGACGAGGAGTGGCAGAGAGGCAGACAGAGGGGCGCCGAGAGGGGGAAGTGGGGGAGGGAGAGGCAGAGGCAGAGGCAGAGGCAGAGGCAGAGGCAGAGGGAGGGGAGAAGAGGGAGCAAGACGGGTTACGTCTGTTATTTAGAAGTTACAATGCTCGAGCACTGCAAACACAATTATCGCGATTGTTGACGAGAACGAGCTGCATTCAGAGCGGGCGGCCAAAAGGACACTCGAGCCCACGGCGGCCAGGAAGCGGCGTCCGCGTGTGTGTGTGTGCGCGTCGGTTTGTTTGCTTTAGTTTAAATAAATGAGCTGCTCGCGTCACCCCGGACTCTCCGTGTTGACTGAGTTTTGGTGCAGCGGACGAGTTCGTTCGGCATCGCTGCCAATGCCCTTAATGCCAGTTAATGTGCACGCACGCACACACACACACACACACACAGCCACCCGCTCACGTCCCTGGCTGGGCGCCTCTGCCCGAGGTTCGTTGGCATCTCGGGGCTCACGCGCTCGGCTCCCGCCAACGGCGGCTCCAGAGGCGGCGGCGTCCGGGCGTGCGGGAGGCCGGTGGTGGCAGATGGAAGAGATAGAGGGACTAGGGATAGGAGGGGTGGAGAGCGAGGGAGTAACGGTAGAGAGGGGGTGGAGAGGAGAGCGCGAGCGCGAGAGAGTGGTGATAATTCGCCTTTGAGCAGGATCGCGCTTTGCTTTTTGTTTGCCCCACAATAGCAACAACAAGGACCGACACTTGGCAAAGGCAGCTCCTTCATCTCCTCTTTGGCCCCTCCTTCGCCTCCTCCTCGTGGTCGTACCTCCCTCCCTCCCCTTGGTCCTAGCCGTCGTCCTAAAGTATTGTTTTAGTTTTGATTAAATTCTGGAATCAGATTTTCAATTCAACAGCCCGACAACCGGACAGCCGGAGGGAGGGGCAGAGCAGAGAAGCGAAATATCCTTTGATCCCTTGACAGCTGGCTTGATTGCAGCCGAGTGCAAATCGGCAGCCTCGGCCGACTCGGGACTCGGGACTCGGGGGCAGGAGTCGATATTGGACGGCTCCTTGCGCAGGAGCTGCGAGTGTCGGCCGTAAATCACTCCTAAGAGCCATCAATTAATTTACATTTACATTTACATTTGCCCTAGCCCGGCTCCGCCACACATCGGCTCCGGGCCGAGATCGGGGCGGGCGGGGGAGAGAGAGGGGCACTGGACAGGCAGACAGATGTCTCTGTCTCCGGGAGTTAATCGGTCCAGGGCATCGAGCGTCGCCTCAAAGGGTTGTTTGAGATTCGTGAAGATTGCGATCGCCCAATTAGAGAATTAGATTATTCAATCCGAGCTCTAATTAATTGCGAACTATCGAACTCTTAGCTTATTTATTATTTCCAATACTCGATATAAAAGAACTTCTTTTTGGTTTCAGAAACTCCAATTAAATATCACGGAAACGAAAAATATCAGAGAATATATCAAGAGGATATCAGAGGGAATCAAATGAATTTGAAATAATTTATTAATGCAAGTCTACCAATACAAGAATATACATATGAATATAAACTAAATAAAGCAAATTAATATCACTTAAAGTACCCTTAAAGAAGAACTATAAATACCTAAAACAATTGATGTTTGAAATCCCTGAGTGTTAATTAAAATAAGCAGAAGCCATTACATTAAAGAGAAGGCGCGGAGACAGGATATAAATAAATTAAAAGGACGACTAACTTGAGGAGCTCGACAGCCCTGCGACCACCATGGAAGCGATGAATCCCTTCCTGATCGCCTTCCTGTTCATCTCCACCCGGTGTCTGAACTCGTGCTCACAGCTGGTCCACGGTGAGTGGGGGAAACCAAGAGAAAACTCGCAGCTCCCTCGATTTCATTGCATTTGGCCCCATGTTCAACTCGTCCGACACTCTTAACTCGTTTCCCTTCTCCTCCGCCGCAGAGTCCAACTCGCAGCTGGACCCGGACCCGGAGTTCATCGGCACGATCAACAACGTGACGTACCCGGCGGGCCGCGAGGCGATCCTGGCCTGCTCCGTGCGCAACCTGGGCAAGAACAAGGTAAGAGCGCGGCGGGCGGCCGGTAGGGCGGTGAGTGCGGGAAGAACTGACCAGGCGCTTGGCTTCCAGGTCGGGTGGCTGCGCGCCTCGGACCAGACGGTGCTGGCGCTGCAGGGACGCGTCGTGACGCACAACGCCCGGATCAGCGTCATGCACGAGGACATGCACACGTGGAAGCTGAAGATCAGCAAGCTGCGGGAGAGCGACCGCGGCTGCTACATGTGCCAGATCAACACCAGCCCCATGAAGAAGCAGATCGGCTGCATCGACGTCCAAGGTGAGCTCGGGCGGCCAGCGGAGGGAGGCAGACACCAGACACCAGACACCCGTCGTTCACCTCGTTCCTCTCCTTGCAGTTCCGCCGGACATCATCAACGAGGAGTCCTCCGCCGACCTGGCCGTCCAGGAGGGCGAGGACGCGACGCTCACCTGCCGCGCCACCGGCAACCCGACGCCGCGCGTGACCTGGCGCCGCGAGGACGGCGAGATGATCCTCATCCGCAAGTCGAACAGCCGCGAGCTGATGAAAGGTGCGTCCGCTCGACCTCGAGCGACCCCGCCCCCGTCTCCGTCTCCGTCTCCGCCCTCACCCACCAACCCGCTCTCTCTCGTTGCAGTCGAGTCCTACAACGGGTCCTCGCTGAAGCTGCTGCGCCTGGAGCGGCGCCAGATGGGCGCCTACCTGTGCATCGCCTCCAACGACGTCCCGCCGGCGGTCAGCAAGCGCGTCTCGCTGAGCGTCCAATGTGAGTGAACCTCCCTCCCCTCTCCCCCTCTCTCCCCACTAACTCGCTGCGCTCTTTCAGTTGCCCCGATGGTGCGGGCCCCGAGCCAGCTGCTGGGCACCCCGCTCGGCTCCGACGTCCAGCTCGAGTGCCAGGTGGAGGCCTCGCCCTCGCCCGTCTCCTACTGGCTGAAGGAGGCGCGCACCTCGAACGGCTTCGGCGGCAACGGGGGCGGCGGCGGGGCCGGCGGCCTGTCCGGCCAAGGGGGCCTCGAGGCGGGCCAGCCCGGACCCGAGATGCTGCTGGACGGGTGAGTGCGAGGACGACGACGAAGACGACGAAGACGACAGGGATTGACGCGTTCTCTTTGCAGGCCCAAGTACGGGATCACGGAGAAGCGCGACGGGTACCGGGGCGTGATGCTGCTCGTGGTCCGCTCCTTCTCGGCCTCCGACGTGGGCAAGTATCACTGCGTGAGCACCAACTCGCTGGGTCGCGCCGAGGGCACCCTGCGCATCTACGGTGAGTCTCCGTGGTCGTCAAGGTCCCGATCCCTTCGATTGACCTCGATCTGTGTGCTTTCAGAGATAAAACTTCAGTCCGGAGCCTCGTCGTCCAACGATGATCATCTCAACTTCATCGGAGGTGAGTTCCATTCCATTCCGCTCCCTTCCCATTCCAGTTGGGTTCACTCCCATTCCATTCCCCGCCGTTCCTCTCACTCGTCTCGTTTGCTTCCGTTCCGTAGGCCTGGAGGAGGCGGCCCGTGGCTCGGCGCCCTCGGCGCGAACGCAGGCGCCGCTGCTGCTCGCCGCGACCGCTCTGCTGGCAGCGGTTCTGTGGGCCGCGAGGTGATGCAACCTTCCGCAGCAATATTTCGATGCATTCTAACCGCATGCAGGACAGCAATATTTTCACACCACACATCAAACAGCAGCAGCAACAACAACTATAATTACCACTTGTGTACACAAACAACATTCCAGAAAGAAAAACAATTACGAATAAACCGAGCAGAACAAGAAGACAAAGCATATCCAACCAGCGAGACCGGCGGCGAAGGCGAACAAACAAGATTAAAAACAGGATTAAGGAAATATCGGGCATCGCTCATTCAGCATTTCAGATAAATAATAACTAAATAAATAAATAAAAAATAACGATTGCAAGGACGCCGAAGGAAGTGGCCAAAGGGAGAGGAGGGAGGACGAAGGAGTTGACGAGGCAGGCGTGGGAGGCAAGCCAGAGAAGTTAATCACAAACCGATGCTATAATAAGTAAATAAATAGGAGAAGTGGAAAGTAAAAAACATTAACAAAATAAAGTCTATCACACACAGTATTAAGTAAAGAACTGCCTTTCTTTCATTTAAGCGGGAATTTCTACGAAGTCCAACAGGAAAAAACTTCAAAACCATGCCAAAATTATGAATACAAATAGAAAACAAATTAATCAATTTGGGTTTTGAAGGCCGACTTCGTAAATTTTCAATCTGAAATTTATTTCAATTTAAAATGTCTACATCCTAAGAAACAATCGTTCGAGTCGGTTACGTCCGCCTTTCTGGCTCTACCGCTCTGCCATCAACCAAGAAATTCTGAAAAATTTATTTAAACAAAATAAGTAATGATTTATTATTCCGTTATTCGCATGCTATCAGTAGAAACTAGCCTTAATCGAGTATCGAAACTTTTTTGAAGTGAATCTGGATCGAGTCTCGCAGTTGTACCTATTTTTAAAATTGTTGGTTAACCACCTGGTGTTCGGTAGCAGCAACCATGGTGTACACGGAATTCCACCCTTACGGAGAACGCGAAGAACCGCAACCAACTTCGGCGAACGCGTTCTCTCATTTCGCTTTGTAGCAGTCAACTCAATACATCGCAGTCGCAGTGTTCAGTGCCATAGGCTCGTGCTGTGAAAATTTCGAAAAATTCCACAAAAATGCTTAAATAAACTGTTGAAACAATTGAAAAACATAAATTAAAGTGCTGCTATATATTTGTATATTGAAATTAGTGCGTGAAACAAGGGGAAAATGTGAAAAAATGCGTTGTGAAAATTTGAAAACCTGAATTAGAAGGCAGCGAAAAATTTCCTCTTCGTCTTTTATTTTTTCCCAAATACGTATATGTAAGTGTTGCAATGTGTGTGAGTACGAGTTAGCTTTCGCATGTGTGTGTGCACGGGCGCGCAGTAGTGTCAAACGCAAACGGCAAAGCGAACCAACTGCGAAGTAGGGTAGAAAGCGGACAGCAAAAGAGAAACGAAACACAAAACACAAGACGATGGCAGGAGGCAAAACAAGCTAGCAAAAGCAGCGCAAAAATTCTGCAATGCCAATGTATGAGTGGATATTGTATCTGTGTTTTTTTTTTGCCTTCTGTTTTTGATTGCTTGTCTTTATTGAGTTTATTGTGTTTTGTTTGTGTTGCATTGACGGACGCTACCGTCTCTGCCGCGGCCGCGCAGCGTCGTCGTATCGTGTCGCATCGTATCTCGCCGCAAAGCAACGCCAATCGTCGACTACCGATTGACGGGTGTCTTCTCGGCTGCAGCTCAGCGACCGAGCTTTGTTTACTTCGCGAAAGCAACCACGACGCTACGACGACGTCGTCGTCGACAAAGACAACAGCGAAGCAGAACGCAAAAGAGACAGCAAGAGCAGTGGCAGCGATTTTGGTGTGTTGCTTTTGGCCCCTGTTTGTACACATAACAAAATAACAACAAAACGTTTTTTGGTGCCTCGCGCCGATACAAATCACAGCGAGCGAGTGAGACAACGAGTTAGCGAACGAACCGAACCGAACACACTAATAAATAATCATAAATAAATAGAATAATTAATGAGAAATTAAGGTAATAGTTGTGATTTGTGAATTGTGTATAACTAAATTGAGCAAATCTCGTGCAAAGTGTTGAGGTGAAGTGACGATGGATGTCGCCGTTACCGTCGTCGTCGTCGTCGGCGTCGTTGTCGTTGTCGTTGGTGGTGCCGAAGTCGCTGTCGATGGAGCTGCTTGTGGCGATGATGACGATGAATAATTGTGATTTTCTTTTTGCACAATTTGTGAATTTGTTTTGTGTCGATATTTATCGCCTGCCGCGTACGTTCGCCCGTTCGTCGTCGCCTCAACTGGTTCGTCGCTCGCTCGGTGGCGTTAATGGCTCATCTCGATCTCAATTGAATTGGATGTTGTTTCAATTTTGAAAATTTGCCTGTGAAATCGTTCGTTAATCGGTTGGCATGATTTGAGTGTCCGATCGAAGTGGTCGTTGTAGAGTTGTGCGAGCGGTGGTTAGAAGAGGGGACGGAATGTTGAATATATTAAGTGAAGAATGAATAACAGAACGGAACCAAACCAAAATGAAGTGGCAGCTGCGGCTCTAATTTTCTGTTTTTGGATTGTATGTTGTGTGTTGTGTTGTATTGTATTGTGTTTTGCACGACAGCCGCCTCCCGGTGGTGTCTCTCGTTTTATTCGGCGGTCTGGCCGTGTTTCTCTCTTTTTAACGAGCACGCTCCCTCTTGTCCTCTCGCTCGCACCCGCTGTCGCTCTCTCGCCGTGACGTCCTTTTGTCTCCCGTTGTGTTTACACAAGCGCATAGTTTAATTGTTCGACATCGCCATCGCCATCGTCGCGCCGTGTCGTTTAATTTCGTGTGTTTCACCTCGCATCCGTTTCACGAGATTTTGTGTATCGATGTTCGTCAGAAACTGTGTCGATAAATGAAATACGCGAAATTATTGAAATGTCGATTCGTCGCAATTCGCATGGGATTCGCGATTATGGGACGGACGTTTTTTTATTATGCAAACGATGTGTCAGTGCTGCCAAATAGACATTTTCATCAGCCTTTGTGATTTATGTGAATTTCATTAAAATTCAATTAAAAGTTTCACGGACAGTGGCAAATAGAAAAAACAAATTCAATAACAACGCGGTGGGACATTTTAATCTAGCTAATCGCAATCGGACATTCTATGGTTAATTCTATGTCCAAGCAATCGAGAACCAATTATATACCAATACATTTCAGCAGTAATTGCCCTTTACATCACACCTAGCAGAACCCCTTGCCGTCCCCACCGCGCCACCCTAATAAATCGATCAATTAATTCCACTAAATATAGCTATAAATGGCGTCGAATAAAAATCTCTCGACTCTGTTGTAGATGATTCTATAATAGATTGAGCCTGTCGTCTGTCAGCCAGATTTCACCACGAAATATTTGTGTGAACTCACCCTTTGATGAGCAACTATCGCACCCAATCTCACCCCACCCCTCCCACCTCTCACCACAATCGAATTATGAGTTCTCACCTTCGCAACGAGCGATTCCCTACATCTCCGACGCCTCGCTCCTTATCTCTCATTTCCTTCACAAACATTCTATCAATAACTCATTCTCGCAATCCGGTCCTCACTGCATATTCTAGACCCACCATCCCTCCCCACGCCATGTGCGTTCCGATTGCAAGGACAAAGTAATTAAATGCGTTCACATGCTGGCTCCCTCGCACTCACACCCCTCCTTTATACCACCCACTGTCGGTCGGCCTGACCACGCGAAATCGTCCGACAGTGAGTGTTCATAACAATTAATACATGTAGTTTTATTGTTCTATAACTTTCAGATAAAGCAACGCTTTCATTAAAATAGAGACGCAAAAATACGCGAGACGAAAAAAGCCAGCAACAACAACAACAGCAGCAAGAAGAAATAAAAAATCAACAACAACCTAACAACAACAAAGCAATGGATAAACGCGTAGAAAGAAGTACAGCACAATTCAAGCGAATGTTGGGAAAAACACAGAATGTGGAAAAAATCAAATGAATGCGATAGATAGACAAACAGACGCAAATAAGACGAAACGACGGAGATAGAGAAGGAGACGGCGAAAAAAAGAAAGGAGAAAAAGAAAAAAAATAACGAAAAAAAAGAAAGAAAATTAAACGAGTATTCAAAGCGCAATAGTTTTCGCCATTCGCGAAAATTGAGAAAATTCCACGTGCATCTGTGTGCGTATGTGTGTGTGTGCGTGTCCATATGCAGATGTCAATGTGTGGATGTTTGTATCCATGTAAGTGATTGTCATCGGTGAGAGTTCGTATAGTTTTATCCCGTCCGACAAGGAAGGAGCGAGCTGCAACAGCAACAGCAACGGCAACAGCAGCAGGAGGCGATCAATGTGTGCGTCATAAAAAGAGAATTTTCAAATTTACGTCATAAACGAATGAAGTTTAAGCTGTCATAAAAATAGAAGCAAGCGAGCATTGACAAACCCGAAGGACAGAGCGAGACAGTGCGACAGCGACAGAAGTACAGGCATACCAGCGGCAGGAGTAGCAACAACAATAACCACCACCAGATTTGAACAAAGCGAGTAGCGAGAAAACTTTAAGAAATTACGAGAAAAGAAAAACAGCAACAACAGCAGGAATAACAATCGAAGGGGAGCAAGGAAAACAAGCGCAGAAGGCGCTCGTTGGGTCGGAGGGAAGCAGAAGAGGCAGGACGGAAGGACGGCCGACGGACGGAAGGAAGAAAAAACACAACACCACTTGAGGAGAGAGGTGGAGTGGAGCGGCCGTGGTGGTGGTGGTGGTGGTGGTCACGCAAGACGTAGCAAACTAAGCGACGTCAACGAAGGAGCGAGGAGCAACAGCAGTCGCAGTCGCAGTCCCAGTCGCATTCACAGCAGTCACACACACGGTAACATCAAGCACCAACAACAACGGCAATATAAGCAGCAGCAGGCAAATCGCAATTGCAGGCAGTCGTGTCGTCCACACATCGACAATCACTGGCACACACACACAGTCACCACTGCTGCCTGCCGCAGTGGGCAAGGAAGGGACCGGGACTCGCATCGGATCGCATCGCAAAGGCAGCTGCTGCGAGTGCACGGTTTCGTTTCGTTGTTACCTTTGCAACCACTCCAACGTGCCGAGCGGCGCGGACGCGGACTCGGGTGGACGGGTGGACGGACAGGCGAACTTACACACGGGCGCACGCAAACAAACAAACAGGAGCTCTCCGTCTCAGTCCATTCCAGTCCAGTTTAGTTTAGTTCAGTGCAGTTCAGTTCGTGTCGGTTCGGCTCGGTCGGCGTCTTGGATTCGAGCTGCATCGCGAGAGTCTCCTTTGGTTGCGTCTGCCCGCTCTGCTTGCAACGTCTTCGGTTGCGAGCCCTGGTCGTAATTGTCGTGGCCGTTGCCGTTGCCATTGTTCGGCGCGAGTGTTTTGCAAATGCAAATAGTTCGCAATAAAAATGGGCCGCTCCAAGTTTCCCGGGAAACCGTCCAAGTCCATTAATCGCAAGCGAATTAGCGTGCTCCAGCTGGAGGAGGCGGAAGAGGATAACTTGAGTGCAGCACAACAACAGGCAAATGTCAACGACAAAGGCAACTGTGATGACGATCACGCGAAGGGTGGCGGAGCTGGTGGCAGCGCAGGTGGTGGCGGAGGCGGTGCGGGCGCTGGCGCTGGCGGAGGTAGTGGTGGTGGTGGCGCTGCTGCTGGTGTCGGGAGCAGCGCCGCCAACGCCGGCCGCAGCGTCAATGGGAACAGCGGCTCTGGCTCTGGCAGAACGAACTCGAACTCGGCCACGCCGACGACAGCAGGCGACTGTGGCAGTAGCTCGGGCAACAGCAATGCCGCCAATATCGATGACTGTAGCGAGGAGGCCCGGAGCGACACCAACGACAGCGACGCCGCTGCTACCGCCAACGACGACGATGGTAAAGGCGATGATGACGACGACGACGACGACGACGATGATGATGATGATGACGACGACGATGAAGATGATGAGGACGACGACGACGACGATGATGACGACGAAGACGAGGAGGAGGAAGACGATGATGATGATGATGACGACGACGACGACGACGATGATGAGGATGAAGAATACAACAGCGCGAATAATGACAACAGCGCCTTCTCCTCGTCCTCGAGCTCGACATCAACGAACGTGCATTCCAACAAGAAATTCAAAAACTTAAACGTTGGCAAAGAGGTGATGGTCCCCTCGTCGTCGAAAGAGAAGCTATATAATTGCATTGCGCCCTCATCCGCATCCACGTCCGCGTCCTCATCCTCGACCCAAGTCGCCGGCGACGACGCCTCCCCCGCCGCATCGTCGGCGTCCACCACTGGCAACCCATTCGTTTCCGCACTTGAGGCTAAAGTTGCTGTTGGTGATGATGTAGTAAACAATTGTGATTCAGAGGTGAGTTGACTTCGTTTTGTGCTCCTGCCAGTAATTGAATCGTTTTTTCGTCGTGTTATATTGTGTTGTGTTAATATTTTCTGTTTCTGTTTGTATTTTTCTTTACTTTTTGTTGACGTTATTTCGCGCTACCTTTTGTTTTTGTGTATCTGATATTTGCTCGAACCTTTAATCTGGTGCTTGGTGGATACTTAATTGATTTGATGTAGTTTCGCTTTTGAACTTTGATTAATATCAAACTTGATTCATTTCAATATTTTTTTATCGATGTGGTATTTTCATTCTTCTTTCTATACCATATGGCATTAAGTATTCTTATCTAGGTGTAGAAATCAATAATTAACCGGTTTCCGTTGTATTCATTAGCTTTGAGCATTTTAGAGTAATGTATAAATTTGATTTTCTTTCAGAAATCTGGAGGAGAGAACGAGATGCCTGCGAATAAAAACAGCAATGATACATCATCGACTGTCGGATCTGAAAAAATAGTATCGTCCACAGAAGCGACGGCAACGAAACACAAGAAAACCGTCACATTTAAAAATATTCTCGAAACTAGCGATGACAAGAGCGCTGTCAAAAAATTTTACAATCCCGACAATCGCACACCGCTAATTTCCATCATGAAGAAGGAATCTTTGAACCGTCAAATGACATACTCACGCAGCGAATGCATTGTCCGACCATCGAGGCTCACAGAGATTCTAAAAAACAATTCCAATATCGATAAATTAAATTCACTTAAATTTCGCTCAGCTCCATCGACAGCAGCGTCCAATTCATCAACTGCGACTTCGTCAATTTTCGGTTCCAGTTTATTACGTGCATTTGGAGCGCCTGAGAATGGCGATGCCAGTCAACACGATGCTGTGACATTCCGTGTTAATGATGCTCCAACCCCAAGTAAAGAATCAAACGAAGCCCAAGAGGGTTCAGTCGATAAGTCAGCGGTGGAAGAAGATGCCGAAGAGGAGGAGGAGCATCAAGTGGTTGTGGATAAACACTTTATTCTACCGAAGCGAAGCACTCGCTCCTTACGGGTAATTAAACCGAATAAACGGTTCCTAGAAGATGCTATTATCTGCAAAAAGACGGTCAGTCGGAAGCAAACCCCAGTGATTACACAGAAACCGAAAAAAGAAGTCCATAACAACTATTTCGGTTTGAGTCAACACAACAGCAAAGACAACGAAGACGCCACAAAACTAAGTTTAGGTTTGCAATGACTGGGACTCCTTTTATATAACATTTAAATTATAACATTTAATTTAATAATTGCAGGTATTAAATCAAACAAGGAGACAGCAGAAAGCAAACCAAGTTTCACATTAACTTCAACATCACCATTTTCCACGACATTTGGAGCGACCAATGCAAATAAGTTTGTGCTCAGACAACCTCGGTTACAATTCGACTCATTGACTGATCGCAGTTCACTGGCCGCTGCCGCAGCAACGTTGCCGTCTACATTGTCAAAATCACTCCCGCAATCGCTTGGCTCCAGCTCTTTAAAGGCTGCTTCGACATTTTCTTTAGGAAGCTCAAATAATGCAACCAGCAATACAAGTTTAAGTATGCAATGTTAATGGAAATAGCACTCGAATATTATAATTTTTTCAATTTTCATAGATAATGTATCCAATTGCTCCGTATGCTCTACGCCCATCAACCTAAAAAGTGCCCAACAGGCTCGAAAATACGGCGCGTTAGCTTGTGAAGCATGTCGTAAATTTATCTCAAAAATAACAAAGAAATCGGTTGCCGCCAATGCCAGTCCGACCTTGAAATCTCTTCAGTTACAATGTAAAGGCGATGGTATGTACAGTGTATGCTTCATATAAATTGAGACTTATTAATGCAATATTTTAATTCCTACAGGTAACTGCGCAATACAACCGCATTCGAAGGGATATATAAAGAATTTCAAGAAAATATACAAGGAACGTTGCTCGGCTTGTTGGCTTAAGCGATGTATTCAGGTCTTTCAATTTCCTTCAGGGCATAAGTTACGCCTCAGTGCAATTTTGCCCACAGCCATATTCAAACAAGTGGATAAGAAGTACGAGGAAAGCGAGAAGCCAGAAGCTATCTCGAAAAAGGAAAGCGATTCGATATCAACAACAAATCTGTTTGCTACAAGTCGCAATAATCAGCAGAATCCATTACAAGGCCCGCAAATAAAATGGAAATCTCCATTAGAAACGTCCAGTGATTGTCTTAAGTTAAATATCAAATCGAATCCGTTGGCTGAAAATAATAGCACGTTCGGAAGTTCTCCATTACTACGCCCTGCGATATTAGAAAAATCCATATTCCTCAAAAATATAATAGAACAGCAGCAGCAGCAACAGCAACAAAATCAAAATCAAACTGAGAAGCAAGAGATATCCTCTCAGACATCAAGTTCATCCATTGCAGAGAATGCCAATTCTCAGAAACCCCAAGATAAATCCACAGAAAACTTACAAAAGTTGAAATCATCTAAGAAAAAAGAGAAACAGGATAAAGAAAAGGAAAGGGACAAACAGAAGGATGTCAATAAAGAAAGTACATTAAAAACTACAACGAATAATAAAACCCCTGAGCCAGAATCAACCAGCAGCATCAGCAAATCAACAATTTCTACTGACACTGTTCAGCGTCCCGCTTCTTCCATTGTTGGTGCTAATAGTACAGCAGTGATAACAACAGTCATTTCCACAGTGACAACAGCATCCTTGTCCATAACAACAACTTCCACAACTACAACTACCACAGCAACCGCAATCGTTTCAACCACGGATATCCCCAAAAGACAGCGTATTGACTTGAAAGGTCCGCGAGTCAAACACGTTTGTCGCAGTGCATCAATAGTTCTAGGTCAACCATTGGCAATGTTCGGCGAAGAAGAGGAGATGCTTTTGGAAAATATCGAAGAATCAAAGTTGGATATTGACGTGGAGAGCAACGAAGCTAAAGAAACTAAAATTGTGATAGATGAAAATGATAATTGTTCCTCTTGTAATCAACATATCGAAACAGATACAGACAAATGTACAGAGGATACCAAACCGAGTGACTTGAAATTAAAAATAGAAGAAGTGTCTGAACCTCCTCTGAAAGCAACGAAGGTAGTGGAGCAACCGACTGCTGAAAAGAAACTTGAGAAGGTGGAACAGAAAGCATTACCTTTGCAGCCCTTAAAAACCACAACTCGTCAATCGAGCACGGCAAGCAGTTCGAATTCATTGGTTGTTAGTAAGAAGTACATGCGACAACTGAACGATCCGTTGCAACAACAGCAACAACGGCGTAAAGAGCCTCAAAAGACAAAAACTGTGATTTCTATTGATTTTTGGGAAAATTACGACCCTGCTGAGGTATGCCAAACTGGTTTTGGCCTTATTGTGACAGAAACGGTGGCAAAGCGAGCACTCTGTTTTCTGTGCGGTTCTACTGGATTGGATCCTTTAATATTTTGTGCCTGCTGTTGTGAACCCTATCACCAGTATTGTGTTTTAGATGAGTTCAATTTGAAACATTCCTCGCTAGATGATACAATGGTCAGTCTTCTAGACACGTCAATTGCTGCTCATAACCCTGGGTTGGACAGTTTTAATCTAATGACGAATCGCCTCAATTGGCTCTGCCCACGCTGCACAGTTTGCTACACATGCAACATGTCCTCTGGTTCGAAGGTCAAGTGTCAGAAATGCCAGAAAAACTATCACTCAACATGTTTGGGCACCAGCAAGCGTTTACTCGGTGCCGATCGTCCATTAATCTGTGTTAATTGCCTCAAATGTAAATCTTGCTCAACGACCAAAGTGTCGAAATTCGTTGGAAACTTGCCAATGTGCACAACGTGCTTTAAGCTCCGCAAGAAGGGCAATTACTGTCCCATTTGCCAGAAATGCTACGATGACAACGACTTTGATTTGAAGATGATGGAATGTGGCGATTGTAAACAATGGGTTCACTCGAAATGTGAAGGTCTCTCCGATGAACAGTATAATCTGTTGAGCACACTACCGGAATCGACAGAATTCATTTGCAAGAAATGCGCACGCCGTGATGAGAGCTCTAAACAAAAGGCGGAAGAGTGGCGCCAAGCAGTAATGGAAGAATTTAAGACAACTCTTTTAAGTGTGCTAAAGCTATTGAGCAAATCACGGCAAGCCTGTGCGCTCTTGAAATTGAGTCCCCGAAAGAAGGTGCGTTGCAATTGTCTTGCTGGAAGCCAAGGCAGTGGACGAATGCAGCCCAAATCGTTGCAATTCATGGACGAGCGAGATAATCTAGGTAGCGACGGTGAATCACAGTGCAGTGAAGACATTTACGAATTCAAGGACAAGACCAATGATGAGAAACAAAAAGAAAAATGCACATGCTTGAAAAATGTCCAGACGAACTCATTTTACCCCTCCTCGAATGCCTCCCTGAGTCTTGTTGATATTAAGAAGAAGATATGTTCCGGAGAGTACGTGTCATTGGCCGAATTTAACTACGACATGAACAATATCATTCAGAGTGCAAATTGTGATGAACTGATAATATCATACAAAGAGATTTTAAGCGAACAGTTTCCTTGGTTCCAAAATGAAACGAAAGCGTGTACAGATGCCCTAGAAGAAGATATGTTCGAATCATGTTCCTATGCTCTGAATAGTTCACTGGAATCTCATGAGGAATATCAGGACGAAGAACAAGACCGCTCAGTCATTGATTTGCCTGAAGACATCGAAGATGTTATATACTCTCTAAAGACCAGAAATGATCAGCGAGTTTGTCTCTTTTGCCGCAAAACTGGCGAAGGCATGTCCAACGAGGAATCTCGATTGATCTACTGCGGACATGATTGTTGGGTGCACACAAATTGCGCGATGTGGTCTGCGGAAGTCTTCGAAGAGATCGATGGGTCGCTACAAAATGTGCACAGTGCTGTGGCACGTGGTCGCATGATTAAATGCACTGTATGTGGCAATCGTGGGGCAACAGTCGGCTGCAATTTGAAGTCCTGCGGCGAGCACTATCATTATCCATGTGCGAGAAGTATTAACTGTGCATTTCTAACTGACAAGACAGTTTTCTGTCCGGAACACGCAAAAGATGCACTCAAAGCAAACTCTTCGACAACATTGGAAACGAATTTCGAGGTTTCCCGACCCGTTTATGTCGAGTTGGATCGCAGACGTAAGAAGCTAATCGAACCTTCAAGAGTTCAATTTCATATCGGTTCTCTGGAGGTAAAACAATTGGGCACAATTTTTCCGAAATTTTCCGATTCGTTTGAGGCTTTAATACCGATAAACTTCCTATGCTCTCGTCTGTACTGGTCGCTGAAAGAGCCATGGAAGATAGTGGAGTATACCGTTCGCACAACCATACAAAATAATTTCTCCACGTTCACCACATTGGATGCGGAAAAGCACTTCACCGTAGACCATTCGAACTCGAGTACGTCGATCATGGGTCTGGCTCAAATAGCTCGGTGGCACAATACGTTGGCTCGGTGTGAATCGATGGACTATGAGCCCACGGAGTTTGTTAATATGCGAACATCGACGTTAACAAAACTTCTTCCAGAATATCTGGCACATAATCAAAATTCCTCCTCGGCGACGGATGAGAACACCGAGGAAGAACCTCAAACAAATGCAGATTTATTACCTCCAGAAATTAAGGATGCAATATTCGAAGATCTGCCACACGAAATTCTCGATGGGATCTCCATGTTGGACATTTTTCCAAAATTCATGATCTTCGAAGACATGGTGAACATCGATGGGAAATCGGAAACGCTATTTATCAATGACCAGTCGAAGGATGGTGCCACGAACTCTACAGTTGCTACCAATGTGAATATATCGGATGAGGATACCGTCAACTCCTCATTCAGCAAGCCATTGGAACTTAGTAATTCCTGGTCGTCCGGCAATATGGCTGTCAACCATGTCGAGGATGCAATGCTGTCTGCGACCAGACAGGCGAAAAGAGGAATCGTTGCAGGCGCCGATGCACAGCGGAACAAAGTAGAGGGGATCAAGAAAACGACACAGCAACGGGCTTGGGCCAAGTTGGAAAGTAGCAATGTCAGTGCCATAAAACGGAGGAAGATATCCAAGGGACTCCAAGATATGCGCCTAACTGAGGGAGTGCTGCTCAGTCTGAACCAGACGCGATCAAAGAAGGAAACCACTTCAGTCGCATCATTGTCCCGCCGGCAGTCGCTGTGTGCGGAATCCGCTGATTCTACGGCCACGCAACGCGTCAAATCGTTTACATGGAGCGCGGCCAAGCGATATCCGGTGGAGTCGAGTTCGTCGAAAGAGAAGGACGAATCAAAGATAAAGCTCATGCAAGTGGACGGCGTGGATGACTCCATTACGGAATACAGAATCGTCACCACCAGCGGGCAGCAGATAACGGGGACTGTGAAGTGCGACCGTTGCCATTGCACCTATCGCACCTACGACTCGTTCCAGCGGCACTTGCCTACCTGCGAGCCACTCTCAACAAGTGAGTCCGAATCGGAAACCGCACCAAGGTCGCCAGATGTGGGCGGCTCAACATTACTGACCTCAGATAATGATCTGAACAAGTTAGGGCGCACAGCAACTCTCACTAGCACGGCGGGCAGTCTGCCGTTCATCCAAGCATTCCCACAAGGCATCCCTATTGGAAATCTCCAGACCAACATCAACGGAATTCCGATTGCGAACATGCAGGGTATGCAAGGTGTGCAGGGCCTGCAGAATATCCAAGGTCTGCAAAACTTGCAAGGCTTGCAAAATATTCAAATTCAAAATCTGCAACCGCAATCCTTGGGCGGAAACTTCTTCATTTCCCAACCAACTCCTACCAGCTCGGCTGCTGACGAGATGACTTTCTTTTCGAATTCTCTGCAAGGTCTTACTGCGAACCTAGCTGGCACGTACACATTGGCGCCCACTACCGCATCCACCTTCGCAAATCCCATTCACACACAACAGCAGCAGCCACAATTGATTGCCGTTTCCACAAATCCGGATGGGACGCAACAGATCATTCAACTACCAACGTCCAATCAACATGTGCTGCAAAGTTCCAACGGCTACCAACTGCAAGCGGAGAAGAAGATTGTGTTGCCTGTTCAAGGAAAGCAACAGAAAGGCATCGCCACCAAGGCAACGCACCAGTCCAACATGGTAGCCAAAAACAAACTCAAGGCCAGCAGCACAGTCAAGCCGATCCAATCGAAAGCTCAACCTTGTGCCACAGTCACTCAGCAGACCCTCCATACACACCAGCAGCAGCCGATTACAGTCTTCAGCACAGCTGGAGCTCCGAACGCACATGCCCAGCTACTCAATCAAAATATACTTCAACAGATGCAGGCCACGCAACAACCACAAATATTGTTCCAGACCGCCAATACGGCTGGGCAGCAACAGCCAATTATCATGCAACAATTGGGAGCAGCCAACAATGCAGTTCCAGCACAAAATATCATATCATTCGTGTCCACGGACGGCTCACAGAATCCCCAAGTGCAATACGTATCCATCCCCACGGCCGGAGACTTCAAGCCACAAACGCAAGCGTCGCCCTTCATAACGAGCAACACGAATCCCCTCATGCAGGGCGCTTTTCTTCAAACCGATGCCAGTGGCAATCTAATGCTCACCACCGCACAAGCGCCCTCAGGACTACAGATGCTGTCAGCGACTCCGTTGAATATTCAACCAGCTGCGCAATCGCAGCCACAAGTGATTGGAACAATTATCCAGCCCCAGACCTTGCAACTTGGCGGCAATGTGATCACGGCCTCCGATCCGCAGCAGCAGCAACAGGTCATCATTGGAAATGGCACCACGGGCCTCGACATGATCACAGCCGCAAATGCCTCAGCGCCTCAAGTCATTCTTGCCACCCAGCCCATGTACTACGGCCTGGAGACGATCGTCCAGAACACAGTGATGTCGTCGCAGCAGTTCGTTTCCACCGCCATGCCCGGGGTCCTCAGTCAGAACGCCAGTTTCTCGGCTACTACGACGCAAGTGTTCCAAGCGAGCAAAATCGAGCCCATCGTCGACATGCCAACAAGTTATGTTGTACTGAACAATGTTGATGCTGGTCCATCAATAGTGCAACAGACCACCGCACAACCGAACTTCATTCACCCATCGAGTGTTATACAGCAACAGCAACAGCAGCAGCAACAACAACACCAGCAGACCCCTATTCCACATCAGCAACAGAACATACAAACAGCCGACATTCAGAGCAATCACCAACAGCAAGCAAACATAATTGAGAACATTCAGCAGCAACAACAACAACCACAACCAGCAGTTTATAGAATACAAACACAAGGCAACAATGGAACTACAGCAACAATTTTCCAACCCCAGCAACAACATCAGAATACTCAATACATCGAGGCTACAATTAATCAGCAGCAGCAACAACCGACCGTTCAAATAATGACGGCGAAAATTCCACCTGTCGCTCAGGCCAAACGCAGCACTGTGAAGGCAACCCCAATGGCTTCTGTTACAAAGGTGCAGCCCCAAGTGATTAACAAAGTAATACCAACAGTTCCGCAGAAAGCACAACAACAACAACACCTCAATCTTAACCAGAACAAAATCCATTTGCAACGGCATGCAAAGCCAATGGCAATGGAATCGAATGTTGCCGAAGTGAAGATCGTTACACCAGTGTCAGCAGAGATGTTGCAGCAAGTATTCACCGCTGTGACCGCGGCCACACACACGACACCAACAACTGTTGTCACGACACTGACAACGAAGCCCTTGCAAAGTGTAACCCGAAAAACCAACATGATTCGTCCCATCAACAAGGCAGAAATCAAACCTAAAGTGATGAAAACAGTCTCTGCTACGAAGATCCAGCAGCCCCCTTCTCAAAAACAGCAGCAACAACAATACACGCAGCCACAGCAGCATCCAAACAATAATCAAAAAATGGTTCTGTTGAAGCCACAGCAACAATTCCAGCCCTCAGTGGCCGAGATGAGCAATGGAAAGAATGTCGTCTATGAAGCGATATTCAGTCCGCAAATACAACAGCAGCAACAGCCAGCGCAGCAACAAGATTCACAGCATTTCAATGCAAACAATGTGATTTCGACAAGCAATAACAACACCAACACCAACACCAACAACAACTTCACATACACACAGCAACCACAACCCATTCATCGAGACCAACCGAATAATAACAACTACGATGCAGAAATAGCACCAGTTGCAGGGGACACCAATGAGTTATACCAACTGCAGCAAGACATCGTCAACATAATGCCAACAACCAGCACCAGCAACAGCCGTCTGCAATACACAGCACCGTCGCTAAGCTCCTACAACTCGAACGTTCCAACCAACATTGTCAACCCCATTCAGCAACAGCTGCAATATACCGCGACAACAGTTACTTCGAACAATCAGCAGAACAACACCACCTCCATGGTATCGAGGCCCACGAACCGTGTGCTGCCGATGCAACAGAGGCAGGACAACATAGTCGTTTCCAATTCCAAATCACCGGCTCTGAAAACTCCATCGTCCAACAACACCGTCAACTCGAAGTGTTTCGAAAGTGGAAACAAAATTGCCTACGAATCGGAGATAAAGAAGGATCAGCAAATGTTGCAACTGGATAACTTGCATCAGCAACAAGAGCTTCGATTGTTGCAGCAGAATCAAGTTGTGACGTATGTGAAGGATCTGCCAACAGAGGAAATCGTCGAGAGTTCTTTGAAGTGCTCGCCTGGCCTGCAAGTAACCCAGGCATTGACGTGTCAAGAGATGGATATAGTAGCCGATAACTTACAGAACTTCGCAGCAAGCATGATCGACGATAAGCAGGGACCACAGCTGGAAGAGACGACACCCGAGCAGGCTCTATCCGATATTGCAGGCAACGATGAGGATGACGACGAGGATGGTTTCAGTTTGAAAATGCGTGCCGATGACGGCGACCACGAAATATCTGACAGTGATGAACCAGCCGTAAAGGAAAAAATCAGCAAAATCTTGGATAATCTAACAAACGATGACTGTGGCGAGCCCGTTGCTTCGACTCCTCCAGTTGATTCCATAACTGCCGACATGAACCCGGCAACATACATGGACGATCCCATGGAAGGTGCGCTGGTGGAGGTTCAAAATAGCTTCAAACCCGAATCGGTCGTCCCCAATTTCGAGTTGACAACTGCTGAAAATGAGCCCATTCAATATTCAGCGCCACAGGCGATAGAAATCAGTTCCACAGACATTCCGCCTCCTCCTGTAGCTGTCGTCACTGAACCAAATTTCGTTATGGAAAAAAGTGCAGACGAAAAAATGTGCACTCAAGTCTCACTGGACTCTAAGACGGTAACGTCGCCATCATGTGCAACGGCTTCATCGCCGATAACATCGACAACGGCTGCAACAACGCATATTTCATCATACAAAGCCACGCCACCGCATCCCGAAAGGGACCCCAAGAAGATTTCTGGGCCTCACTTGCTTTACGAGATCCAAAGCGAAGACGGATTCACCTACAAATCGACTTCGATCACAGAGATTTGGGAGAAGGTCTTCGAAGCTGTGCAGGTGGCGAGACGCGCACATGGACTCGCGCCTTTGCCGGAGGGTCCTTTAGCCGATATGAGTGGTGTGCAGATGATTGGACTCAAAACAAATGCCTTAAAATATTTGATCGAACAGTTACCAGGTGTTGAGAAATGCTCGAAATACACGCCCAAGTACCATCAACGATCGGCCACTCCAACAACATCTACGTGCGGCTCGGTTTCATCCATGGCCACTGCATCGAGCTTAGATTCCGCATCTATGCTCGACTACTCTTCGGACCAGGACGAATTGCTCGAAAACCCCTACGACTGCGCACGTTGTGAACCTTATTCGAAACGATCCGATTACGATATGTTCAGTTGGTTGGCATCGCGTCATCGCAAGCAGCCGATTCAGGTGTTCGTGCAGCCATCTGATACCGAGCTGATACCAAGGTCTGTGTGAATACGAAATCATTTAAGACGTAAAACACAATTGCTCAAATTACTCTTGGGTTTTTCTTTTAGACGTGGAACTGGCAGCAATTTGCCCATGGCCATGAAGTATCGCACCCTTAAGGAAACGTACAAGGACTACGTGGGTGTATTTCGGTCTCACATTCATGGAAGGGGTCTCTATTGTACAAAGGATATTGAAGCTGGTATGTTTTGTCAACGGCCTTGACATGTATAACAAAATTGATCTGGGACTTTCTGCTTTTTTAGGTGAAATGGTTATTGAGTATGCAGGGGAACTCATACGATCCACTCTGACTGATAAACGTGAACGCAACTATGATAGTCGAGGTATTGGTTGTTATATGTTTAAAATAGATGATAACTTAGTGGTGGATGCAACAATGCGAGGAAATGCTGCACGGTTTATCAATCATTCGTGCGAGGTAAATGTCTTTTTAACTTCCTTGAACGTTTTTGTTTTTGTGTATTGTAAGTAAAGAATTAACCATCTTAAATATTATTTCTTTCAGCCCAATTGCTATTCGAAAGTTGTGGACATACTTGGACATAAACACATCATAATATTTGCGTTGAGGCGCATTGTCCAAGGAGAAGAATTAACTTACGATTACAAGTTTCCATTCGAGGATGAGAAAATTCCTTGTTCCTGCGGTTCGAAAAAGTGTCGAAAGTACTTAAATTGAAAAGGAAGAAATCAAAGTACTCTACTCGTAAAGCATTACTATTATTTTAATTATATAAACTATTAGTATGGCTAATCTGACAGAATAGGACTCTACATATAAAAATATAAATATCATGATGATTATGGCTACGATAAAGATGATGAATAATTTATTCGCATGGAAACTGCTTGTAAAAATACCAGTCCGTAAGAAGGAAAGTGAAATAGAATGTTGATATTATGCAAATTGAAGACGTCAGTATTCACAGTAATATTTTTATTATATAATATTAAGCTTATTAATAATTCTATTGAAGTATATTTAAATATATAAATATAAATATAGGTATATTTATGAATTAACAATTGATCGTTACAAGTACTCTATTATTGCTTTCCTTGATTGTCCATAACTATATTTTGAGAATTTGTAGAATGTAAAAACTCTTTACAGGGGAAATTGTAAATATTAAAATTGTATGTCTAAGAAATGAAAACTGTGTTTATTTGATATAATATAATTTCTTTAATTAGGTATAAAAATGCAAAAACATCACAATTCAAATACTATTTATTTAAATTGTATTTTACGATATGTTTTATTTACTTAGTTTTATTTAATATACTTTAGTTTTAATTGCAATTAACACTTAAATTACGATTTAAATATGCATGCGTTGTACTGTACTAATTATTATAAATTTGTAATATTTTTCGATGTAATTTCATTCATTAGTTTTTAATTGTACTTTCAAATTGAGAAGAAGAAATATTTATTTGTTTACGATGTAAAAACGGTACATGAGAAATGCATTTTGGCAGCCATTTTAACACCTGCTCAGATTATGGAAAAAGCTCTGTGCAAGTGTAAAGGAATTTTATATTTTTATTCCCTAAATAAAAAACATAAATTTTACAAAGGAATCATTAAGTTAATAATTTGTACGAGAGGTAACATTCTTAAATTAAATAAAAATGTTTTCTTTTTTAAACATAACATACAAATCGCTATGTGTTTTCTTTCACATTTATTATGGTACATAATGGTACCACTCCCTACAAGTTACATCCCAAAATAAGGTAATTGAAATGTCGCGAACGAAAGAATGAGTTATGCGAATTCATAAATTAAATAATTTTATTCAATAAGTTTTTCTGAAATAGAAAATCATGTTGTTCTTTACATAGATGTTCACCTAAACGAGTAGTGGTTGACGCTGTGGTCGATGAAAACGTCTGTCCCGCCAATGGCCACTGGTTGTCGCTACTTTGAACAGTTCCTGGATAGCAGGTGGCCGGAAGAGAAGAACCCATTAACGTGCGTTCTATGCCACCAGCCAACTGCCCACCCCACTTGTTAATAATTCTTCAAAAATAAGACTCGTCCAAAATAGAATATCCAACCATCGGGTCGGGTCGGGTCGGCCGGCAGCACCGTTAGTGCCTCTGCCGCACCAGGTACTTCATGGGCAGCATGCGGCGGTTGCGCGACGCGTTGACCTTGGCCTCGTGGGCGGCGCTAGCGGCCTTGTAGGCGGCCTGCTTCGTGTTGGCGAAGTCGGAGCGGGCGGCGCTCAGTTGGCGCAGCAGCTGCTCGACGCGGTTCTTGGCGGCCTCCATCAGCTGGGTCTTCTCGGCGAGCTCCTGCTGGGCCCCGTTGGCCGCCTGCTCCGAGTTGCCGACGTTCGCCTGGGCCGTTTGGACGGCCTGCGTGAGGGTCTTCAGCTGGGAGGCTGCCTGCTGGGCGGCCTGCATGGCCGCGTTCACGTTACTCTGGGCGCTCTGCAGCGACGAGCTCTCCTCCTGGACGACGGCCTCGGCCTCGCGCACCTCCTGCTCCAGCTGCTCGACAATTTGCTGCTTGCCCGCCAGCGCGGCCTCGGCTGCCTTAGCGGCGGCCAGAGCCTTCTCGGCCAGCTGGGTCTTGACCTGGTGGGCGGCGGCTTGGCCGGCCGCTGCCTGGGCGTCGGAGGCGGCCTTCGCCTCCTGGGCGGCCTTCTGGGCGATATTGGAGGCCTTCTGCTTCGGCGAGCCCGACGAGATGGGGCTCTCTTTGCAGCCGCCCTCGCCGCCGCCCTCGGCGTTGCCGTCGCGCTGCTCCTCGGCGGGCGAGAAGTCCGAGTAGAGGCTCTGGATCATGCGCTTGGCGTTCTTCTTGCGCTGGTTGTGGCCCTGCGGAGCGAACGATTGAGTGGAGGCTGCGATTGAGGTTGGGGTTGCGGGGCGCGGCCCGATCTCACCTGTCTGCTGACCTTGCCCAACTTGTAGCCGTGCGCGGCGAGGAAGTGCAGCGTGAGAAAAATCAAAATCAAACTGTTCAAGTGCATTGTTGTTGTTGTTGCGTGTGCGTGTTTTCAAATTTTACTTTGATTGAAATTTGATTTTTCCAATCTGAAGGATTTCGCTAAACTCTCGACTCGATGTGAAATTTTCTGTCGACATGAAAGCCGTTTCAAAGCATTCCAAAATTTCTCGTCCGCACAATTCGGTCGAAAAAACAACGCAAGATTCAGGTTTTTCTCAATTCAACTGAATCGAACCGAACCGAGCCGAACCGAATGCCACGCCCTCGTCTACTTTTGAAAGTCCGCATCGAGAGAAGGGACCAAAACAGCTAATGCATTTTATCTGCATGCACTGCATCCTCTGCACCCGACACCCCATCGGAAGACGGACCTACATAATTGGTGACAAATGACGGTGAGTTGCGATTGCGATTGCCTTTTGTTTTTGTTGCGGCCTCCGGTGAGTCAGCCGAGTCCCGACGCCAACCCGAGCACCTGACGATGCATTGAACTCCGTTTTGTTCGCGCGGTTCGCCGTCTTCGCCACGATCGCCAAATCGATGGAAAACCCCTGGCGTTCGATCGCCGTTTGCTACTGCCGGAGAGACAGACCAGCGGACAGACGGGCTCAAAGTCATGCGGTTAGACGGATAAAAACCTTGCGCTTTCATCGCGCTGCACCGCGTCGCGTGAGAGCCGAAGCGACGACGGATGCAACGGCGCGCAGTGGCTGCGTCCATCGGATGCCGTGACTCGGCGTCTGTCTGTCCGCCCGTCTGTCCACCTGTCTGTCTGTCCTTCCTTCCTTCCGTTCGTCCCTCGCGAGCGGTTCGGCTCGGCTCGAGGCGCCGCCACGCTGATTGTCGTCGACGTCAAGACGATGGTCAAGCGTTTTGGCCCCGTGCGGAGGCTCCGTGGGGAGGTCGGAGGTGGGGACGCGTTTGGTTTACATCCGACTCCGAGCAGCGATGCGGGATTCGCTCGCGAACGAAGTCGAAAGTGGTTTCGCGAGCCCCCTCCTCGCCTCCTCGGGGTAAAAGCGAAACCGAGCGAAATGGAAATGGAAAACTGGAAATGCGCCGAGCGCTGTTTGGTGAACTTGTTTATTGGCAGTGAACGCCGAGCGCTTTTCTGCCCATTCCCAATTGGCATCCACTGGCCCGTGCAGTCTTCGCTCGGCCTCCGACCGACCAAACGACCGATCGACAGAAGCGCCACGGCTCGGCCACCGCAAGGACTTGTTTTCGTTTCGCTTCGCATCGTGGGATTTTCTGGAAACTTTCTGGACACTCGCAGGCAAGTGCGTGTCGGCGGCGGGGTGGACCAGGAGGAGGCGTGCGACGAATCCGGACGCCTCCACGGACGGGCCTAATCGGACGCTGCTAATCAGCGCCGACCAGGAATTAATTAATCCAGTCCCCTGGCCAGTGGAGAAAGTCGAGCGCCTTCCCAAGTCGCGACAAGTCTTCGCCTTCTCCCCCAGCTGCCATTGACACATCCTTCGACAACGAATTCCGTGACATAACGTGGTGAAGGCTTACGTCTGAATCCGATTAAATCTTGTCTCTTCTCCTCAGGTCTCTTTCGTCGTGTCTTTGCAGCTGCCTCCGCCGGTCATGTCGCTGCTTCGCCTGGTGCTCGTGCTCCTCCTGCTCGGTCTCGGTGAGTGTCTCCCGTCAACCTCGACCCCGACCCCGACTCGGCTCGCCGTCGGCCGCGGGCCCGGTTACGTGACTCCGGCGATGGCGTCGCCAGCTCGGTCGACTGACTGCCGCCGTGGCCAGCGAGCAGAAACCCATGATTACATCGCTCCCCCCACTCGTGTCTTCCTTCCAGATGGCTGCCTCGCGGCGCGCAAGCTGAAGCGCCGCGAGAGCTACCGGCCGCCGCCCTCGGCGCCCTACCAGTTCGAGGAGGTCCACCACGAGCCCTTCCCGCCGCTGGCCCCGCCCCACGCCGCCTACGAGCCCGAATACGCCCCGCACGTGGTCCCCAGCTCGACCGGCGGCGGCGCGTACCTGGTCGACAACGGGCTGCGCAGCCTCGCCAAGGGCTCCGCCGACCAGGCGAACTCGGCGGTGGCCAACCAGAACGCGGCCGGCAAGCAGGCGGCCTACGTGGCCAAGAGCACGCTGGCCCAGGCGGCCGCCCAGGCCGCCAGCACCGCCGTCGCCGTGCTCAAGGGCAAGGAGCTGCTGCTGCGCCGGCTCGAGGAGCAGAGCCAGGAGTCGCACCAGGCCATGCAAGCCGAGCTGGCGCAGCTGCAGCAGGCCAAGCGCTCGGCGAAGGCCGCCCAGTACGCGGCCCAGCAGGCGATCAACCACGTGTCCGTCCTGACGGCCGCCCTCAACAACGCCCAGGCCGCCTCGGAGCTCGCCCAGAAGTCGGCCTCGGAGGCGGCCGCCGAGCTGGCCTCGCAGATCGACATGGTCGCCCAGGCCAAGGGCAAGCTGGAGCAGCTCGAAGGCCACCTGTACGCGGCCCGGCTCGACTACGAGGACACCAAGGAGGCCGTCGAGAAGGCGACGCTGTCGGCGCAGGCGGCCCAGAGCAACGCCAACGACGCGGCCGTCCACGCGAACGTCGAGCTCAGCGACTCGGTCCACCTGCAGGAGAGGAGCGACCAGTCCGCGTCCCAGGGCCACGCCCGGGTCACCCGCAGCTAACGCGACTTCCCGAGTCGCAGAGCAGGCCAAAAGCCACGGACGTCCGCGTGGACTTCGTTACTTTTTCTCCTCGATTATTTATTCGTCCACACTGTGTCTTGTATTTATATTTTTCAATAAAGTCGAGCCCCAAAAATGATGGTTTCTATTTTATTCGTTCGGTAATTTCCATGGGTCCCAGGGAGACACTCAGTGTTTATTAAAATTAGAATTTGTTTATTAAGAGGAAATAAATAAATAATCCAAACAAACCTATGAACTTTCACTAAACACGATATCTCTACAATAAAAACACTTAGAGGTTAACTATACAAGACTGGACAGACTCTTGCGACTGGACACCAACACCGACCAACGGGAACCGGGCCCGCTGCTGGTGCCAGGGCCCCTCAGCCGGAGCCTGGGCAATGACTGCTGGGTGCTGGGTGCCAGTCGAGGGCTGTCCGTAACATCATGACGTGGTTCGATTTCCTAACTAACGGTCGCTACCCTAACCCTATGACTCTTCCGCATTTGGCTGCGCCTCGTCCGCCGCCTGCGCCGCCTTCGCCTCCTCGAGCCCCACCTTCTGCTCGGCGTCGTCCATGGAGTCGCGCAGCGTCTGGATGTCGAGGCCGGGGCTGTCGTCGTCCTTGTTCTTCGAGTACTTCGAGAAGTAGGTGAGGGACTTCATCAGCTGGTAGCTCTTCGAGATCGGGATGTTCGAGTCGTAGACGCTCTTGCTGGCGTTGCAGTCGACGTAGAACCACCAGTTGCACTTCAGGATCGTCTGGTCGAAGAGCGTGTTCTCCGGGCAGAGGAACGACTTGCGCACCAGGCCGTCGTCGGTCAGGGCGCACACGTGGAAGACCTGCAAGGGGAGGATCGGACGATTATCATTGCCATCAGGGAATGGAGGGCGCGTCGTTACCATGCAGCCCAGGTCGGTGTCGGCGTAGAGCCCGGGGAAGTGCTTCTGCTTGCCGCAGGAGAAGCTGGTCGGCGGCAGGTCGACCTTCGACTTGAAGTTGTCGTCGAAGTTCTTGTCGTAGCCCACCGGGTAGTACTCCTTGGGCGCGTTCATCACCTGCGCGGGAAGAGGGGTTCGAGTGGACTGTGGACTGTGGACAGAGGCAAGAGTCTCAGGCGCTCACCTTGGACACCTTGTTCTCGTGGGCGATGTTCTGGCTGACCTGCGGCACGGGCGCCGCCATCTCCATGGGCTCGAAGTACTCGAAGGGCTTCGGGGTCGATGTCGTCGGGGTCGTCGTCTTCGTCGTGGTGGTGGAGGTGGTCGAGGTGCGGATGAACTCCTCGCGCAACTTGGCCGCCAGCATCGCCCGCTGCTCGGCCTTCATCTGCTGCTCCCGCACGTAGATCGCCCGCTTGATCGTCTCCACGCTGACGTTGGCCGCGGCCGCCAGCTCCTCGACGGTGACGTCCTTCAGGTCGAACTTCGGCTCCTCGAACTGCAGGTAGTTCGGGTTGTTGCCGAGCCCGTGGTCGTGGCCGTGGCTGATGCGTGCGTTCGAGCCGGTCGCCTTGCCGAGCGTCGCCGAGATGGGCGCGATGGACTCGGGCATCGCCTGGAACGCGGGCACCGCCAGCGGCTGCGACACCACCACAGGGTTCGCCACGTGGAACGTCCGGTTCGCGTGCTGTGGGTGGCAAGGGGGGTAGAAAGAGGGTCAATAAGGTGGATTCTGGATCCCCACGCGACGTCCACTCACCACTGGCTGCGCGTAGCTGTCGACCAGCCTGTTGTTGACGCTCACCCGGGGGTTGGTCGAGTCCACGGCCACGTTCGACCGCCGCTGGGCCACCTGGCTGGGCGCGGGCTTCGCCGGCTGCGGGATGGGCCGGAACGCGGGCACGCCCAGCGGCAGGGGACGGGCCTCGGTCATCAGGGCCGCCGACGACTGGCGCTTGGTCGCGTGCTTGGCGGGCGCTCCGTAGGGCAGGGCGCCGGTCGAGCGCGAGATGATGCGCTTCTCGGGGATCGCGTTCTGGGCGGGCTGTGCGCGGAGAAGGGGAGAGGAGGAGGTGAGGGGGGTTTCGTGTCGGCAACAAGGCTCTCTTACCGGCTGCTGGGCGGCCGGCAGAACGCCCACGAGGGGCGGCGGCCCGTTCTTGTAGCTGATGGCGCGGCGGCGGCCGCCTTCCAGGTTGCCCAGCGACTCGGCGAAGCCCAGCTCGTCGCCCAGGCTGAAACCTGCAGGGGACGGGAGAAAAGAACAACAACAGACCGATCGTTAATACACGTGCTTCTGGCCATTAGTCGAACTGCGACCGATGGATTGGTTGGTCGGTCGGTCGAAGGGTCAACGAGTTTCTATTTGGAGTAAAAGCCAAGGCGACATCGATGCTAATGCGGTCCCCCTCTCTCTCATGAATATTTACACGAAAGTCATTGACATTGGCACGAATGCAAAACCACTGCCGCACGCACGGTGGGCATGACTTTCAAAACCAACAGCAAAACCAAGCCATCGAACACACTGCAGCACATTCGAACGAACAAAGCAAACACAAACAACTCAACGAACGCTATGAACTGGGGGACGATTCGCTTTCGGCAAATATTTACACATTGCACTGCAATGAACGGGGCAGGTGGCGGTTGGGTCTGATCGAGTCGGTTCGGATCGCGTCGGATTGGGTCGGATCAGTTCGGGTCGGACCGAAGGAGAAATCGCTGTACAGCCGATCAGCTGTTGTTAGCCGTGATTAGCAGTTGTTAGGGTGTTTATGGTACAAACAGACCACCAAAGTACTCGATACTTGTGGCTGATGGGCTTTACAGAGAGTATTTACAGAGTATTCAAATGATATTTATATAGTGATTACACTCTAAGTATTTAGGGGATTCGGGGTATTATGGGGTGTTGTCGTTACTGGAAGTGGAATTATCATTAATATTATTATTATTTACCTAAACCGAAATGTGCTTTTAGGCCGCCTAAATTCCTTACGCGAAAAAGTCCAGACTTTTTGAAGTTACAATTGAGTATGAACCCGAAGTCGGACTCGAAAACGCACGTCCCGCACGCCAATCCTATAAAACAAAACAAACACAGAAAGGAGTCTTTATACAATAGATTCTCTGAAAGGATCTGCCATGGGGCTTATTGACA
The DNA here is from genome assembly GCA_947389925.1 of Coelopa pilipes. Taxonomy (NCBI): domain Eukaryota; kingdom Metazoa; phylum Arthropoda; class Insecta; order Diptera; family Coelopidae; genus Coelopa; species Coelopa pilipes. The sequence goes on from OX376697.1 coordinate 12,908,111, forward strand.
TGTGACATGACGCGCCATGGCAGAGGTGACACGGGATGACTTGACATGACATGGCGGGGTCACCGGTTGAGGGCAGGTCGAACGGATGAATTGATTGGATTGCGGTGGATGTTGTTATGATGGTGATGATGGTGATTTTGTATACTTTTTGTATGGGAATTTCTGTGTTGTTGTTGTTGATATACTCCATTTTTCAAAACATATACATACATACAGATGCACACATGCAAAACCAACCACAACCACGGGGTCTCGGGTAAACCCGATCGAATAACTTCAAACCAAATGGGATGGAATAATTAATTACATGTGCTCATTTGTTAGTGATTTATGAATTACTTCTCCACCAGCTTCAGGCCCCAAATGACTTGCAGAAAACCGAACTCACGACTCATGCTAAACTCGCATTGATATATTTATGGCTTAATTCAATTGAGAGACCTTTGTAATGGTGGATCGTGTGAGAATGAACAGCATTGTTATTAGCAATAACAAAACTTCATATTCTTCTGTTGACTATTATAATGTAGTTTGAGAGCCACCGCAGAGCCCCAGCGCCAGCACCTCACCAAAGCCGATGTCAACCGGAAACACTTTTCAATTCTACCGCCCAAGACTCCAAGTTCGAAACGAAACGCGAACGCATAATTAAGACGTCGCGATGACATAAACATCTCCAAATTGTGGTAGCCTAATCTCGTGCGGTGCTGTTGTTGTTGTTATTGTTGTTGTTGTCGGTTTTTCATTATTGTACTTAGGCAAATTTGCGAGGCACTTGTGGAATTACTTAAGTACAGCTTAATATAGACGAGCTCTTCACGACAAAGCCACGCACATGTGAGGATCGCGGGGCAGGCGAAGGCGAAGGCGAAAACGAAGACAGAGACAAAGCGAACATAACGAGAAATTGTACACCGCGAGAAACACGGGGCAATTAGTACACAACATGCGCAGGCTAATTCGAGCTCCGAGCGGGAGACCTTCGAAGGTCCGACTCGGCGCCGGGCGACGTCATGCCAAGCCAAGTCGAGCCCAGCCATGTCATGTCGCCCCAGCGGATTTCGGATTTGCAATCCAAATTTTCAATTCACACATTAATAAAAGTGAATGTCGCGCCGCCAGTCCCGGGAGCAGTCGTCTTCTGTGGACATCGGCCGGGCTGGTCGGTCCAGTAGTTGACCCAATCATGGGCGCGTTTGCGGCAACGGAGGATTTTTCTCAAGCCCATATTTACCAATATAATTGATCGCCATTGCGGGGTCGGCTGCGTGAACGGAGCTCGTGGCCCCGGGACGCAGCTCGGCATCCAGGGAACCAACGGATCACGCATGCGGCGTCCGGCAGTCTGTCAGTTGGTCGGTCGGTCAGTCAGTGTCACGCCATTGTCTCGGATGTGGACAGCGGTGACGGCGACGGCGACGACGACGACGCTGTTGAGTAACCGAATTGAGTGGAAGTGCAACTTTCTCGACGCACGCAGCCCCGACTTTTATGCAATCGAGAAGATCGCTTTATTTCTCCGGTGACCCGAATGAATCGGTCCAGTTGGATTTATCCTCGACATGCGAGGTGCGAAGGAAATCGCAATTCGCATCAACGTTAAGTGGCCTCTGCCAATTACTTCCTATCTCTCTCCTTCTTTCTCTTTCGATGAAGTTCGATGTTTTATTGGGGTTTTCAATTGCCGCACAACCGACCGTAGGGTGTTCTGAAGATCGGATCGATTCATCAGTCATGGCGAGTGTGTTTTATTTTCAAATAATTAGCAAGCAAATTATGATCAATCTATGAAATTGTGTTAAATCTATGAAATTGTGTTAAACCTTGGCTCAATTCGTCTCTCGTCGCCCGCCCCGTTAACCCCGGGGCCAATCGAGATCAGCGAGTCGGCGGCGCTGAGCGGTTCCGATTCCACACGAGAATCGCTGCCTGAGCAGAAACGAGACCTCATTTGGCACCGTCGATCACTCGAGGCTATTAACAGAGGTACTGGGTTTTGGAGATTTCTACAAAGCTGAACACGTTGAATTGGCCACGTCAAGAAGATCGGCCGGGCCTTAAAGGGTTAATTACATTAAACGGTTCATTTCGAGAAGAACTTTTAATGAAAAGGAATAAAATTGGTCACTTTAATTTTTGGAAATACACGATTTATTGTTTTATTTTATTATCAAACTTTTCATTGTTGTTAGATGAAGATTGTAACAATTTGGTGTTTCGTACTCGCGCTTTAGTTTCGTATTCGTCTCTAACTACAACAAATTATGGTTAACGACTGACAGCACGCCGAGTAGCAACAACAATAATAATGACAACGATAACGATAGGAGACACTGGAAAGGTTAAGGTTTCGAAGTGTCAACGGGTGACCAGATGGCGATATAACAATGAAGACAGACACAACAATAATTGCAACAATTACACTAACAATAAAAATAACAATAACAATAACATTTTCTGAACACGACAATAACTACAAACTACGGCGAGGCCCCAGACGACGAAAGAGAAGGAGACTGAATTTGTAAAAACTAACAAGATATTTGCATTAAAACTGAAAAACATCCGACCACCAGATACCGATCTCTTCATTCACACGCGCAAAAGTGACAGAAATTATTTTTTTGTTTTGACCCACTTTCAGCAAGAAATTCCCCAACGGCGACAACAACAACAATAGCCAGGGAGGATGGGCGCGCCCTCTGGCGATAGAAAAATGCGATAATTTGTTAAATCCTCAGCAGGCAGCCGATAAAAGATAAAAGTCGGAACCAATAACGAAAAATGAAAAAGGTACTGAAGTCGAGCGCGAAGAAGAATTCATTAGTGGCTGGGAGCAGCGAAGCGGCGGCAGCAACAACAACAACCATGATGACAACAATGATAACGACAACAACAATGGCATCCATAACGACCACGAAAACAACGAAGAATCCACGAGCGATCTCTGAGGATGAGCGAAGCGAGCGCTCGGCTCTCTCGGCGCAGTGCGTGTGGCCGAAGCCTCTCCCTCTCTCGCTCCCCATCACTGTCTCTCTCGCACTCTCACAGCCTCCTGCTCTCTCTTTTTCCCTCGCTCTGGCTGTTTGCCGTAAGTATTTACGTGTAAATACTGAAAGAGCCGTCAACAGAGCGTTGGAGGGGAAGAAAATAAAACTATGAAAAAGCGTTTACTCTTTCTTATGAAAGAAACCAGTGAAAGCTGCAAACAAAAAGTTTTTATGACTCGTTCGGCGGTTGTTTGTACGAGTTTAGCGCGTTTCTGTCAACCAAGTTCACGCAAGCATTCCGACCATCCAGCCAGCCATCCAACCATCAGCCATCAGACCATCCAGCGATCCATCTGTTCGTCCAACCTACCTACCTACATACCGATGTGAGCCTGAATAATCGTTGCCGTTATTCTTCTCCTTCTTCTTGTTAATATTTTCTTCTACGGCCTTTTCTTTTCATTCGATCTTCTTCTTTTCCATCGATCTTTTTCATTTCATTCGATCTTTTTTCTCCAACTCCTCTTATTTTCCTCGATGTCTTTTCATCCCATTTCGTTTCGTTTAATTTGCCCCATGAAAAAGCCAAAGCTGATTACAAAGTCACGGTTAATTAGTTCCCTAAAGTGGTTTTCTATCGATGTCCCACCGCACCACCAATACCTTGCGACCCCCTCCTCCCCCTTCCCCACCTATCCACACCATCCTCTGGAAAGCCTCGCCGATTTGCTTCTGTCCCCGATCCAGGTATTGTTTCTGCCGATGAGGCGGAACCGCGCGACAACCAGTCGTTTGTGGCCTGCTCTCCATCCCTGCCCTTCTGCCCGCTCTCTAGAAGACCCTCAAGTTTCTGGTATCCACTCGTTGCCGCCGTGGACTCGCTGCACGTTGCCCGCGGACCGCCAGGGTCGGAGTCCCATTCGCGAAATGGCCAACAGGTGGCGAAGAGCACGAGACCCGAGCCGACTCCGTCTTAATCGCTGCTGTTAATTGCTTCTATTATGGAGTGGAAATGAACGCACAAATATTAAAGTCGATCGTAAATGACACCATCCAGAGCACATCCACAGAAGAACGTAGAGAATGGCGACGTGGTCTTGAGGTCTCGTTTTAATCGTCCCATTAACGTCTTCTAATCGACGCGAACTTCGACCGAGCCGAGAATGGAATCTGGCTGCAGTCTGGCAAAACACTCGCCCCAAGCGTCAAAGTCTAGCCACCGGTCTCGGGCGTCTCTGGTGAGCGTTCTTTGGCCTTGAACTAGGCCGCCTTCGAACGTGGCAAATGAATTGGCTGCGCCCCCTCCCCCGCTCGGTAGTGTTGCTGTTGTTGCCCTAGAACCCAAATCGACGTGCATAAATTAAAATAACGATTGGCCCACAAGTAGTTGAACTTGAAAATGAGGTGAAGAGATTTTATTGAGGCTGGAATGAGCTGAGCGCGGAGCGATTGCTGCGGGTACTGGCCGTCGAGAGGACGCCGTTGTGGTCACCGCCAACAACAACAGCAACAACATCAACAACACAAACGATCACCACCACAAAATCGTTCAGATCTGTGGCAATCAAGTTGAAATTGCCGCAGTTGGAGTTACTGTGGAGCAGTCTCGGCTAAAGGCGCTTTAATTGAAATGCTCGGAGATCATGTCGAATAATGCGGTCGCGAAGCTGCGACGCCTCACCTGGCATGGCCAAAATACTTAATATACATTTGTCAATCGCTGCGGAAATGGCGAAACAAAAGGCATCGCGAGCACAAACTCAAAGGTCCCCCCAACAATAACACCGAAAAAGCTAAAGCTTCAAAAAATAAGGCTACAAGCGGACAATTAAGGAAGTGCTTCAAGTTGCGAAGAGCCCATTAATTTGCCTCGATCGCCTGACGGACCTGTCGACAAGTTGGGCCGATCAATACACCGATTGATTGATTGATCCTCGCCTGTTCACCGTCGATAGATCGCCATCAATCAGCGCTGATGAATTTGAATTCACTTTGCACGTTATTGGCGGAGAAACCGCAGACGGCGACGAGCAGCGAGAAAGCAATTGAAGCAATTGCAACTGGGAGGGCGATCAAGGGCGAAGGGTCGCGGCAGAAGGGGAGCGAAGTGAAGGCACATCCCACGGTGGGCTCTCGTAGAAGGCACGACGGACCAGCACCGGTGGCCGAGACCTCGTGCCCCAGGGTCGACGAGAACCCGCACGGGCGCTGGCTGCGAATGCTTTCCACATCTAATGGGATCGTCGGGTTTCACAAACTGGAAACGGCGAGTTACGACGGCTTATCCATCATCTAATTGGACATTTCAATCGAAATCAATCAAAACACGGCGCCGTCACCGTTCGCATTAGCATCAACAGACACAGCAATAGCAGTAACAGTAACAGCAACAACGCAATCGATGGGGCTGGGGATGGGCTCGGCGAGGTGCACGAGGCGTATGAGCAATTATTTCCAGCCGTCGTCGGCCGCTCTCACGTCCATTTCAACGAAAGACGGCCTTTTGTCGTAAAGATGCGTCATTAATTCAACTTAATTAGAGATATCCAAATGCTTTTGAAATCGAATCCGTCGGGGCCCGATGGGAACGACCGGGGAGGCCGACCACGGGTCATAAAAAGTCGCTCGCGTCTGGTCGAAAAAATGCCAAATGACACCGAGCCGAGATCGCGATGATGATGACGATGACGATTATGATGATCTAGCGGCTGGCCTCTTTCGCCAGAGCCCTGAGCTAATCTGAGGAATCAAAAGCTGTTAATTGCATTCGTTTCTCGCGTCCGCCGTTCGTGTCTTCGGAATTCAATAAGGCCGAAAACCCTGTCAAATCCGGCCGCTCGCGAGTGGCCAAAAGACATCGAAATGAAACCATGACCAGCCCCAATGCGGCCCTTCTCTTCATCGGCTTGGCCTAAAGGCCTTTTGTCTTGAACTCCAGACACAACAGCTAAAAGGAACGTCTTTTTGTGTACACTTTTTTTCAGTCTTATTTCTTGCGTCTATAGGAAGCACTTGCACAAAAGAAACCTCTATTCAAAGAAATCAATATTTTGCTCGTGGACGCAAAAACGAAGACATTATTTAATGATGTCTCCGTCTCCGACTGCGGCAACAACAATTATGAGCATGACTGGACAACATCATCGGAGCTTGTCGATAATGAAGATCGCTTAGAGGGAAGAGGAAGGGGCCGGAGCTGCGAAGAAGTGTGGATGCAATTTGCGATTGCATCAGGCCAGCATTAAATCGCGTAAATCCCGATCGAGAAATTAGTGTCTGTGCCTCCCGTGCAAACAATGGGGTTGGGGTTGAGCTTAAAAAGAGGCTTATGGGCTTCTTCTTCGAGTCCCGGGTTCGTCGGTTGTCGCTCCAGTGGACGATTGGACCATCGGGGCTCTGCGATGGAGTCATTTCAGGTGGGAAAGGGATGGACGGCGGACGGACGCCCGCACACACGCTCAAGAGCCTCCCACAATTACACGCGTAGCGAAGTGCTCGTGTCGAAAAGATAATTATCGACCGGAGACACGTCCAGTGAGTGTCGGCTCCACACACGGCCGCCCCATTTGGTCAAGCGATAGCTCCGGTCCAGCCCGGTCCGGCCCTCGAGACATCGCTCTCACGCGGACCTCACATCCATTTGCATAACTCGGTCACGCACGGACACAGACACGAACACAAACACGCTCACGCACACACGCCTGAGCCACGGCAAGTGAATCACGGAGTTTTCCCCAAAGTGTCGTGTGAATCACGCGTGAAGCTGTGACCACGGGTGGGGGCGGAGGCGGGCCATCGAAAACATGTCAATCGGACACTCGCATATTCATAATTATTGAACATAATGATAATGAATGGACGGAAACAAAGGCAGAAACAGATCTTTATGGTTGCATCGAAAGGCGAGCAAAGATAAACAAGAGATCGACATGATTGTGAAAAATCGGCGAGAAATCAAAAAGCTATGCTAATTCGGTGGACTTTTTGGCATGGCACCGGACGTACAAAGGCAAATGGAACACTGGCGTGGCCATAAATCGGTGTATGGAGGTTTTTTGTCCGCCTGGAAGTAGAGTGTGTCAATTGCATGCGATAGAAGACAAACGCAGATATGAACTTGAAGGCTCCCCACCCCAACCGACCACGTTCACCCGCTCTCCGGGCCCGGCTCGTGGAAGGCCGAGGAGGAGCCGCCCCTGTCGTTGTGGGCCGGACTCGACGATAATCGATGGCTCTTAATTGTCGACGATACCACTTGAGGAATATCGAAAACCTTTTCGATCCATCAAAGTGTCGAAACCTCGATGGGCTTTCGGGGGTTTTCGTGATTTTTAATTTTAATACCAAGTTCTCGCAACTACACTTCGGCTCCGGTCGACCACTTCTCCTCTATGAGGAAACGGAACAAAGGTCAATTGGAGTCAAATTCCCCATAAACTGAGCTTAGAGAATGCATTGCATCGACCCCTGAGAGCCGCCCCTTCTCTCCCCGACGGAGGGCCGCGTGGAAGATGACGAATCTACTGAATTGTGTAAATGCTCTGGCAAGGCCCGAGTGTGGTGCAAATAACGAAACCCACAGTTGAATCGAGTGCGACAGAAGGAACTGGAAAACCTGTTGCCGCCGCTGCAGCAGCACAACAGCAGAACATGTAGGCCCGATTAAGATTACGGTCGGAGCTGGAGCTGGCATTAACCATGACATGCGGCTCGTTGCAGCCACCGGTTGCCTGGGCCACGGCGGACGCGTTTATTTAGTCGCGGCTCGTCGAGTTGGCCCAGTTCTTCTTCGTTGTCTCGGCTCGTTGTTCGATGAGCAGTCAAATGTTCTGATTTTCAGGCGCAAATCCGATGCAACCGAACGAGGCAAGCCGTGGACGCCTCAGACACGGGCCACGCTTTGCGGGTTCAATTTGCGCCGCTTCAAGAACCTGATCGTTCTCGTTGCGTAAGAGATAACTCTGCTTAAGACCGACCTCCCCAGCTCATATCGCGAATCCGTTTCGCCATCGCATTCGGTTCAAATGGCAAATGATCAATTTAGAAATTTGGCAACCTCTTTTCGCCCTCCTGGAGATTTCTAAAGATATTTCACGATACATAATTTCATTCAATTGATTTCTTAATACTATCACATAAAACCGATGCGACAAAGCATTTAATTAGTCAACAGAAGCATGCAGTGTTTGGGTGAATAGGTGTGTACCTGTGTGTATGTGTTTGGGGAAAATTCCACTGGGCCATAAAATATGCAAATGCTGAACCACATACATACAAACATACAAAGACAGATAGAAATGATGAAGCGATTAAATCTGAACTTACTTGCAGCCTGCATAATTAACATTCCAATGACGAAGAAGTTCATCTTGTCTTTGTCTTTGTTGTTTTGTCTCCTCCTATTTCCACTGATTTTTCGAATATTTCGTTTCGAATATTGCGATCCCAGGTATTCGAGAAACTCTCACGGTTTTCACATCAAACACGAGCTGAACAACTGCAAGTGATTATTAAAACGATACCTCAATTAAAATGCATTCCATTATTATAAACTTAAATTATCTATAGTTATATAGTTATAGTTGTCCATTTTATTTTGTGGTTATTTTCAGTTTTTGGTCTTGTTTATTTTCTTTTCTTTCTTCTTATTTTTCTATATTGTTTTTGTTTATTTTTAATTTAGTTCTTATTTAGCTTTAGTTTAGTTTTATTTGGTGTTTATTTGATGTATATTTTGTTCATATTCTAAGTTTTTTGTTATATTTTTATCCAATTTTAGTTTCACTTTTTTCGTCGAAGGAATTCGATTTTTGAACAGCATTTTCAGCCGATCGATTATTCAAATGGTCGGTCGACCAATCTTTATTATGATTTCCACCGCGGAGCCGTCGCGGCGACAAATCGGGCGATTTAATGTATGCGGCGTGCCAGTTAAAACGTATTCGATCGGCTTCTCTCGGGTGCGCTCATGTGTGTTCGTGCTCATGTGCCGTGGCTATGGATGGATGAATGGGTGCGTTCGTGTGTCTGTGTGTGTGTTTGTGTGATTGTTTCTGGTGGATCGAACACTCTCTCTTTCCGCAAAGTAAAAGTGGATCCGACAATAATAATCGAAACAGCAATTTCACACCGCGCCGACGACGACACGATGACAACGACAACGATGGCGACTGTAACGGCGATGACCAATATGTGTACGAGAACCGATCGATTTGAGCCAAAAACTGGACGCACTTGCACCAGCGCTCGATCGGCCGACCGTTTGGCCAACAACTCGACTGCACTTAAAAAGTCGTTGCCGCTCTCGATATTGCTGTCTCTGTCGCTGTCTCCGTCGCTGTCTCGATGACACTCGACTGGAACTTTCCAATCGGGTTGTCATAGGCGCAGCTCGTTCCGGGTGCAATCTCCGTTGCATCCGTTCATCGATGAGCAACCACCGCCTCCGACACCGACACCGACATCGACGCCAAAGCCGATGTCGATGCTCCCTCGGACGAGGGACGCAGCCGAGAGAAAAGCGCTCGATTTCCGAAAAGCGCGACGGCCGAAGGTTCGATCGGAGCGTGTAAACAAAGCAAGGGGAAATTAAAAACAAAGACCATTCAACAGCGACTCAAAGGGGCGTGGGGAGCGGGAGCGCGCCAAACGATTTACGAAACCAGACAAAGTGTGTGGTGTTGCCTGTTTGCTAAATTCTGCTCGATCGATTGGACAAGGAGAATGGAAGCTGAAGGCTATAGAGAGCAACAACAAAGTTGGGGAGTGAGAGAGATATCCTCTATCTCTCTCTCTCCTCGCTCCTCGCTCGTACGATTCGTACTTCAACTTCGAACCGTTCTTTGGCGCAACCCACCACCGATCCGAACCAAATGAAGCACTGACCACGACGACAACAACATCAACAATAACAAGAACAACGGCGACGACGGTAGCAATTACAACAAGCACAACACCAAATAACCGCGATTCGCAGTGGAAAACACTCGGATGTGAAATTTGAAACTCGCACACGGCCAATGCGCTGGAAATCGAACTCACTAGTGGCTGAGCATTCGCCTCGGCGTGTGGACCTCGTCAGACTGAAGCCGAGATTGGTTCAGCAGTTTAGCAGCGGCGCCGCAAGTGGATCGTCGACGATGGGCCTGGGTTTGGGCTTGGCGTGTGTCCAGAGCGGGAGAGCCGAGCTGAGTTGGAAACAGGTAGAAAACAGAGCTCGAAAATGGTAGCAACCGCAGAGGTGGCGCGGCAGCAGCAACATCAGTCGCCATCAACAGAGACTGCGACAACAGCAGCAGCTTCGACGCATGCGCGCAGACATTTCGCACGTTGGCCCCAGATCTTTGCGCCGATGCGGAGTGCGACGGAGACGGTTTGAGTGCCTCTCTCTACCTGTCTCTCCGTAACAGAGAGAAGCGAGCAGTCGGATGCGGGCTCCTCAGGCGAAGCATGTTCCGCCGAAGCGATTCCGCCGCCTGACGCCTGCGATAAACATATAAACATTTTGGCTTTATTCGAAATTTCGCCTATTTTATGTAGTTTGTAAACTTGCTCGACTTGGCATGGAATTAAAAAGTAATTGCTTTCAAGTGGCAGGAGTACTGTGGTTACATAAGTAGCGAGGGGTTGCGGTTTGTATTGAAAGTTGCATAAGTTGCCAAAAGGATACCAGAACCCGTTTAAAGCGCAAGCTCTGAAAGTGGTCCACAAAGTTGATTGCGGATCACTGGTTCTCTCTTTGCATGAGATCAAATTATATTTAGTTATATGAAAAATTACTTACGTACATTACATTTTTAAGGTTTTCTCTTACAATTTCATAAAAAAAAATATTTGTTTATATTATTTTATGATGTTTTTTAAACTTTTTCTCAAATGTGATAAATTCATGCCGTTGGCAACGCCAAATCGATCACAGCTGTTCTGAACATTGTGTTTCCACCATACAACTTGTTGCGTCGGAGCACTGCCGGCGTCGCTGCTCCACCTGTCAGACCGTGATAAGAATTTCGCGAAGGTTACGATTTTTAGGCATTTCGGTTGATTTGATTAGCAATTAATTTATTTTCACATATCCCGCAGCTTTATAATGTATTCGGGGTTCCTGAAAAATATAACGGCCTTGAGGTAATTAGAGGAAAATGCTAAGCAGCGGTCGCACTTGTTGTGCGATCATGTGTGTGAACTTTAAATTTACTGGAGAAAAATCATGTTCCCTTGTTACATAAACATACTGAATAAATTCGCATTCATTTCTTTTTCACACATCTAGAGCGTACTCCACTCAAGCAGTGAAGAGCTCGCCCATCGTGCGCCCGATCAACAAGATTCTTATTTCCAATCGCGGCGAGATCGCCTGCCGCGTCATTCGCACTGCCCGCAAACTCGGCGTTCGCACAGTGGCCGTTTACTCCGATCCAGATGAGAAGTCGCTGCACACACAGATGGCCGACGAGGCTTACCGTGTCGGCACAGCTGCTTCCGCGAACTCCTACCTGCGCGGCTCAAAAATCATCGACATTGCCAAGAGAACTGGTTGCCAAGCCATCCACCCCGGCTACGGCTTCCTCTCGGAGTCCGTGGAGTTTGCTGAACTGTGTCAGAAGGAAGGTGTGATCTTCATGGGACCCCCCAGCTCTGCTATTCGAGACATGGGCATTAAGAGCACCAGCAAGGCGATCATGTCCGCCGCTGGGGTTCCAATCATCAACGGTTACCACGGAGACGATCAATCCGATGCTAAACTCCAGAGCGAAGCAGACAAAATAGGATTTCCCTTGATGATTAAGGCCGTTCGCGGAGGCGGTGGAAAGGTAGGGAGACCTTTAACACGTGTAGAAAATGTCCGAGTTCGATATATTTTGTTAATCTTGCAGGGTATGCGTATTGCCGAAAAACCGGAGGACTTCATTGACGCCCTGAATTCGGCACGCACGGAATCGCAAAAATCCTTCGGTGACAGTTCAGTTCTATTGGAGCGTTATGTGCGATCACCTCGTCATGTGGAAGTGCAGGTATTTGCCGATCAGTACGGTAATGCTGTGTACTTGTGGGAACGCGATTGCTCCGTGCAGCGAAGGCATCAGAAAATTATTGAAGAAGCTCCTGCGGTAACAAAACTAGTGCATTGATTTTGTTGTGGATATAATTCCTCTAATTAACAGCCCGGTTTATCTGAAGATTTACGGCGAGAGCTTGGTGAGGCAGCAGTGCGTGCGGCTAAAGCGGTGGGATATGTTGGTGCCGGAACTGTGGAGTTTATTTTGGACAAAGAAGATTTATCTTTCCACTTTATGGAAATGAATACACGTCTCCAAGTGGAGCATCCCATCACGGAGATGATCACTGGAACTGATTTAGTGGAATGGCAAATACGCATTGCCGCGGGAGAACCCCTGCCGGTGACACAAGAACAGGTGCTACGAAAGGGACATGCGTTTGAAGCTAGAATTTACGCTGAGAATCCAAGGTATTCATAAGGTTTTTTTAGTTTTATTTTACTCGTGGATAATATGTTTATTCCTCAGAGGTGGCTTTCTTCCCGGTGCTGGACCACTTCGTTACCTCGCCACCCCCCAACCAAATGAGAATGTTCGTGTAGAAACTGGTGTGCGAGAAGGTGATGAAGTTTCTGTGCACTACGACCCAATGATTGCAAAGTTGGTTGTTTGGGGAGAGAATCGCACACAGGCATTAAACAGTCTTATTGCTCGACTTAACGAGTATCACGTAAGATATAATGTTCTTAAGAATCATCAAGTCTTTTTACATAAAATTATAAAATCGTTCATTACAGATTTCTGGTCTAGAGACCAACATCAATTTCCTAATGGATTTGGCCGCCCATTCTGAATTCCAGCAGGGCAATGTACACACCGGTTTCATAGACGAACATTTCGATACCCTCTTTCCACCAATTCAGATCAAGGAGACCGATCTCTGCAAAGCAGCCCTCTCCTTGGTCTTTAATGAAATGCAATCCTCATTATGCAATGCCTCTTCCAAGGATCCTTTTACAGCTGCACTCAATGGTCGCATCAATTATGCTCTTATCAGAACGTATAACGTAAAGTGCAATGATAAAACATACAGTATTTCCGTCAAGTACGACACTGATGTAACCCAAATTAAAATTGATAATGGTGAATGGAAAACAGTAAAGGCTGAACGAGTTGAAGACAGTGGTCGCCTGAAGATCAGAGCGAATATTGATAATAATATTTCAACATTCAATGCAAATATTGATCAGTCAGAGTTGACAATATTCCTAGATGTAAGTTGGATAAGTCATGTATAAGTAGTGCATATATGTTATTAAAGTTATGTCGATTTCAGGGTGGTAAAGTAAACTTCGAACTAGTCCAACCGAAATTCCTAAACGCCCATATCGATCAACTAGGGGCAAGTGGTTCTAAGGTCGTGGCGCCAATGCCAGGAGTTTTGGAAAAAGTTCTGGTCAAACCAGGGGACCACGTAAAGAAAGGTGATAACTTGGCGGTGCTGATTGGTAAAATTTCTATACATTCACATTGTAATCAGTTTTGAATTAATATATTTCTTATTTACTATAGCAATGAAAATGGAGCATATCTTAAAAGCTCCCAAGAATGCCGTGATTAAATCAATCGGTGGCGCAGAGGGAGAAAATGTGGCAAAGGGTTCTGCTGTGATTACATTCGAGGAAGAATCTAATTAGACAATGATATGGTTTTATTTTCTCGCGTTAATGTACCGGTGATGAGTTGCATTTATTTACAAAAAATTGATTGCTTTTAAGATTTGTTGCATTTATTAATTTTAAGTACTATGTCATGTTAATGTTTCCCAGCAATAAAAAGAATTGTTGAAAATATCTGGCTTGTCTTGCACATATGAAGGAACCACTCGGAAACCATGTCGAATGGAAGTAATTTTTCAAAGTAATGATACATTTTTCGATTCAAGGGTTTTTAATAAAGAACTTTAATTGGAATATTAGATTTCAGTTGTATTTTTTGTAAATCATATTATTAATTTAAAGCCTTTCTGATTTGATTTATATTTTTAAAAATTAAAATATTTTATTTATTATAATAGAGATAAATTACAAAAAAATTTATTTAAGACTTTATTACTTCAGTTTTAGTTTAAATATTTCGTTATAATATTAAATATATAGACAAAGAATAAGACAAAATGTAGCAATAATAGCGAATTCTATTTTATTTCTTTCGATCTTTTGTTCTCTATTTCTTTTACATAATTCTATGAATGAATGAAATTAACAATTCAACTAAAATACAATTCTTTCTTTGGAGATTAAAGTTTATCTTTATCGTTTCATTTTTATAATTATATTTATTACTTTCATTATTATTATTTATTTATGTTTTATATAATATTAATTTGTAATTATTCAAATTCTATTGGTAGTTATTCCTTCACGACTGCAGCACTTTTATTTAAGTTGTTATTAAAATTCTTTTGAGGTTATCATTAAAACTTGTCCCCATTATTAATGCATTCTCTTTTTAAAAAAATGTTAACATATACATACATAGAAAAGTGCTAAAGATCTATAAAATCTTAAACTTTAAATAATATACTAAATTCAGTTTTCATACAACAAACACTGTTTCACGACTTCGCTCAGACGAGATTTGATTATATCAAGGTGTCTGAGGAAGGATTTGAACAATTCGATCGTTTAACGGCAATCGTTCGGAAACTAATATTCTGCGTGTATATATATGTGTGTTTGTATGTTTATGTATGTATGTATGCGTATATATGTATAAATGAGACAGGATAAAACACAAATAGACAAACGTCTTAGCATGTATTTGACTGAACTGAATTTAGTCGATTAATCGCAAATGCATTTCAAAAACAATTGCAATTTATTTCAATTAAATAACTTTCATAATTTATTGTTTTCCTAATATCGCCACAGTGTTTAAATGTGTGTTAATGTCGAAGCGTATTTATTAAACATAGTTAAATTAAGTTATAACTGCACCTAAAATGTAGTGAACGTAAAACTTAGTATAAAAACAATTGTTTAGCATTCTGAAAGAAACACAAAAACAGTATTTGTGTTTGAGTTTAAATTTAAATCGTGTACATAATTTATAGGTAATACATATACATATATAAATATATATTGTATTCACATATATATTTTTCGTAAGAATGGCTTATTTTAAGTCGGAACCCTTTATGACAAATTTCAATCCTATCGCACGAACTTGTTTTTGTGCTCATCTTGTTCTCATTATTTCACGATCGATTTCCTGCCGCTCCACCAACTCACTAACTTTGCTTCTTTCGAAGTTAGTACTAGATGTCATGTTATAAACCTATGCCTTTTTACTATCCGAGACTTCAAGGGAAACTAGCTTCGGTTCTCTTCAACTTTGGATTCATTACTTAATTTCTTCCGCTTTATTTTTATTTAATTCTTTAATCTTCTCTTAATGCTTAAAATTTTCATCTGTTCATTTTCGCATCTCAAGAAAATCTATATATATATATGTATATATATATAAATATATATACATATATGTATATATATACATATATATATATACATATACATATACATATATATATATATATATATATATATATATATATATCTTCTTTATTAATTTATAATAATAATAATTTAATTAAATAATAATTAATAGTAAATTTATTATTCTTTACTGTGAAAACGTTTTTAAACTTCATCTATGTTTGTTGTGGTTGTTGTTCAGTGCTATCGCTGCTATTGATTGTTGGTGTTGTTGTTGTTGTATTTGTAATTGTATTAACATTAGTATTAGTTGTTGTTGTGATTGAGTTTGTTGTTGATTTTGTTGACAGCGTATTAATTAATGTTGATGTAATCGTATTTACAGGCAAACCAGTTGAAGTTTGCTCGATCTGATTTATTGTTGTTGGGGTGTCTAAATTATTCATGTCCTTGACAAATTCACCAACGCCGCCGCTGACGGACTGTGGAAAAATTAAAATGCAAACGAGGTTAAAACAATCTTTATTCACTATGCTAATTCAACTAACATCATTCAATCAATCGAGAAGCATTAGTGTAAGATTAATTAATAGGTAATGCGAAATAATAGTGGAACATTCAGTGAAACATTACAATAATCTACATTACAAATAATCTAAATTTAAATAAGAATAATACCAATGGTATTATTAAACAAAGCTAAGAAGCATTTCACCACTCATCTTCTACACAACAACAACATTATCATTTCTATGTACTATGGAGATTACTATAGGTAGTGTTCCTTGTGGATGTGAGAGTGCGTGTGCAGTTCAGGGAATGGAGAATGCTTGATTTATGCAAATTTTAGTCTCCCAGTTAAGAATTAAGAATTGTCCCTATCGAGGTACTAACTTCTACTCGATAACGCTATATTCTGAGTTACTCTTGAGCCCCTCTTTTTTGACGAATAAACTTTCCCTTGTCGAATAAATTGCTTCAAAAGGGAAGCGACATTTTCAAAATAATTTCAGTTGATAATAGTTATTGAACTTTCAGTGGTTAAAAGAATTAACACAGTCGATATCTTTATACGGTTGTCTTTTCAGAATGAGATTCAACTTTAAGCGTAACTAGATAATAATGTCTTGCAATTAAAAATGTGAATATGTGTTGTTGCATGTGCATTACAACAAAAAGTATTCATATGTCTAAAACCTTAAAAACTATTATTTACAAGCGTAATAGCAATAGTTATAGTCGCATTTTGAATAGGAAACATATATTAGCAGCATTTGTCACTACTGTTTAAAAGATGAAGCTTTATTCAGCAAATTAGTGTAAAGTTTGAAAATACGTTTAAAAATCGGTGAACTAACTTGACTGCAAATCATACTAAACGGCTTGATGTGTTACCACGTTGTTTATTGTTTCCCACAGTACGCTAATTTGTGTGTTACACGAGTATAATGTTTAGTAAAAATGTTGGAGAAAATTTAGAATTTTTAAAATATTAACAAAGTATAAAATACAAGTAACAGACATGTAAGAAAGATTTCCAATATCAAGATTAAAATTCAATTTGAAGAATATAATTTCATATCAAACTCATACTAAGAGAGTAAATATTATGGATTTACCGTTTTGGTTGAAAGTGCCAATTGATTCAAATTATTGGTTAAACCATTAATGTTTGCTTCTGTTTGAGGCTCAGTCAATGAAACAACTGCTGCTGTAGAGCTTCCGCTAACACCTTCAATATTAGCAAAAACGTTTGGTTTCCGTTCAATTGTACCAACAGTTGTTGGTTTGTGTGTCACCGAAACTGGGGCATGCGCTGGACTCGATAGATGTTCGCTGTTTTCAATATTTTGCTGCTGCCGTTGATTTTCATCGATGGGTTCCACATCGGACTCGTTGGTTTCTTCCTGTTCCTAAATAAAATGAAGCATGCAATCAATACTTGGAATAATGTTTAATATTACTCTATATCGCACCTCTTCTGGACACAGTTCAAATGCCATGGACCATGTATTTTTCGCCGATTGGGAACGCTCTAACATATAACCATTTGTATTATCATTACTTTGGGCTGGAGGCGACCACGAATACGAGTTATATTGGCACCCAATACCTCGCTGACGTTCCAACTCATCTTGCAGCCATTCTACTGCTTTTGCCCAGTGGCGCAATATCAGAGGATTTGTGTTTAGCATGGTGAGTGCAACTTGACTCTTATGGAAAAGTTGCGTAAGACACTTGATGATTTGATAAGCGCGTTTTTGGTAATGTGTCTTCGCACGTTGAATAGTTTCGAGGAGTCCTTCGCGCTCTTCAGCAACACCGTTCAGAGCATTGTGAATGCGATGATGTTGCCACGAGTCTTCAATCAATAAAATGTGCAACAATAATTCAGTATGGTGCCGCATGTCATGACAATACGCGAAACCACACTGCCACAGCAATTCAGTAAGAACAGAACGTGAAAAATGCGGATTTTCCCAACTGCAATACTGAAGTAATTTCAAACCTTCCTCGCCCACATTAGTATCCTCTATGAGTTTTTTAATATATCTGTAAGCACAAACGTTTACATTAACATTTGGATAAAACGAATCAGATTTAAAAAATAGTTACCCGGTTCTACTGAATAAAATATCTATACACTCCGCAGACAATGGTATTAAATCATCATAAGTGACATTTGGTTCTTTATAGGGATTTGGCAGAGGTCGTGCATTCGGATTCGAGCTTTGACACCTATCTTGCACATCACTGCACCGAATTAGATGTGAAACGACTTGATGAAGTTTGCTTAATTCAGGATATTGATACTTTATCGAAGGGCCAGGTCCTTCATCTAATGCCACTTGCATGAATATAACTGGGACATTTAACTGAAAACAAAACTCAGAGTTTACTAAAGTAAAGATATTGAAGCATTCTCAATATACCTTTAACAATTGCTGTTTTTCCTGTATACCCAGACCAACGTACATACTAAACAAACTAAAGTAATGCGGTAAATGCTTCCCGTGATCGGCAACTTCACATTTCAACAATTTAAGCACACTTATTAAAATCTGTTCACAAAGGTTTGACCCATCAAACCCGCTAAGGGGCTCATCATTTATGGCAAAATGGCAGAAGAAGACGACCAACTTTACGAACACAGTTCGGACCTCTGGTGAAGGAGCCATTAATATATATTCCCCTAAACGTGATGGAGGATTTAAAAGGGCATTGCTGGCGAACCATTTACGCACAACAGATGACGATCGGATGTGATGTGAGAGTGTATCATACCTAAATGAAGAATAGATAAATAAATTAGATAAATGATTACATTCACTTAGTTGTGAAATATACCATTCAATAACTGGTCCTCTTAGCGATTTCTTTGTCCTAAACCCGGTGTGAAAGAGAAACTGCGAGGCCAATTGAACGCCTAATAAAGACATCTCTTCGACTGCTGGGCTCTACAAAAAAAAGTTTACATTCCCGAACTGATTTTCAAATTACAACAAATTACCATTTTATCAGAACGTGTGGGAGGAATACTGCAACTAACTAATTTTTTCACAAAATTAAAGAATTCAACAGAAAACAAACTCTTTGAGTGTAGAAATCTTATATTTTGATTTCTGAAAATAGAAATTAATTATTTAAATTATTTCCAAATTTTACCTGAATCTTCACTTACCTAACGCTCCTTTCTATTGGTTTCGGCAATGGCAGAACAAAGTTGCGACTTTCGGCTAGAGACAACTGTTCAACACTTTGCTCAAATTGAATAGTCTTTTGATCACAACGTGTATAAAATAACATATATGCATTCCACCAACGCTTCTGTCTACGATATTGCATACGTTTCAAATTATTATCATATATTTCTCCCATATAGTCGCCACCAAAACATTGGGCTTTCATTTCCTCATCCTCATTCATTTTACATTCAGTTACCTCGCCATCATCAAATTTATACCACTGCTCTTTACCTGTGGAAGGATTTCTGAAAAAATCATCAACGATTATTAATTGCATAAAAATTAAGTTTAATATGAATGAAATTACTTTGATAGAATGTAACTGAAGTAATGACCACCAGATGCTTGACCACTGTGCACCACAATACCGGTAAGTTCGTATTTTGTTGTTTCGCCATTTGATTGACAATTATCTCCCACCTCAATTACTTCACCTTCAATCTTAGCTAATCCAGAAACTAAGTATTTGGTAAGTTTTATTTAGTATTTTGTACTAGTGGAAATTCATTTTTCCTTTACCTGTATACGGTTCCATATCCAACACTCGTGGGAATTCAAAGTAATCGTTGAATTTTATCGCACAAACTCTTTCGTAATCATACTCAAATCTCTTTAGTTGTATGGCTAACACAGGCGGAAGTTTTCTAACACAAAGCCGCTTAACTGTTACTACCTTTAATGAATAATGACAATGATTAACGTTTATTTCATATGAAATATATATGGCTTACTTTTTTATCACATTTATCACAATGGTATGCATCTGCTCCCTCCAGCAGCTCACCCTTAACGTACTGCTCTAGAGATTCCGTTAATGAGCTATGATTTCTTATATCGACACTAAACACACTAAAAGGCTCCTCTTTCGAATACCGATGTGGGCATTCTTGACATATTTTTTGATCACTAAAGGAACCACCTAAGGTGGCATTCATTAGTTGAGTATGTCCCAAAGCCTTAAGACCCTCATCTAAACTCTCAAACAGTGACATGAAAAATTCCACAGCATCCTGTTGTTCTCGCAAATTTACAGGTTCCCCTTGCAATCTAGAATAGCATACAATCATTAATAATATAATTAGTTGCTATCCAACTTCAGTAAAACTCACTTGAAATGTGTCCACAAACCACGGGGTACATAATATTGTAATGCACTATGTCCCAAATGGGCAAAGATGGCCTGAACATGTTTTAATATCACAACATGGTAATTTTTACGCATATCGTTGCTATCGTCAGAATACAACGCTGATGAGGACGATAATGAATCGGGTTCGCCACTGAAATCTTCACGTTCATTTACTGCTGCTCCTTCTGCTTTCAGAATTCCAACTCTAATAGATGGTACCATGTAGAGTTGTTGTAAAACGGAATTCATATAACACGTTGCTCCAGCATTTTTTAGACCACAAAAACCCTTGTTAGGTCGAGCTCCAACCGGTGGCAAGTAATCCCATTCACGAAGTGGATCGGTGTCTATAAAAAAATATATATATTGAAAGCAATTCATCCATGTTTTAAACGAGAAACACTCTTACCTGTACATACGAAATCTATTAAAGTATTTGTAAGCAGTTTCATGTTAGGCACACAATTCTGACTTAATGCGATCAAGAGCTCACACGCTGCAGCTATTGTGTGAGGACTTCGACAAACCGGTGGTGGTGCTGTATCATTCATCAACTTGCCCATCTTTCGTAAATGCAAGTACTCACGAGATGCAGTGAAAAGGAAATCTTCAATGAGCTCATGAATTAAATCATTTAACTGTGCCTTCATCTCAGGTGGTAGGAAAAACATTAATTCTTTGGCCAAGCACATATGACCCTCCAAAAGATCTTCATGAACCTGTATATCTCCGGTAAGCTCGACGTTTTCTCGAATTTTCTGTAGCCACTTAATTTCCTCTGACAATAGTCCATCACCTATGTTTAGTGGCCAATTGCAAACACAACCATAGGACAACGTACGACAAAGCAGTTGGAAAAAGTCTGCACATGTGGCTTCATGTTGAGGAACCAGTGTTTTCAATGAGTTAACCAATAAATTAACCATATATGCGAAGGGACGTCGATCGCCTGCACAGTACGTACAAGTAAGGAATAACTGCTCAGCAGCCACCTGACGAACATGTCGCGAAGGGTTCTTTAATATTAAACTGGTAATGAATTTAGGCCATATAGGGTCATTACTCAGTGCCTCGTTAGCGCTAGGATTTAGCACTAGAGAAATTGTGAGTACTTCCAGTGCTTCCTTACACATGGCAAAATCTTGAGCATCCGGCATGGAAATATTTTCTGAAAAATCATTTTTAGTTCCTAATGCCTGTAGATTACCACACGAAGAAGCCCAAGCCAGTTGCACTACGGCTTTAATCGTTGATATATCAGGACATGACCACTGCAGGGCAGAGCTGAATAGAATACGACAACGTTCTCCTTCGGCACTAGCCGATAACATCTCAGCAGCCAGATTTTCTGCTAATTTTGTAGAAATCGCGCGTAGAGTACTTTCCGAACTGTTCGGAATGGACGTTAAAATCTGTTTGAGTATTTCCACTTGAGATCTGGCACCAATATCGAAATCACAGAGCAACGGTTCATCTCCAACACGTGACAGAACGCATCCCACGATATAGAGAAACAGTTTCGCAAGTCGAAGAACACATTGGAAAGATGCTCGCTTTGTATACATATCAGCACTTGGTAAGAAATTGTTCTTTGTAAGAAGTTCCAAAATGAAATGAGCACATCCTGAATGTAACCAGGCTGATTGAATTTGTAATGATGATTCGGCGTAGGGATCAAGGGCGGGTATAAGGAGTCCGTTTAATACACCTAAGTTGTACAGTACTTGAGCTGGAGAGGGGTGAAGGAATAACATCTCTGGTGTGCATTCTTGTGGTGTTAACTATTTTATAAAACAAAAATTAATATACATTTATAAGACATTTTCTCAAGATTTACCTCTTCGCTACTTCCAACTGGTGATGAGCTTTGGCCACTTCGTTCAGGAAAGTTTTCTTCCTCCTTAGTAGTTGCTGGCGGAACACGACACATCATTTTCAACATTTTTATCGTATGCCTATCGCAAGGCAACAAATGTAATAGTACTTTAGCACTTTCACGCAAGCGTCCATGTTCCAAATCACTGCCCAACTGATACAACTTTAGAAAGAATTCTATGTATTGATAATTTTGTGAAATTATCACTCCGGGTAGAGTGCTCTCCGACTCGACTCGTTGCATATCTGGACAGGGCCTTGGAGGTGAGCCAGTGCTTGAATCGCTTGATGAATCTGGACTACTTGGTAGTCCTGCACCAATTGGAGAGAGCTTCGCTGTAAGTATCATTTTGTCGCGAATGGTATACTGGGATAATGGGTTAATTTCGTCATTTATTTCTATCAATTCGCCATTATTATAGTACAAATCCACTTTAATGTTTGAAGTCGATGTGCCCTTAATACGTTTGAGCAAATTTCGTTTGAATGATGCGATTGTTTCGTTGTTATGTGTAGTTATTTCAATATCATCTATTGGTCGTCCTGGATTTTGGAATCGTATATAGAGACTAGTGTGTTTACCGCGAGTAACGCGGCTCAAAGGAAGTATGTACCGATCTCCGTTAAACGAACGATCACACTCTTTTATGTATTCCTGCAAAACTTTTAAGATTCTGCACATTTTTTCTGCTTCAATGAAACGCATTTTTATATCTTTCGAGTCAGCTGCATCTGCTTGATTAGGATCATCTACGGCTACGGGATTGGAACCTATAGTCTTGCCCAAAATTAAAATGTTACTATAATGGGTTCGTAAGCGTTCGTAACATTCGCCAATGAACATTTCATGAAAATCTGAAATGTTCTCTTGCAATCTTGGTCCCAAGGCTGTGGATACCTCTTTTAGTAAATCAATTGCTTTATTGGCAATTTCTTCTCCACCGGTTGTTATGACACGCCACAGATAGTCTTTACCAATCAGATCTTCATTATCCAATATATAGCCTCGATGTATAGCTTTTAATTTATCCTCTTTGGAATTAACAGCTTTGAAGAAACGTTCAAAACATTTTATACCGCTTTCAGTAAGTAGATGTGGATCAAGTTGAAGTATATTATTTTCGAAAAAGTCCTTATTAATACCAGGGTCAAGATCAGGCTCTTCCCCCATCAGTTTACCGAACCAGCGGAAACATTCCTCCCGATCAGATGGAAATACAGCGTTAACAGCTAAACAGTGCCAAATTTGCTTTGCCTAAAATATTAACAACATTCTTCTATAATCTGCATATTTTATCTACCTATTTATTAAATAAGCTCACCTGATCAGCACAGAGCCATAACTGTCCATCCTTTAATAGAAATTTAAGAAAATCTAAACGCTCCTGTATTTGCATATTATGTGGAAAACGACCATCAATACAAAAATTTGCAGGCTCCACATTTGGTTTTTCGTTAATAATAAGCCGCACTTTATCCATGTAGGAAGTCAAGCTGTTTGTCACTAAAATTACCAATGAATAGTCATTTTGAAGACGTTCAATTACTTGTTGCCGGTTAAGACTTTGTTGAGATCGTGGAGCATGACTGGATAAAGTTTCATACAAACAACATATTTCTCGGATTAAGCGTAGTGCAGGCAACACCCATGTATCTCCTGTCTTCAATTCGGCTACACACTTATCCAACCAAACAATCTTTTGTGCATCACGCTCTTGAGAACAACTGTAATCCAAAATTTTAACATGGGCAGCTAATGCTTGATCAAGTACTTCTGGTGGTATTTCTGAACTATGTGCTAAAGTCCAGAATAATTTTAAAACTTTTTGAGCCATTACACCATTTTTATCATCTTCGGCCAATCGACGTATAAGTTCTAATAGCCGTTCTCGCTGCCTTTTAT
The DNA here is from genome assembly GCA_947389925.1 of Coelopa pilipes. Classification (NCBI taxonomy): domain Eukaryota; kingdom Metazoa; phylum Arthropoda; class Insecta; order Diptera; family Coelopidae; genus Coelopa; species Coelopa pilipes. The sequence goes on from OX376697.1 coordinate 12,932,250, forward strand.
TTGCGGTAGTCATACTTGCCTTAAAGAATATAAAATTATTAATATGATATTAATTCAATTGAATTAAATATTTACTTGAAAAGATTCAAATAGATGGTCTAATTGTTCTGGAGTAAAATCCCAAGCTAACTTTGCAAGTAAATCATGAACGTTTTTCACTATTGCTTCATGCTTTCCAGCTTGTGCTCGCCAAACTGCGTCCAAGTCTTCTAAGGTGAGCGCATGTTCTTTAATAAGGAATCGAATGATTTTTTCCAGTTTCTCCACATATTGCGGTTGATGAAGAGAGTCCTTAAGTACAATACCCAGAACATCTGACTCTTTTATCCAAATCTAAAAATATGTGTAATAATAATACAAAATGTATGGAAACAACTGTTTAAAATTCAAACTCACAGCCATTCTCTCGGCCGTCAACCAGTCCATTTCATCATCTGGCAAACAATGTGGCAACAGTTGGGTGCGATGAGAGAAATATGAAACCGATGTTAAAACTTTATTGATTTCGTTTAGAGCATTCATTTTCCCATTAAAACTTGAAACTTGTAATAATCGCAAAATCATTTTTAAACGAAACATTTCCAAATCACGAATTAAATCCTCCTGACCTGGCAAGCGGCTAGCCAAGTACCGTGCTGACTTTACAATACCATTAATATAATCGTTCCTTCCTTCTGGCTTTGCTTCTCTCTTTAACTCATCATCGGAAAAACTATCTAACAAATCTAATACAACATTCCAAATAGGCATAAAATATTTGGCAATTGTCGTCGGAGTTAGAAGTTCATAACACTGTCCGAACGGACGCAATAAACTGTAAATCAAGGCGAGTGTGAGTTTATTATCTTGACTATCATCCGATGTGTTCGACGATTTACTAGATTTACTAGCTAAATCCAATCCGCGTGTTTCACTATCCTGATCTTGATTCTTTTTCAAAAGCTGTAAACCACTGTTGAAACGCTCAAGCAAATTATCAAATCCTCCTAATTGACCAAATCGATTTATTAAATCGACCAACCACCCACGGGGATTTTTCGGTTCTGCCGGTGGTTTGGCGAACATCTTGTTGCCATCGAGAAGACCCCAAACGCAATCCGGTGCCATAAAACACTCTGGCTGACGTCCAGCATTAAATGTATTGAACTTATTGTCCGGATCAAACACAATAGCTAGCAGATCCAATAAATATGGATTATCGCGCTGCATATGAATAGCAATTAAATGCAAGAGTTTGCCGCAGGACATTAGAATGCAATGATGAATATTGTACTTCCATGAATTTACAGCTTCATCGGTGAGAATTTTCGAAAAGGATGTTGTAAGGGCGCTACGATAAAACTCAACACAGGGTTCGCAATCATGATCCACACCTATAGAAGGAAATTATAGATATAAAAAACACATGTGTTACAAAATGTAAAGTCATACCAGCTGCTGTCAATGCGATAGCCGCATTAAGTAACACTTCCAGTTCCTGTTCGGGGAGCACCGGAACAACCCATCGTGGATTCGATATTTTTTGCGTAAGCGAACGTAGTTTTAATGTTGGAAATGTTGATATCAATTTTTCTGGTGTGCTGTAGAAACATTAAAATCACATAGTATAAGTATGAGACATTCTCAAAGGTAAAAAATAATGTGTAATAATAAAAATTATCAACATCAACAAATGTATACTCTTTTCATTCATTATTTATGTTGTATATACAACTTCTAAGATTAGCCGAAAAGATAAATCTGACACTGTAGATTAATCTAAAATTAAATTACTCTTAAAATTAAATATTTGCATATTATTAAATATATTTTTAAGTGACATTTTGAAGTCTCAAAGCTGTACGATTATATGCAAATGTATCATTATTCGCAGAAAATAGGGAATGGTGTCCATAAAAAACAAAAAAGCATAAAATGAGCAAACGACACGCAACGACATTGTAGCTCGCAAAACCAACACCCTGTACATTCAGACATTTTCTTTACAGTAAAGAATAACTTACATGCTGTCTGCTGCAGTAGAACTGCTGTCTGCCGCATTTGTTCCTATTCCCGAATCCGAGGGAGCTGACTGCTGCGCCTGACCTGCATCGATGGCAGGTGCATCACTACCAGATGAATTGTTGGCCGCGGTGGTAGTTGTGTTGTTGGTGGAGGAAGATGAGCTGTCAGCCGTATTGCCAATGGAGCTGTTGCTACCGCTGGTGCCAGTTTGACGACCACGCGTATCGAAAGTCATTTTGGGAAATGACTATGATACAACCCGGGGTTTGCGTACGTCGACGGATCTTTGCTGCTCTAAGTGTTTGGAATTTAATGAAGACCCGAATGAGGTGGTTGTTGCACGTTACATATTCTATTGGCAAATGCAAAAACTTAGAAACTGCAATGATCCAGAAAACAAAATAAAAAAATCAATATATACACTCATTGAAGTTTTAATATCCATTTTCTTTTGGAACACTTTTTTCAATTACATCACCGTGTTTCTTTTTTCGCGTTTATGAGTTCTGTTCGTCATACTTTATTTGCAAAATTTTTCATTTTTCATTATTCTGTGAAACGAAATAACAAGAAAACCGAAACAACAAACAACGAAAGTTGTGTGGGGCAAGCTATAAAAACGTTCTACTGCAAATCGATGAATATCGATTTTGGTTGTTCTTTTTCGTAGGCCGACCACCGTTTCTTTGTTTGTTTCTTTGCTCCGTGAGTTGAGTGTTGCTATTTTTGAAATATTTGTTTTCCGTTGTTGTACAACAATTGTGTATTTTTGTTTAAACGAATTGTAAATTGTTATAAACTTTCGCAAACAACAAAATCATATAGCGAAAGCCTGCAGAAAAGCGAACCAGAAACTTGATTGCAATTTTCTCTTAGCCCGTCATTCGCTATTTGCTCTTCAACTCACCATTTTTTGCATCCGCCCAATTAGCATTTGACTTCTGCAGGTTTCTGCTTCCTATTAATCGTAATTAATTCAGTCTTCAACAAAATCTAGCAACTTCTAGCAAGATATTGACATTTACTTTAGTTTGATTGACGATTTCAAATGCAATTTGGTAGTGAAAATTTTTGTTTAAACTAATTTTTCAGGAGCTGACACTTTTCCGTCTTGCAAGGAGAATCAGCCGGCCATCAGACAAAATGGCGACTTTTTGCCTGTGTGGTGAAATTGGATTTTCTTCCTTGCAAGATTTTATTTTTTGTTCTTGGGTTTTTGTTTTTGCTGCTTGGTACCCTTCTCCTTTAGACCTTCACGTAATTCTTTTTTCTTACAATGAAATTGTTTTCGAATGACTCAATGTAATTTCATATATATCACTCTGTTTGCAACACTTTAATCTATAAACTTTTCCTATCCAATATAAATGATATCTCGAAATTCCCGTCGTTTGCAATTAAGAAAAATTTTCTCTGGGACCTTTGCAAAAAAATTTACGCCGATCTCTTTCAAAGGAAGACGTCATACTTCTGTTTGACATTTATCAGGTGAATAACACAAATGTTTGTTCAGAAATATTGCTCTTTATATTTTATTGTAAACAACTTAGTATACATTGCAAGAAAAAATAGAACGCTTTACGAATTGCATTGAAAATTTTGGACTAGTAAAATTTTCGCCCAAAACACTTCATACTGCTTAAAATATCAATATATATTCCAGTGAGTTCCAATTGATGTCATCGTCACCAAGAACATCTTCCAAACGCTTCCTTATAACTGACAACAGTAAATATTTCCACTCATTCCTCTCTCTTTCATAAAATCATCTCTTTTCACTCTGATAGTGAGACAGCACCGACAAAAAGGACAATAAATTAGAATGAAGTATTTTATGTTGTTTTTAAAATAATTTGATGATGTCTGTAATATATTAATTCGAAAAAACCAGACATAACTGCAAATAAATTCTGTTTGGTTTCCCAGAATAATGTAATAGTAATATATATTTTGAACATGTTTTCATATTTGAGTATTATTATTTAAATATTGAACAGCTGATTATTATCCCCCAATAATTTATATATAGCGATGCCACTCCGAAACAAATACTAGAATACAATTCACTTCTGAATGTACTGGTTTCTGGGAACATATTTTTAAGTAAATTTACCACATGTAAATACAAAATTCATTTCTTATGTACAAAAATGTTTTGTAAAATATTTGTATTATTTTAAAATTTTCCTTGTCTGTGCACCTTTAAAGTAGCGGTTAAATTGAACTAAATTCCGCTTAAAGTCCTAAAATACCCACATATACCAACAAACAATATGGCAAAACACAAAAATTTGATGTTTAAGAGGTGAACTCACCTACACAATGTGTGTGAAGGAAAACCATAAAAAGATTTTTTTGACGTTTGACTGTCAGAAGTTGTGGTGTACGTGTACTCGTTTAAGGTGCAATTTTTCCTACGGATTTGTTGGCCAAACAACTGACAAAATTCTACAATTTATTATTTATTTCATTCAATATAATTTATTTAAAAATTGAACTACTACTCTAGTGCATCCAAAATTAACATTTTCTTTGAGTCGATCAGCCGTTTGGCTGGAACTCTGAGCAATATGCAGCTCCTGTTTTCAACGATATGCCTGGCTATGACCAGTATAGTGATTGGCAACGCATATTACCAGAAAAAACAATTCTATCCTGCTGTAGTCTACATCACCAAGTCGAATTCGTCGATGGCTGTAAGTAAACACTGCCAAGTGGTCATCACTAGATAGCTCCGAGCACTTTAGGCCAATCGACTTGTTCAAATGTGGCTTCCGCAATTGTCACCAAATGCATATTGTATTTCCTTTCTTCAAAATATTCTTACTTTACAGGTGATTTATATTCAATTTTTTGTGATTGTTTTCATGTTTGGAAAATTACTCAGAAAAGTGAGTATTGCTTGTATTTGTTCCACTTCGCCGATATCATGGAATGCAATAACATATTTTCTTCATTCCGTGCACTTTAGATTTTCCTGGGAACACTCCGTGCTGCAGAGTTTGAGCATTTATTGGAACGCTTCTGGTATGCTTTGACAGAGACGTGTTTAGCTTTTACCGTTTTTCGGGATGACTTCAATCCTAGATTCGTTGCACTATTTACGGTATTGCTGTTTCTTAAATCATTCCACTGGTTGGCTGAAGAACGTATTGACTTCGTAAGTGAAGAACTTATATTTCCCAACCTTGCGATTTGATGAAGGTTATCATACCGAAAACAATATATTTAATTAACAATGTTGCATGTCGTCATTTATTGAGGATATTTTAGTATAAACAACACCACTATTAGTTTATTATTTAGAACAATTATTTTATATATTTTAATGGTATTATCTCTTTGAAGATGGAGCGTTCTCCCGTAATTGGCTGGCTCTTCCATATCCGTGTCGCCAGCCTACTCACCGTGTTAGGTGTTTTGGATTATATGCTTCTCATGCATGCCTACAATATAACGATTCTGCGTGGACCCACTGTGCAATTGGTGTTCGGATTTGAATACGCTATCCTTCTGACTGTTGTTGCAAGTACGGCCATCAAGTATGTTCTACATGCTGCTGAAATGCGCACTGACACCCCTTGGGAGAACAAAGCTGTTTTCCTACTGTACACCGAACTGGTAATTGGATTAATCAAAGTTATACTCTACGTGTTATTCGTGATCATTATGGCCAAGATATACGCCTTACCAATGTTCGTATTCCGACCGATGTTCTTTACAATACGAAACTTCAAGAAGGCGCTCAGTGATGTTATTATGTCTAGACGTGCCATTCGTAATATGAACACTTTGTATCCAGATGCAACACCTGAGGAACTGCGTTTATCAGATAATATTTGCATTATTTGCAGGTTAGAAAACTTTATTGACTAGTTAAATAACAGAAAATATAAATATATATCATTTTATTTTACAGAGAGGATATGGTTAGTAACTCAAAGAAGTTACCATGCGGTCATATTTTCCACACCACTTGTTTGAGATCCTGGTTCCAAAGACAACAAACTTGTCCAACATGCCGATTAAATATTTTACGAGCTCCGACTACAAACTCTACCGCGATACCTCGCCAAGAAGATACTCCAATAGCTGCTCCTGCAGCTGCTGGACCTGCTCCTCCTAACCAGCCAACTGCTGCAGCCCCTGCTGAACCCTTGCGATCTGAACCCAACGCAACTGGTACTGCTCCTGTAACGACTTTCGAGAACTTGGCAGCAACAACAAGTAAGATTGTTAAGACCACCAATTAAAAGTTATTACTAATTTTTTTGTTTGTTTATAAGTTCCTTTGGCTGGAAATATGCCCAATTTTGGTGGAGCTCCAGCTTTTCAAGCAATGCCAATTGTCCCTCCACCCTTTATGATGCCACCTCCATTTCCTTTTATTGCTCCGTATGCTGTCCCACCCCCACCAATGCCACCAGATCTAACCACATTTTCTGATGAAGAGCTTAGAGCGTTGGAAGGAAATGAGCGACACCATGTTGAGGAGCGCATCAAAGTAAAATCTGAAACCGTATATGATTTAAGACGTTTACTTATATTGAACATTTTCCGTAGCTTCTACGAAATATACAACTAATGTTGGATGCCGCAGGTATATTAATGAATAATTATCAAATTATTGCTGCTCGTACACAAATAGCTCCAAACCAAGAATCAGTTACTAAAGTTACCCCTGTGGTTACTCCACCAGAAGTGAGTGTATCTACAGATGGGCCTACCACTTCTGCTGCAGCGGCAGCAGCATCCGCAAATGTGGCAATCAAAAATGATTATGTCAAAACATCAGCATCGACAACTCACACTGCTGATACAGAACTTCAAACTAAAGTACGTGAGACTTCACTCCCAACTGCAGTAATTGATAAAACTAACGAAGTCACAATTGAAGACTTGAGCGAAGAGAACGAAAATGATTTTACGAATGAAAATGTTGTATCACCTACAACAACTATTATAACAACTGATAATTCTGAACTGAGTGAACTGAGAAAAAGGCGTTTAAAATTTTTGGAAGAACGCAATAAATCGACAACATCAACTGATTAGATTCGGAAAAATATATATCTAAAAAAAATCAATATGTAGAAATATATATTGTTAAATGGGAAATGATGTACTGTATTTAATATTATATAAATTTAAAAGCAAATGAAATAAAACAAACAAACAAAAAAAAAATTAAAAACCAACGTTACTAAAATATATTTAACTTTAATTTTGATGTATTTATACTTATGTTCATGTTAATCGATTTAGTTTAAACTGTTTAAAAATGAAAATATATATTTTAATGTGTGTATATAAAGTCTATATAAAGAATGCAAATAAATTTTATAAGTTTAAACAATAAGATGTTGCATTAGGTTCGATTAAAATTTCCATTAAGCTTAGGGAACAGCATCAATTGATAGTTTTTAACTTTTTTCTTCTTTTTTAAAAACTAATCTAATTTCTTTATCTAATTTGAAAAACTTTCCAGTTAAAACCACCATTCGAGGTCAGAACTTTCATTTTAAAAACAGCATGAAGTCAATGAATTGAAGTGACCTATTTAGGAGATTAATTAAAATCTGTATTCCACACTTGTCTTTCCGTTTGTAAAAATAAAACCTTTGGCTAACAGTTCATTATATTTATTTTATTTTGTTTAATTTTTCAAATCAATTTGAATTTAATGCGTATCTGAATTTATTTCATAATTCGTTTTAGGACAATTTTGCATATTTGCTTACTTTTATTTATTTGTTTTTTGTTTATGTTTATATGGATGCATCCATGATCTAAAAGATCTACATATAAATAAAATATATTTTATATACTATATAATGTCGAGTCTGTGCATGACACAAATGCTTGTATGTATGTATATAATACATAATTATTAAATATAAAAATTAATAGTTGGCTCTTAGCTGTTGGCTTAATCAACAATTGTTAATATTTATATAAATATGTTTATTTCCATTTCTATAAAAGTTCTTATATGATGAGTTCGTCATTGGTTGGCAAATAATTGAAAAATTTACTGAAATTAATTTTCAATACAAAACGTGAACACTTTTGCGTTAGTGGATTTTTTTTTTTTTTTGAAATCAGCTGATATTACACGAGCATTTTCAATGTGAGCACTTAAATTGTTTTTTCTATACTAATATAATTTCGTCTCATTAAAATTTAGCATGTTCAATTTAAAATATACCACATATTTATGAAAAAGTTAGTTTGTTCGTTTCTTCGTTTGAACGAAGTTTTTACGGTTACATTAAAAGTTACAATAAAATGTGGTTTGATTATTTTTCGATTTCTAATGCCTCATTCTTCCATTTGCAAAAATTTCTTATTGAAATAAATGTTGTCAATGTATGCTTGGATGTGTTTGTATTATATTTTAAATAACCATTCAAGTTAAAATAACATTACAAATTATTGGTTGGTTGCTTGTTTTGCTTTTGCATAATGTCTTGACTAGAAATAAAAATAAATTTAAAATTAAAATTAACACTAAAACTCCATACAAAATTAAGACGTGAATTGCTTATCTTCATGTAGGAAAATAAAGGTAAGTAGTAAAAATTGTAAATTAACATCATTATGCAGCTTATAAACGAAATCAGACCCTTCATACATGTTTTAGTGAGTAGTAATTAAAATTAAAAAAAACACACAAATTTTACGTGAGCATTCATCATGAATGTAATTATAATCTTCATAATTCTGTCAAGTGATGAATTTTGCGAACAAGTTTTTCTACATCTGGAAGTAAATGTTGAGAAAATTTTCAATGTCAAAATGTTATTTAATTTAATCTATTCGAGTTTCTACTTTATTTGTTTTTTGTAGTGTGTTTGCTGATTTTGATTCATTTTTTTGTTTTTCAAAGAAATTCAATATAATTTAGGGGTTTTTCGTTTTTTAAATAAAAAAGAAAATAATTTAGCACCAAAAAGATTTTTCAATTATTTCTCTAATATTCCCATCAAATAATTTCGGGTCAAAAACTTATTCCAAAAATTTACTCCATAAGTAATTGCATTTAATCTACTCAATAATACGAAACTCTTAAATACTTTGGTTTACTATACTGCGTGTAATAATCTTCAATCTTTCATAGAATTAGAAAACATATCTAGGTTAGTTATTCAATAAGTTAAAGTAAAGAATGCAGCAAAAAATGCACAATTCTAAACATAATTTCAATGTGGAAAATTCCTATATATAATACAATCATATACTTGTGTGTGAAAATAATGTATAATTTAATAGTAACGTAATTAATTAATAGTTATAGTAAAATTATAATTACAATAAATCACAAATTTAGAATATATTCTTATTTCCATTACTTCTCAATAGTACCGTCATATCTTACTCTTAGCATCTAAACGTACTTCGATAGATCTAATAACTATTTTAGTTCTATTTACTTTATCCATATCATAAGTGCAGATTATATATATAAATATTGTTTTCACTTTAGGAGACTTTGTTTACTTCAAAAAACCAAATAAAAGTATGCTTTTAAAACCAAACATATAGCACAACGACTATATGTTCACGTAGTTAGTCAGTTGATTTAGTTGGGCGATCATGTTGTGTAGGTGCGGATCACGTCGCGGATGACGGCCCGGCACAGGGGACACTGGCCGCCGCCCACTCCGCGCCACTGCTCGATGGCGCAATCGTAGCACATGCACATGTGGCCGCACATGTAGAGCACGGAGTCGATTTGGTTCTCGTAGCAGATCGTGCACTCGGCGTTCGTCGAGTTCGAGTCCGAGGTGTTGTGGTCGACCGAGTCCTTCCACTTGTTCGCGGCGTTGTTGGCGCCATTCGAAATCGGCTGCAATGGGAGAGATAACAGAAATTAATTACCATCCACCACACATTTTTTGAGAACATCAAAGAAATCTCAAGAGATGGAATTCAGTCGAGAGGTTCAATGGGCAATACCAACCTCGATGTATTGGCTGCTGGCCGTCGACACGATCGTTCCACTTGAGCACGCCCCGGCCAGCACGCCCGTGGTCGCTGTCGTCGTAGACTGCGTGGACTGGTTGATGCGGGCCTGGCTGGCTGAGAGGGCGGCGTTCAGGTCGTGCGTCGAGTGTCCGCCAGCCGGCGGCAGGTTCACGACCAACACCGTGCCGCCGCCGTTCGGCTGGATTTGGATCATGTCACCGGCGGAAGGCATGCTGATCATGCGTCCATTGGCCGGCACCATCGTGGCTCCTCCACTTCCGCCTCCACCATTGACCGCGGCCGCACAGCCGCCCGCCAAATTGGCGGACTGCAGCGAGGCGAGCGTGGACGTGGAGGCGCTGATCGCGCTGTGCGTCGTCACGTTCATCTGCGAGGGGTGGAGGATCTTGCGGCTCTCGGATATTTGGCTGTTGATGCTGTTCATCGACTCCGAGACGGGAATGTTGACAGCCAGTTGGCGCGAGGAGGTGGCAGTGGACATTTGCGGGGCGGGCGGCATCGGCATCGGCATCGCGCCCATCGGGTACGAGACCATGTTGGGCAACTGCTGCCGGAACATGCGCACCGACTGCGTGGAGCCGTAGACGTCGAGGAAGGCCCACAACTGCAGCGACTGGTCGACGTGCATGACGACCACCGCGGGCCCGTTGTTCTTGCTGATGGTCACCTCGCCGTTGGGCGCCACAAAGAAGGCGATCTCGTCGCCGCGCTGGGGCGTCGACGCGATGTCCTTGCTGACGACCCAGTACTCGGGCCGGTCGAGCAGGAAGTCGGAGTCGTTCGGCAAATCGGCCGGCTGCAGGGCAGCCGGGTTGCAGGAGGTCAGGCCGAGTGCCAGGGCCCCGACGTACATCTGCTCGGTCTTCAGGATCTGGACGATTACCTTCTCGCCGATGCGGATGGGGCGCGCCGTGAACACGTAGCCCTGACAGAAGTCCGACTCGGTGCGCGAGGCGATGAAGCGGTCCTGCGAGAGCCGCACGTTCCGGCCCTTCGTGATGTGGAACGGCACGGGGATCAGGCGCCCGTTGCCGTTGTAGCGTAGCGGCGGCAGGCCGTTGGCCAGGTCGGCGGCCACGTGGTCGCCGGCGAGGTTCAGCGACTGCATCGACGGCATCACGATGCGCTCCAGCTCCTGCTCGGCCGGCAGCGAGCGGCGCGACTGGTTATGCGGGTGGTGTGGGTTCAGGCCCATCTGCGGGCCTGGCAGGGTGTTCAGGCCGCTGCCCCCGACCATGCCACTGCCGCCGACGCCACCCGCGCCGCCCTGCTGGTACATGTAGATGCGAGCGTCGAGGAACTCGATGGCAGTGCAGTTGCCGTAGATGTCGATGATGGTCCAGAGCAGGCCACGCGTGTCGATGCCCGACAGAATGACGCCCTTCTCCTCGTTGTTGATGCCGTAGATGATGTCGCCCGCCGAGTTCACGTAGTAGTACAGGATGTTGTCCTTCTCGCAGTACTGCTCGTGCAGGGCCTTCGCCCAGAAGCCGGGCCGGTTGGTCAGGTCGGGGCAGGCGTACTTGGGCAGAGCGTTCTCGAGAGTCGCCGGGTCGTTGCTGGTGAAGCCGAAGCGGATGCCGCCGTTCCAGTTGTTCGAGATCTCGGCGAACTTCACGCAGATCCGCTCGTTAATACGCACCGGCCGGGCGGAGAAGGTGATGGCCCGGCAGAAGCTCTCAAAGCGGCGAGCCAGGGTGCCGTCCCGCGAGATCCGGATGTTATCGCCGTGCACACTGTGGAACTGCAGCGGCGGCAGGTTATTGGGTCCGGGGCATGAGGAGGGCGATCGCCGCACTGCAATGGACAAAACATTCCTTCAATTAGTACCATTAACACCATTTGTAATTGTTAAAAACGTGTCTGTGAACTCGTTCAACACAACACCCAGCGGGGGAAAACAGCGGAAAATTAATTAATAATGATTGATGGTCACTCGTTGATGGACAGGCCGCGAACACGACGGGCACCCGACCGATGGACAGTGAATGGAAGACGATAAGACGCCAGTGGATCAAAAAAAAAAAACGAATTTACCACGATGATGGTGATTAGTTTCCGAAAATAGAGCATAAAAAGCTATTACACAGACTAATAATGATTAAACAGAAGAGGATTCCATTAAAGGCGAATCCAACTAGAAGGCAATATCGTGCCAAAATCTATTTCAAGTGTGATTAATGTAGGGAGGGCTCCAAGGGCCATCAACCAACCCCCCAGCCGAGCCGGTGGAGCCCGCGGAACACCCGTTGGAGGCGGGCGAACACATGTCGCCGGACGAAAATAGAACGCGCGCTCGGGTTGACAAGCGACGACTTCGATATGGGAGCATAATGTGGCATGCTTATGATCGTTCAGGGGGAGCCGTTTGCGATTCCTCGGAAAGTCCCCCAGGCGCAGGCTAAATTTAAAAGCGTTTTTTGTTGATTTGTGACAGGCCACGGAGAATAAAAAAGGATCACACAATTTTTCTATAATTACGACGCATTTGGCAGAGCACAAACTCCCCAGCTGGGGAGACCTGGGGACGCAAGAAGAGCACAGGCAACCAGGCAGCAGTTGCAAAAATACCGACAGAGACCCTGCGACAGGGCGGCAGACGATGAACGGATGAACGGGGGCCCCTGGACGGACGGACATGCAGCGAGATAATTGGAGACGACGACATACGGACGATACCAGACGCGTGCCACTTTCATTAACTCGACAAAGGCCGGCTCGCTGCACGGGAACGGGAGAGGGACGGGGCAGGGACGGCGAAGGCATGCGCCAGCTGCTCCTGGGCAAACATCCTTCCACATGTGCCTGCGTCGCGTATCTCCATATCTCCATATACACAAGTACATATGTACCAGGCAGGATCTCCTGCTTACCTGCAGACGACAGCAGCCGACAGGATCAACAACTGGATCGCAATCGAGATCGGCATCGGGACCCCGGCGAAAAGAAGACAATCGGCAGAATCGAGGCCGAGGCAAAGAAGATGAAGCGAGGCGGCGACGCTCGGTGCAACAGCCTTTGAGCAGTCCTCGTCAACGCATTCAACCCCTATTTTGCGTCGTCACCAGGCGATCGAGCGAGTGTCGGACGGACGGACGGCGGACAGGGAGACGGTTTGAAGCGCGTCAAGCAAGGTACGAGGCCTACGCGGAAGGGAGGGACGGACGGACGCACTTCGGCTTGGGGTAGTTTCGGAAATTAACGGCAGATGTTCGAATTTCTTGAGCTCTTGTGTTGTGTTTTTGTTCATTGTGTGTAGACCTCGCCTCCTCCTCCCCCTGTTCTCCAGCGCCTCCTTCTTCTTTGTCGTCTCTTCGCAGTTGTTCAAACAATAGTATCTTTGCGATAGGTTTCACAAGAGGGGTAACTTTTGTATCGGATGCACCGCACTACATGCATGGGCCACTCGCCCTCCTCTCCCGGGCCCATCCGACGCGGTCCTCCTCCGCCTCCTTCGCCTCTCCTGGCAGCTACCTAAGCCATACATACACACCAAACATGCTGCCTGTGGAAGGACGACGACTTTTGAAATTTAATATCCATGACTCGGGTGAGTCCGGCGTAAATGATGAAATATCGAGACGATTATGTGTTGCGTTTTTGTTGTTGGACATGTTGTTGTTCTTGTCCTACTTCCCCCTGTCCTCTGCAGAAGTTCACAAGAAGTGGTATCGGAGAAGATCGGGGAGCTCATGCAATCGAGCCGATTCCTCATCCTCGTCCTCTTGTTCAGCCACATCCGGTATTTGGCACAGCCGACTTGAGAGGCTGCCGGAAGGAGCAGAATCTCTTCCACGTCCGGTTCCTCTCGCTGTAGCGGCAGAAAAAAATCAGCACCAGCCCTTGGTGCCCGTGTGCATGGTTCGATCGATGTGTAAGTGAGTGAGTGTGTGAGTGTCGGGCTCAGACGTCAGACGTCAGACAGACAGCTGCATAAATTAATGCTTCTTTAAAATGCGGTCCGCGAGTCTCCGGCGGCTGCTGCTTTTACGCCGCAACAACAACAAAAGGAACAACGACAACATCGATAACACCATCGGCAACAACATCGCCAAGAACTAATTTCTTCCGCCACACGGTTGGCTTTTCCTCGGTTTTATAGGCGGAACACGACGTCTAATCGAAGGAATTAAATCAAAGAGAGAATAAGAAAGAAGCTCCGCAGGCTACGAGGCAGAGGACAGGAAAAAGAAAACGACGACTCGAGGACGGAAATCACGTTTGCGTATTGAGCATTTTTTCCACAGGAATTTAATATTTAGAGGATGTCATCCGTCGTTGTCGGCCTCTGTCGTCGTCATCGCTGTCATCGTTGCGACCCCTTAGTGCAGGAAGCCAGAAGCGCCTACATCTCGGCGAACGTGTGGAATCATGTGTGGTGACGACTCCGGAACTCGCTCCCACCCAGCGCCGAGCACGAACCTCGCACACACCTCGAGGAGGACGCGAATTATGGAAAAATGCCTTCTAACAGTACAGAGCAACTTGACACGCCACCCGAGGAGGCCACCAGGTCGCACCGTTCGCGGAAGCGTTCCATGGGAATCTGCACGGCATTATCTAGCCAGGTTCTCTCTAAATTAGTCACGAATCCGCCGGCAGTTGAAGGCATCACATGGCGAGAAACTCTACCAACCCTCCTGACCCCCCAACAGTTAGGTCCAGAAGATTCGCGGCCAATTACCATATTATTTGCTTTGTGGATTTTCCGTAAATAATTCAGTTCAGGCGAGAATGGGTTTCTCAGTTATCTTAACTCCACTCTGAAAAACCACACAGACATCATCAACAACTATGTACACGATATGGTCGATGTATAGCCGTTGTCGGCGAGGTCATCCAGAGTCCATTGTACTTTGCGCGATTAAGAGAAATCCGACGCCTCGGAAGTCGCTCGGACATTCGAGCGCGGCTTTTGTAGGGCTTGAACAAAACTCACTGCCGCCGCCGCAATTGCTGGGGCTTGGGCTTGCTCAACATGCGAGTTGCTCAAGTGAAACCCCGCCCAGACATTTCCTCGCCGTTGCGACACAAGTCCGTCGACTGCCCGCCCCGTGATCTTGAACCATGGCCAGTCAAGTGGCGAAGTCTGGCCGGCCAGGGGGCAGAGAACTCTACGATCTCGTTCCACGGAGATTCAACCCTTCCCTCGAATCGATGCCACTTTCGACTACTATCCGGCCATCGAGCGAGCACCGACTTTCAGGCGGGTGATGGGCGGAAGATGAAGACGACACCCTCGAGTGGCCACCATCGACTCCAGCGATTTCCAACACTTTCCACCCCATGGATCACGATTTCCTCGAGTCTCCCTCTATGAAAGCGGCAAGCCACTCGTTCTTTAACGAATAATTAACGTTGTGTTCATTAGCATTTAATTGCTGAAATAGTGGAGAGGGAGAAGAAAGAGGAAAATACACAAAAATAACGACTCCGAGCCACGACTGGCACCGACCGAGTACAGCCAGCGTTGGTGTTGGCTGCACTGGCGCTGGGTGCATCGGTGGCTTCTTTTCAACGCACCGATAAACAACAGGCGGAAGGAGCGAACTCGCTACGAAAATAACTTATCTTCGCCCGCAGTTTGTTGGCTTCTTTGAAGGGGTCTTCGACGTCCTCATCGGCATCGCTTCGCCACGATCGTCATCGTCATCATCATCAACGTTGTCGGTGCGGTGGACGCTTCAGTGCATCCAAGGCGATTTCATAAATAAGCATAGAGAAAAGAAAATTGTTTCGAATCAGCCAACGAGAGATCCGCCGTTGGAGCTCGCTCCATGCTCGAGTTCACAGCGAAGGAAATTCTCAATAATTGAGACAATAATGCAACCGTCGTCGGAATTCGTATGAGTAACCAGTTTCACTTCGAAACTCGAGTTGAAATCCCCGCGTGCCGGGAATTTGCATTGGAAATATGACTGAACGTACCCTTGTGGAAGGTGGCGAATCACGGCAAGTCCATTCAAAGTTACTTCACTAAACGCCCCTCCTCCCCACCGTTGCGCCGTCGCTCAGCCGCTGGCGTTCGGTGTCAACGAGCGGTTTTGGCGTAGGCAGAGCGGGTTTGGCCGAGGTCACGTGGCGGAGTGTCGACTACCGGCGGACTGGTCGCGACACCAGCCCGCCGACCCATTCGTCTGTCCATCCACACGTCCACCCGTCCCTCCGTCCACGCGACGTGTGTCGACTGACTGACTGACTTTCGAAAGCCCGACACTCGAACACCCTGAGGCGCGTGGCAGCAATAAAACGGGAACCCCTTCCGACTCCCAGAACCTGCACCGGAAGTGCGTCGGCATTCGCCGGAATCACTTTGTTTTCCCTTCTTTTTCATCAGCCTTTGCCCATCTCATTTAAATGGCGATGCGTCGGCTTCGGACGAGGAGGTGGAGACGTGGGTATTCGGTCAACGATTAGTGTCTTTATTTCCATACAAAACATAAGCTCGCGGGTTGTGAGATACCCCGCCTCGCTGCGAGATGGCATGTGGGTCGACACAAGCGGGGTTCCATGCGACAATGGCAGCGGGTGGGTGGCGCGGCGACTGTGTGGGGCGATGTTGTGGCGGTGGCGGTACCGCTATTAAAGGCACACCCACATTATGCCACACTAAACACATCTAGCACACGGTGGCGTCACCTGAGCCCGAGTGTGTTGTGGTGAGCGGAGCCAGAACCACGCACTCCGCCGCCCACATCTCGTAGCCAAGCTACAACACTCACGCCCATCCACTCGATAATTTATCGATAAACTTTAACGAATTAGACGCCAATATGTATTGGCTTCTCCCATCGTGTCGGCGTCGAAGATAATTGTAAATTAATTAATATCGAAATCTCCAAAAAAAGCTGTGACAAAATCTGTCTAATTTGTCCATAACCTGCGGAATGAGGATAACGTCCGAGAGACGATAGAGGGCGAAAGCTATTTATACGTGCTAGAAGTTCAACGAGAGTAGGATAGAAAGCTCCGTGATAATTCAGCGATATGAACCGTTAAGCAGAAATTTTCCCACGCTTCAAAAGCTGCTGAGGTCGTTACGTTTTTGCACACTACTGCAAATCAATAAAAGCTTCGTAATAACAGCACCAACAGCAACAACAATGGCAAATAACAAATAAATTTCCCACGGCTCGAACGTGAACACGAACACAAATTGAAGCCGCCGACCGATCCACCGAGCAATCAATACAAGCGAAATAAAACCTGTACGAGCTTCGTAATTGCATCGATCGACCGACGACGGCAACGATGGTAGACGAGCCGAAAGCGAAACTTCGACATGTTACCGAAAATCACAAAACAAAAACAAGGCCCACGCCATACGAAGTGAGATGTGGGTTCTAAATTGACAGATAAATTACGAAAATATCCAGAGAAAATTTCGGTTCACACATTTCGAGATATAATTATACGTGATACGTGCTTCCAAGGGATTCATCGAAGGTCGGGGGAAACTTTACCCGAATTGGATTGGGAAAATGAGAGAAATTCCCATCAGGAATGAAAATCAACATTGACCCGGGAGTGAGAAAAAGAGAACAGAAAAACTATAATTAAATGTTCAATATTTCCGAAATGCCTATCTATCTATCTATCAAATGTCTTGGCAGCGGTTCGAGCAGTTAACATATCACGGAAAGCTCAGATAATGTATTGCCCGAACCCGAAAAAGATATGGAAAAAATGTGGTCGGAGGAGCAAAAAAAGCATAATAACACCAAATGTATTTCCAGGTAATGAAAGCAACAACAAAATATGGGTAACAACACCGAGACCAAGATCGAGCATAGAAGAAACAGGTACCGAAGAATTTTAACAATTTGCACTGCACTTCGTGACGGTCGCCGGTGCTTCGATGGCATATGGAACAGCGGGTAGTCCCAGGTTGGGACAGGGACGTCGGAGCGGGAGAAGCAGCTGTGGCCAGGAATTTTGCTCTTTAACGACGTGAGTAAAAAAAGTGTGATTTTAAATTGGACACGCTTGCAGTTGGTCCTCTCCGGGTCGCGTCGGATCGGATCGGGTCAGGTCAGGGATCAGTTTTTACAGAGCGAGGCACACAAGGAGGACGACGTCTGGAAACTACCCCGTGTTTCGAAATTCAAACTCAAAAACCCTCGATGTTCCTCGTCACCGATCGCTAAAACCTCGCTTCAACTCCATGATGACTTCAGAGTTATGGGTTTTATTTGCTTATAGCCTGCTTTTTTATTTAACGTCCACTTCGGAGCCGCATAAAGCTCTGGCTTCCGACTAAAAATAACCCGAGAACGAAGCTGGGTCGAGAAGAAGAGGAAGACAAACGCACACAGCTGTTAAATGAACGATAAACATTACGATCTGAGCAAAGCAAAGGAAGCCGCCGACCCGGCTGGGCGTGGAGCATTTTAAAAACTAGATTTCCTTCCATCGATATAAATGGTAAACCTTAAGCCCAAATTACTATGTTGTAACAAAATAAATGAATATTTATGAAAATACCTATATGTAAATGATTGCTAAAGGCGCCGATCAAGAGCTAGTATTTTTTAGTTAATTCTTAGGGATTGCTAATTGATTTACGAGTTGCCAGAACCCAGGGGTTACTGGTAACTAATGGTTAGTGGCTAATATCGAAAGTGGAACAGAATCTTATCAGTGAAATGTAGAAATACAATGTTTCCTCGCTCGATAGTGGTTTGCAGAAAAATCCCCCCCGTCGAAAACCCCCGGCCCCTTGTGGGAGCGGCAGCGGGCGCGGGGTGCCGAAGCTGTGTTGGTTGCCTTCAAATTGTTTGTTTATAGCGATTTGGTGGGTTTCGCGAGCCTCGATATTTAAGACGATGACGCATAGTCGGCTGATACCAACCAGACAATTGAAGGCGAAGGAGGAAAATAAAAGCGATAATAATAATAAATAACGAAACAAAGACAATTGCAATAACAACAATAGTAGTAACAACAACAAGCCATAGTAACAACAACAAGCAAATAAATAAACATTCAAATTTTCTCTTAGGTTTCGAGAGACAACAAACATTTCGTCCCTCGCTCGTCTCGTCTCGTCCCCGGCTGGATGCGCTCGTTAAATGGGTTGAAAGTAAACCGTGAGAAGGTTTCTCGTACACAAACACACACACTAGCACACCAACAGAGAGGGAGCAAGATGGAAACACTGAGAGACTTTTGTACCATTTGTTGTTTCCATTAGATGTTCATTGCTGCTGCTGCTGCTGCTGCTGCCGCTGTTGATATTATTATTATTCTTGTTGTTGTACATTGCTGGTGCTGCACTCGAAGAAGGTAATCATTACACGATTCACTTGCTAGGTATGATTAACCAATACAGAGAAGGAGAAAGAGGAGGTGGAGCAGGAGGAGAAGCAGGAGGTAGAGAAGGAGCGCTACAAGGAAGCGATCCGTGGAACCAGAAACTAAAACAAAACATCGACCGTTCATTGATTTCGATATGCGATACGTCTGATCAATTGAAACGTAACACTGTTGCGCATCTCACGTAAAAGTAGTTAACGTAAAGACAACAGCAGCTGCAACAACAACAAACATGCAGCATGATCCCCACAACAACCACAATAAATACCAACCAATGAAAATCACACAAAGCTCACGACGAAGTCCGACATCGGTAGACAGTGTTGCCGAGCGGAGGTAAATGGAACTTCTACTACGTTCCACAAGGGCAAAATGGTCTACTGTTTTATGTGGGAAACGAACTCGTTGACTCGTCGATCTCCGCCGGATGTTGGTCAGAACTCAATTTCGAGTTCTTGCCACACATTGTGGCCCCTATGACAATCTCAATCGCTAGCGTAGCGCAATTTCTATCTAAAAATCGGGTGCAAAGTCTCCAAAGGCGGTGGCGTGCGCAACACTGTTTCGCAGGCCAGCGCCGAAGATCAATGGTCTTCGAGTTCCCACTATTGTTGAGCATGCGGAGCGTGTAGAACTGAATGAATGAATGAATGACTGATATATCAAGCTTCGGTAGACAACGATGACGACGACTTCGACTGGTTTTTAGCGTCTGCTCGTCAATTGTTGGCGAAAAAAACCAAAACAAAAATTGTTTCCCATCGTCGAGCGACGAAAGCGCCAGGCAGCGACGTCGGACCAGAAACCAGCAACCCGCGACATCCCATCTGGCTGCCAGCGGCTACCCATCCACTCGGTCGTTCGTCCATCTGAGTGTGTCTGTCCATCTCTGCGTCTGTCTGTCTGTTTGTTCGTTTGTCTGGCAGGCTGTTGGCTGAGCAACATCGAAGTTTACACGTCCGTTGATGGTTCAAGTGATTATACTAGTTCCCAGGTTATGTTTTTCATGCCGTTTCCAACTCTATATGGCTAATAGATGCATGGGAGCGAGCGTGGCGGCCCGCTTTGTTCTATTGTCTTTAATTGTTTATAAGACGGGCGAAAGATAACAAAAAACAAGCAAAAACCACAACAAAAACGAATAGTAGGATTTAATAATATGTGGGAACAAACCGCGAACGGACGAAGAGACAGATCGTGCCTATCTCTGATAGAAGTTTTGCGGGAGTGGGAGCGAGATTGCGGGCGATGAGCCCAACTATTAATTAGTCGTGGAAACTTAACGGCTCCCGGGCTTCCCGGAAGACCATACATAGTTACTAATTATATTCCACTTAAGCCAGGGCGAATTTGGATACTTCTGACTGCGTGACTGATCGGCATTAGGGCCGAAATCCCTTCAAGAAATTCGATTACAAGACACGCTTCAAGAACGAACAATCCTAGGTAATTCCCAATTTCGAAAACATTGACATGAACCTTCCATTTTCGAAAAAACACGGGGAAAATACAGTGTGCGTGAAAAGTACGAACCTAGTCCGAAGCGCTTCTTGATCTTCTTCAAAATGTGCATTTTCTTCTTGCTGGACATTTTATCCTTCGGGTGCTCCATCACCACGACGTGACCTCCGGTGTTCTGGGGCATGTAGCCGGCGGGGATTTCCGATAGACCCATTGTGTGTGGCGACTCAAATGCGGACCAGTCGAAGGAGCTTCTCGTCTAACGAACTATGAAGATATTATAGTTAAACTATAATACGGGGACTATCTTCTCTTGAGTTGAGGAAATAAACTGCTACGGTTCGTGGTCAATTCGCGCGGTGGTTTTGACCAGAGTTCTGGTGGTCTAATAATACATTTTGACTGTTTTGTGTGGTTGGTCGAATGAAGCGCGCTTTGCTTTGTTGATGCGATTGCTGTGGTAATCCAAGCGCGAACGTTTGATGAAATAAAATGGAAACAACCAAGTGTTTGTTAACCCTCGACCAGGGTTTCTCTGACTATCGCGTTCTCACACGCTCCTCCTGAGGGCGCTGGCTGGCGTGTGTGACGCGACGAGTAGCTGCGACCGACGATGTCACGATGACGAAGACGACGACGACGGCTGAACAACCGATCTGAACAGTCCGGCGGAGAAATGATTACTGAACCTTGCGAGCGCCACGGACCAAGCAATCTGAACAATTCGCTCATCGCGTACACAGTGCATGTGACTGGCGACTGAATGGGTGTGTGTGTGTGTGTCGGTGCTGGGGGTGTGTGCGTGCGCGCGCAGCGGCGGAACCAAGCGACGGCGAAGGTACCACGAAGAGCGGTTAAAGAAGGGGTGTGAGTGAATCTGTGTTCGTAAACACGCAGAGCCGAGCAGCCGACCGTCCGTCCGTCCGCTCGTCCCAGCGACCGACTGAGAGGGCACAACAAACATGCCCAAAAGGCTCTGCGCACACGGCGCTGTAGTAAACGCAGCCGTAGCCGTCGTCGTCGTCGTTGACGCCGCCGCCGTCGCCGTGGTAGCCAGGCGCAGGTTCAGGTAGAAACGTTGCAGCAGGCAGCCGGCAGCTGTTTTCGTTGTCTCCCTCATTCTCGCCGCATTCGCCGTTCGGCGCTCACTACTCGCCGTTTGCCGTTGCTTCCCTTGTGATTCTCGACCACGGCGGACGGTTGAGGAACTCGGGCGAGTCGCTGGCGGTTGGAAGGACAGCAGACAACACCGCCGCATGCTGTTCACCCGTCCTCTCGCTCGCAAGGGGTGGGGGCAGAAGCACCCGACTGAGCGCCTTTTGGCTTTTACCGATGATTCCCTTCCCATCCCTTCGCTTTGACCTGGCTCGACGCACAGTGGGTCGATTGCGCCTCGCCACTCCCTCTGCTCACGCAGACTTCTTCAAGCGATTCTCCTGGATCTAGTCTAGCATCTTCTCCGTCTCCACCTAAAGCCCACTGTGCGCGATTGGGCCTACTGTATGCCAGCAGCGGTCGCCGTCGTGTAAAGAAAGATCAAAAATTCTTATTACAACGAGTTTCACGAACCAGCGTGCGGGGCAAATCGAAAAGGAACAAGAAGAAGAACGCCATCGAAGACGGAGCAAAACAAAATCGAGGCAGATGTTTAAATTGTGGGAGACCGTGTCTGTGTGCGTACGTATAAGTGTATCTGCCTGTGATTGTAGATGCGAGGGCGAGGGAGAGAGCGTGTCGGCTGGCAGTAAAACCAAAGACTGCAGTAACAACGAGAAAACTAAAATAGAAAATATACGTTCTACGTCGCTGCTGTTGTTGTTGTTGTCCTTCGATTCGTACCCTTGAACTACAGCCGAAGGCAGGTCACCCTTGACCAGGTCAGCTCAGCCCCTCCACTCGAAGCCATCATGGGCACCCCATTTGAGAGACCGTGTTTAAAAGATGGTCTTTTAATAGACGCAACTAGACAATTAATATTTTGTGGCAACAGGCTCTTGGCTAAAATCTCTCTTCTTACCCTACCCTGATGATCGGCCTTTAAATAGAGCAAATTATTTGGAAATAGGAATTTGACAACGAATCGATTGTAGGACCAATTAAAATGTTCGTGGCAACTACAAAAAAATGGGTTTCTAAAAGTGACGAGTGCAACCTACGTGTGGAGTGTAATTGGCGAGACTACGGCGATTAAATAAAAGCGGACACCAACAACAACGACTAGAAAACCTCCAGACATCAAGAGACAAACATGCTCGCGAACTCGTCCTAGTTGCATGTGGCCAGGACATGCAGCAATCAGTCCCAGTTGCTGTTGAGCAAAAATTTACACCTGGAATTCTCATATAAATTTAATGGACGTACAGATGGATAGGGGTAAAATGCTTGAATTTCACTTCAAGGTGGAAAAATTTGCCAGCGACCGAGAATAAAGGAGCAGGACTCCAAATGCGACCGACCTCAGCTCAACACATATTTTTTGCACCGAAACGTTTTTGTTGTCATTATGTTGAATTAACAGCTGGACTGGCTGCAGCCAGGATGCTGTTTCTCCTGCTGCCCCGACATGAATATGCATTTTAATTAAATGCAAAATGTGAACGATCATATATTGTGATACGAACATATACACACGGCATACATATTTTGCAGAAAAGGCGTCTGCCATGGGTTTATTTGCGAAATGACAAGGACCGTCGTCTTGGGGATAATATATATGTAAGTTATGAATTTGCTCCTCAATAGTCCTCTAAAACAATGGATTACTCCATGTACTGAGAGGGGTTCCAAAACTGATTCTTGCTAAGAGTCCAAAAAACACCATTTACATTTTTTAGGAAGTGCAGAAATTAACCAGAAATACTTTATTGTGCACATTGTCTGTTTCGCATATTGGCAAATTGCAGATAAACGCGAGATTAAAAGTCGACTGAAATTATCAGAATATTGAAGCACTTGAACTCATTCTTTCAGGTGGTTCACCTCGAAATGTACCTGTTCGAATGTCCCCAAAAGAATCAAATCACTAGAAAACGAATGAAAAGAAATCCTTCTTTTTATACCTTCTATAAGGAAAAAGAAGAAAATCAATGTAATAAATAATGGAGTTTATTGCACTGAACGTCAATCGATTCAGCTGCCCTCAGATGTTGCCCATGGCCCACGGAGATGGTGAAGAATGGAAAACCCAATAAGGAAATGTAGGAAATCGAAGAAAACCCCTCGATATACAGGTAAAATTTAGAGATAATAAAATAGGTGTAAGGATCGCTGGGCTTGTCCTTATGCAGGTAAGCATCTCGGCTCGCTGGCCGGAACAAAGGAAACCATTGGCCGCCCTGTGCAACTGACCCGACATGTGTTCCTTCGAGTGCCTCGTCTCGTTTACTTTGCATTCTCGGTTTTCTTGAATTTTTGTGGAATATACGTGAACACATAAATGTGCTTCCTTGGATTTCCTACACTCACAATGAGTGTCCTGTGTAGGCATTTGTGTGGAAGTGCCACACCGTTAGACCCGACAACGAAGACCGTCTTCGGTCTCCAAAGCATGTGTTCGTTCCTTCCCTTAGGTTCGGTTCGATTTGGTTCCGTCCGTTCTGGCTTGATCTGGGATTTCTCGAAGATACGGGCATCGTGCGGAGCGGGAGGAGCCTATCGACTCCTATCATTAGTTTCGATCGGGTCCAACTGGTGTGCCGCCTCATGGTCAGGTACGGGATGCAGCATTTCTTGAGGTATTCGCTTATATATCTGACTTCGGTTCATTTGAACTCCACTATACATACATACTCCATATCGGATATATGATAGAATACATATATATATATATATATATATATTATTCTTGCAATTCGAAATTACTAGAAAAACCAATAGTTTGTGTTAAATGATAACTTCTGATATTATACTATAGTAAAGCGAAATAATTGTACTAATCGTTTTTATAGGCATATCTCATTTATACTTGTTACGAGTTATCTTTGTGCAAATATACAAAGAAAAAATGGACAACAATTTGATTTTCGAAGGGAAATACCTCCTATAATTAACATTATTAATATATATTTGCTCCTTTAAGCCTTCCCACTATAAACATCAGGATGTATCGAGTGCGACCAAAGGGTTCCAAAGGGTTTGTGCCGAATATTTCCTGTGCCACCCCTTATTTAAAAAACGAGAAGAGATCATGCTCTCTTTATTGCTATTATGTCCGCATTGGCATCGCACATGCCTACGAGAATACGTGTTGGTATTTGTGAAGCATAGTAATTTTCTAATGGGAAAACCCTGAGGCGGAAGGAAGCGAAGTGCAATTTCCTCGTCTAACGAGCTGGTTGAAAGAATTGCACTGTTTGTTTATTTAAAAACGAGTATTTCATCAATAGCCAAACATGGATCAAACGCGAAGATGTATTAAATTGCAGTCCTATAGTTTATCCCAATATTATTACACATTGATGGCATTGATCAAATGACAATACTATGTGGTGGGGCTTACCGATTTTCCCAGCCGATTGACCCATGGGGAATGAGGTTGGTGGACGGAACTCTGGCTAGTAGTGCATCATTCTTCATAAAGTCTCTGTAGCAATATATTTCACTGAGAATATTTTATCACAACGTAAAATTCCATGAATAATAACGAGCTTTTTCAATTTTACGCCGAGGAACCGAAAGCTGAAAAACATTCACTGTTTTTGACAACTGCAATTAGGCATGTTCAACGGTCGGACCTATAGCGGCATAGCCATGTTTAATATGTTCATCAAAAAGCATTGATTATATCAAATTTAAAGATAACGGTGATATAAATAATACAAACCATAGCTTAAATGGGACGATTTTTTATTAAAGTACTCTTCCTTACCGAACTCAATAACTACTCTACTTTACAACAGATTTGCTTTCATGCGGGATTTGCTTTATAGCATGCCGAAAAACGTTTACCAATGGTTGGTGAACATCCCATATTACGTTTAAATATATCGTTATATATTCCCACATTTGGTTTACTTACCCTATAGAATTATCCTTAAAACCACATTAAACCCATCTTCGGTGTGAGCTCACGTTTATGTATGACGTTTGTTTGCTTCGTTGCCGTCCGTCAGTCGCGTAAGCGACATTCGCAGATGGTGAAAAATTTTTCGGAATTTTGCTCTCCAACTGTTGAAATAATTGTGAAAAAATAAATAAACTTAGTTTTTACAGTGCATATAGAGTATATTTGATCGAGTAATAGTAAAGTTTGTGTGCCTGAAACCGCGAAATATTAAAAATATACAAAAATGGCGGATCCTCTGAGTTTGTTGCGCCAATATAACATAAACAAAAAGGAAATCATTGAACGCGATAACCAAATCATATTTGGAGAATTTTCGTGGCCGAAGAATGTGAAGACAAATTACCTGAAATATGGGTGCGTATAAGTTTTCTATTTCTTGATTCAATGTTGTTTATTGTGGACAATTTTAGATCTGGAAAAAAGGGTGCCCCACGGGAATATTACACATTGGAGTGCTTGTTATATCTCCTGAAAAATGTGATGCTACAGCATTCGGTGTATGTGCGACAGTGCGCAGTAAGTAGCATAAATCAGTAAACACAGAGTGTAACTCTTTCCCTCCATGACCGACAATATGATTTAATTGGTTTCTCTCCTAGGCCGAGGATATTCCCGCGGTAAATCGGCCTGATCGTAAGGAGCTTCTGGCCTATTTAAATGGCGAAACAACAACATGTGCCAGTATCGACAAGAGCGCTCCACTTGAAATACCTACACAAGTGAAACGTCCAATTGAAAGTGATGGTACTAACGCTGATATGGTTTCTAAGAAAGCTCGTTTCGAGGATACTCAAGTGCAAAAAGTGCGCGAACAACTGGCGGCTAGATGGGATGTAAATAAGAAGGAAGTGTCTGTGAATATCGATAATATCAAGTCCCTGTCGGAGACGATGTCAGTGGAGAAGATTGCTGCTATCAAAGCCAAGCGTTTAGCAAACAAACGAACAACCATTAAACGCACTGACAATGAAGACGCCATGGGAACTGATTTGCGAGCAATTCTTGATTTTGATGTCGACTCGACCAAAGATATTATTAGCAGAGAGCGTCAATGGCGTACGAGAACAACGATTTTGCAGAGCACTGGCAAAATATTTGCCAAGAATATTTTGGCCATATTGCAGGGCATTAAGGCACGTGAAGAGGGTCGAAATCGGCCTACAGCTCAAAATACAATAAAGTTGCCTGAACCAGCGAGAATTGCGAAACCACAACCTCAATTGACACAGTACAATCGTTACGATCAGGAACGGTTTAACCGACAAAAAGAAGGTATTAACTCAAAAATATCTTCAATATGTTTTTTATTGAGTATTTCTATTTGCAGAAACTGAGGGCTTCAAGATCGATACCATGGGTACATATCATGGTATGTCACTTAAGTCTGTGACAGAAGGATCTTTGGCGCAACGTAAAGCAAATATGGCACCGCAAATAGGTATATTTTTTAAGAGAATGCTATCCTTAATATAGATAAACTATATAGGATTGTACTAAATTGTAGCAGGACGTCCTAAAGAGATATTACCAACAAGCCAGGCTCGTCAAGTGCCACAGACCGCCCAAAAACGAACCTCACGCACGCCTATTATAATAATACCATCTGCAAATACAAGTCTTATAACCATGTACAATGCAAAAGATATTTTACAAGATTTGAAATTTATTTCTACCGAGGATAAGAAACGTCAAGGTGGTTCCCGTGATAATGAAGTACTATTACAGGTAAAATTAAAAATGCTTTCTTTATCTGAATAAAAATTAAAAAATCGAGTCTTGTAGCGAAAAAAGAATAATACAACTGTACCATACCGTGTGATTGACAATCCGCAAAAGCTTTCGGCCCAAGATTGGTCTCGAGTGGTTGCTGTGTTTGTGATGGGACCAACTTGGCAATTTAAAGGATGGCCTTGGGATGGTAATCCGGTCGAAATTTTTTCAAAAAGTATATGACTTTCATCTACACGATTGATATGCTTTCTAATGAATATACTTCGTTTTAGTTTGTGCATTTCATTTGCGGTTCAGCGAGTTGAAGTTGGACACAAATGTTGCGAAATGGTCTGTGACAATGTTGAATTTATCTCAAAACAAACGGCATTTGGATCGTGCCGTATTGATGACATTTTGGGAGACTTTAGACAAGTAAGTAAAAGCCAAATTTAAATTAGGATTTAACTCAATAATTGTCATTCACAGATATATGCTGAAATACAAACCAGAGCTCAGGTTTTAGAAATCTCCCTCAGCGAGAACTGAATGATGAATTCATTTATTGTGCACATTACTTCATTGCGCAATGAAACGGTTATACATACTTTTATTTTTTAACAATATGATATACTTTTCATGTAGTTATAACCAAAACACCGAATAGTTGAGTTGAGTTCATGCCCTACAATTAAAACACATTGCTACCTTCAAATACTTTGTGTTTTTGTAAATGAATTCTATTCACATTTCAATGACTTAAAAAAAAAATTCCAATAAATCGAAATTTTGCTAAAGAAAAACGTAAAATAATAAGTTATACTGTATTGTAATTTTCAGCTGTTAAAAAAACGGAATAATTAGCCTATTAAACTGATGCTGTTGTAATTGCAATAGTTTTGAGGTGAACTACAAATAAATATACAAACATAGGTACTGAAAATAGAAATATTCCATTACTATTATCACTAAGGAATAGATTTCAACATCAACTATTTATTAATTAGTATATATATTTCACAGCTTTATGTATTTATACAGCGCCAATTTGCAAAATTGGCAAAAACAATTTAAATGCTTTATCAATCTCCTTCATGGCCAGAACCATCTCTGCAAAAAGAGTATTGATATGCGTTTTTCCATCATCAGAATTCTTAGAGGACAGTGTAGCGGCAAAACGATTTGCTACTCCGTTTAGGTGCACAGTGAAGTGTTTACATAATTGCACAATGCTATCGACTTCATTCGCTGTGCTATGATGTTCCTTCACTAAGAGTAATTCAGCTATTTTATGAAGTTTATTCATTTCCAAAGCACATGTCTCAGATAGTGTCGTAATGCCCTTTGCAAAGATTTCCTCCGCATCTGCAGAAATTGAAGAAAGGTTTATCCAATCCAAAGCATTAAACCAATTTCTGTAAAAAAAAAAAAAAAAAAAAACAAAAAAAAAATATCTTTTATAATAAGAAAGCAATTTCGAAATTACGAAATTATACTTTGAGATGTCATCGAAGTTTATTTGTAAATCAGCATCTTCAACTGCCGCTAGTAACTTTTCATTAAGCTCATTTGCATCATAATCTCCATCACTTTCACCCTCTAGATCTTCAAGATCTATTAGCTCTTTCACTTCGTTAATCGTTTCTTGTAACTCTGTAAGGGCATTCCCACTAACAGAACTTTGCAGAGATTTTAGTTTAATTGTCGACTCCTTGGAAAGAATTTCTAACGCCTCCAAGTGAACAAGGCCGCAATTATTTTCAAATAAAACTTCAAATCGAAGCATCTTCTTGGTCTTCTCTAATTTTAATTCTTTTAAAGTGTTTTCTAATTGATCTGACTCTTTCTTTGCCTCCTTCAGAATCTAAAAAACCAAAAATAATTTAAATATTTTTCCACTCAATAAATGATATTGTACCTCGCTTAAGTTTGGTCTTTCCGTCTCCAGTCCAAGAATTTTTCTTTTATTCTTAAGCAATGGATCATTCTCTTGCAATATGTCCATTGTTTTTTTGCCAATTCCTTCAAGGGTATCCAGACCAGTATTCAATACCTTCGAGCCCAGTGTCGTTACTCCACTGACTAAGCTCAATCCAAATACTTGTGCAGTGGGTTGCTCTTGCAAGTGGTCACATTTATTTGTAGTCTCTGTTATTTTTGTCTCGACAGTCTTTTCTGCTTCGCATTGTTTTTTTGCCTCATCTTGGGCATTGATACGGGCCAACTCTTCTGGATCAGGCACTCCAATCACATTCGTCAAGCCTTGACTCACCGTTGACGTGATGTTGCCGAGTCCCTCAGTGGCTGTAGAAAGAACTGACGACACAACCCCACCCCATGGCTTCCACATACTACTCCATGATTTATTTTCTTGGGACTGGTTTGGAACGTATGCCGATGGTTGATTGAAGTTGGAATCCTTTGTTTCATTATTATTAATATTGTAATTTTGCCTCTCAGAAGCTTTTTGCGTGATAGCAGTTGGTCCCGTTGATTCTGTTCGGGATTCCAGTGGCTCAGGATTCGGGACGTTCTCCTCAGCATCTCCCCAATCGTCCCAGTTATCGTCATCTTCTTCATTATTATCCCAATCGCCTTTAGTTGCTTCTACTTTCTTCATTTTAATAATTTGAAAAACTATGTTCCAGCAAAATTGTTATTTACGTGTCCCCGACTCAAAAACACTCCTTTGCTGTCAATGTTTTCGCACTTACACCAGTGTTGTTTTCCTTATAATTTTTATTCTTAAATAAAAATAAAAAAAAAACGATACTCTAGTATTCAAATTTATTATCAAGTAAGTATACAAAGTTTTAAATTTCATTTCAAAATTTTCTACCTACAAATTTCGGCCATTCTATTCTATCAAAATTTTCTTAAAAAACATTTTTCAGACGAATTTGATTTGACAACAGCACTGAACACAACCGTCGATTAATCGAAAAGAAGCAAACATCGATACGCTTAACGAGGAACTCACCGAATAACGAATCGTTGAAATCGCTCGGCTCTTCGTTCTCGCTCGTTTGTCGACCATTTTTTGACGATGGTCTTTTACTAAACGGGCAAGAAGACCGTACGACGCGTTTTCGTTCGTGTGCTGAAATTGTGAAGCATTTGTGGAAAATTTTTAACAATTGCTGTTAAAAAATAATTAACTATAACTGAAAGCAATCGATACTAAAGTTAGTATTCGTTAAAGACAATTCAAATAAATTAATAATAATTTGTAATACTTGAAAATTATAATAGTTTCAAGTTAAAGAAATTTTCTATAAAAACTTTTTTTTCTAATTGTACTAAGGAGAGTGTGAATAAGGTGAAAATTTTCCTAAAAGGAAAGAAAGAAAAAACAAGCAACTGATTGGAGGGTAATATGAGTAATGCTATTAACCAAAATGGCACAGGTCTAGAGCAGCAGGTAAATTTTGAGTAATCGTTTTTTCTCAATCCAACTTTGATAAAAATTTTAATTTAATAATATATGTTAAATTTTTATAATGAAAATTATTGATTTCATAACATACATGCACATTCTGTGAGTTTTTTTTATTCTTTTCGCCCCTTTCTTTTGTTCGTTTCGTTGTAAGTTTTCTTTGTATAATTTTTGCTTCAATTCTCGTTTTAATGTTGAGAGCTTGTGAGAATCGGTAAGAATTTTTGATGTGTGTGTAGAGCAGAGCAAGAGAGTAATATTTCGTGTGTATGCTTCGCACAGTGGTGAAATACTATAGAACAACGAATATCCTCTCAAATACTGAATTTATGGACTTTTCAAGAATATAGTACTTAATAATGAAATTTTTTCTATTTGAATAATATTATATTATATCTTATAGTTCCACCATTCATATTGGAGAAAGTTATTCAACATAAAATTATCGAGATTATCTGATTCATATCTGTGTGGAACCTTCAAAATTTTATTGAGAACACTGAATATGCCAAATACGTCGCCACTGTTCTTGATTTGAGTGAGATTTGTATAGAAGGTTGTAATTGAGAGCAAATGTGTGCGTGTGTGCTCATGTGTGACTCTTGACATGTAGTTGTGGGAATATTTTATATTTTAGAAATGGCTGCCTTTTGCTTGCTGTTGCAGCTCCTAAAAGATGAGCTGCTAAGTCAAATCTTGCAATTCTCGTGACTATCACTTTATTTGAAATTGATGAGTTTGATTTTGTTATAGATATATAATATATTTAGCTTAGCTTAAGTAACGTATCAAACAACGATTTGTTTTTCATTACTGCCATTATATTAATATTTTATTTAATTTTCGATTATGACCATGGCGCGTTGTTTTAATCGCAATACACATACATACAAAGTTAAGCATTTGAGAATAAAAAGAGGTTAAACTCGAGTTGTAATGTATACGTGATTGCTGAGTTGTAAATACGATTAGCGTTTTTCATAGGTATTCCGCTAGCTGTACACGTACTGCCGGGTCTGAAAGAGTATTGTTTTCTAATGATTCATTATCAAGTTGATGTACAGCTCACATGAAATGACATTCAATTTTGTATGTGGTCTGAGTTGTATTTGAATTTTAGTTGCGAGGTCAGCTTTTTCATTTTTTTTGCTAAATTTCAAATAATTCATCTGATGACCCTCCCGTCTAGAATTAAAAACTAACTCCAAAATATTAAGGTGATCTCCTCTGGTTTGGGAGAAAATGGGGGTCAGACAGGAGAATTGAGGTCTAAAACCAAAAATATTATCCAATCTGGAACATATGTATTTTATATACAAATTATACATTATTTCTGTAATTTTTTTTTAACTTAAAAAAAAATAATTTGATTAGTCTTCATTTTTCCTTTGCTCTTTCTATCAAGCCAGAAGAAATCACACCCTAATATTTTGTTTTTATATATTTATATTATTATTATAGTAATTGTATGATGGTTTTCATGTGTTCATATTTCAAAACTAGTTCCTGATAGTGTTTCTGTTATGAAGACTAATTTCGTAAATTTTATCAGGTTGCTGGTCTGGACTTGAATGGCGGCACAGCTAATAATAGCAGCCCCATAACTAAAAGTTCATCAAATTCTGGCACGGAAGTCTATATACCTCCGCATCTAAGAGGCAACAACAACGCAGCTCAATCTGATTTGGATAATCGTGACGAAAGGGGCTCGAAGTTTGAAGGTAGAGAACAACGCGGTGGTGGTGGTGGCAACGACTATCGCAGAGGAGGTGGTGGTCGTGGTTTCGGCAATCGTGATCGTCAAAGTGGTGACTTCGGTAACTTTGGTGGACGACGCAGATTCGACGACTACTACGGTAAATTCAAAAACTAATTTCGAATGTCCATTGCTAAGGTTTTCGATTTTTTATTCATCAGGAGAAAACGATTCACGTCGGGGAGGAGACGATTGGAATCGTGGTGGGCGTGGTAATCGCAACTTTGATCGACGCGGAGAAGAAGGTTTTCGTGGAGGAAGAGGAGGCGGTGAACGCGGCCCTGCCCGTGAACCAACTGCTGATGATCAGCCTCGCAATGATCGCTGGCAAGAACCAGAACGCCGCCCTGATGAGCCGCGTGCCGAACGTGGTGAGCGTGGAGAACGGGGAGAGCGTAACTATGGTGGTCGCTGGAAAGAAGAACGACGCACAGACATCGATTACACAAAATTGGGTCCACGCGATGAGCGATTGGAGGCAGATTTATTCGGAGTTGGTAACACTGGAATCAATTTTGACAAATACGAGGATATACCCGTGGAGGCGACGGGTCAGAATGTCCCGCCTCACATCACATCCTTCGATGATGTGCAGCTGACAGAGATTATACGAAACAATGTTGCGCTGGCACGATATGACAAGCCGACACCGGTTCAGAAATACGCGATTCCTATTATTATAAATGGACGCGATTTGATGGCATGTGCCCAGACTGGGTCTGGCAAGACGGCGGCATTTTTACTGCCAATACTCAATCAAATGTATGAGCATGGCATTTCTCCGCCACCACAAACCAATCGGCCGTACAATCGCCGTAAGCAGTATCCACTGGGTTTGGTGTTGGCACCTACCCGCGAACTTGCTACACAAATTTTCGAAGAAGCAAAGAAATTTGCCTATCGGTCGCGTATGCGTCCCGCAGTCTTATATGGAGGTAACAATACAAGTGAGCAGATGCGTGAACTCGATCGTGGATGTCACTTGATTGTAGCTACACCTGGTCGCTTGGAAGATATGATTACTCGTGGCAAAGTAAGTAACCTAAACCACAAATTTATTACAACAATATTTATTAACATTATATATATTCAGGTTTGTCTTGACAACATTCGTTTCCTTGTTCTTGATGAAGCTGATCGCATGTTGGACATGGGTTTCGAACCACAAATTCGTCGCATTGTAGAACAATCAGACATGCCACCGACAGGTCAACGTCAAACTCTTATGTTCTCGGCTACTTTCCCCAAGCAAATCCAAGAGCTTGCTTCTGATTTTTTGAGCAATTACATATTTTTGGCAGTTGGTCGTGTTGGTTCAACTTCGGAGAATATTACCCAAACAATTTTGTGGGTGTATGAACAGGATAAACGCTCTTATTTACTGGATTTACTTTCATCTATTCGCGACGGGGCTGAATTTTCAAAAGATAGTTTGACATTGATTTTCGTAGAGACAAAGAAAGGAGCTGACTCACTGGAGGAGTTCCTTTATCAATGTAACCATCCGGTGACCAGCATACATGGCGATCGCACCCAAAAAGAACGTGAAGATGCGTTGCGTTGCTTCCGTTCTGGTGAGTGTCCCATTTTGGTTGCTACTGCGGTCGCCGCTCGTGGTCTGGACATTCCACATGTAAAGCATGTTATTAACTTTGATTTACCATCGGATGTGGAGGAGTATGTGCACCGAATCGGTCGTACAGGTCGTATGGGTAACTTAGGTGTTGCCACCTCATTCTTCAACGAGAAGAATCGCAATATTTGTGGTGATTTGATTGAATTGCTTGTTGAGACTAAGCAGGAAATTCCCGGATTCCTCGAAGACTTGATGTCTTCGGACCGGTCGCATGGTGGCGGAAAACGTCGTGGTGGTGGTGGACGCTATGGAGGTGGATTTGGTTCACGAGATTACCGTCAGAGCAGTGGTGGAGGCGGCGGTTCTTCACGTGGCAGTGCTCCGCGTTCTGGTGGAAATTCGGGCGGTGGATCCTACCGCAGCAATGGTAATTCATATGGTAAGCAGTGTTTTGAATGCAATATTTTTAACACTTCGTTATCATTCTAATAAGACAACCGAAAACGAAGAAAAACTAAATTTTTGTCGTTCTAGGTGGAAGCAGTTCTGGAGGTTATTATGGAGGCGGTGGCGGTGGATCCTATGGTGGATCCTACGGTGGATCGTCTAATGCAAATACCTCTTCCGGACCCGACTGGTGGAATTGAATTTAATTTGAATATCAACGTTTGAGAAAAATAAAAAAGAGAGTGCGAATTATTTTATATTTTTTTCTTGAAATATATATATATATATAAAATTATATTATTTATATATAGATTATAATTTAATAATAATACACCAGAAGCAACACACATACATATACATACCTATAAAAATGAAATGTCTCATATTTTCAGACAAAAAAGTTTTAAATTAAATTTAAAATTAAATTATATAGATATTAATTATATATATTTTAAAACATTGAAAAAACAAAACTCTCAAAAATTACTAAAATAAACCCAAGATACAGCGCACTTGCTTAAATGTATTCAAACTGATATGAAATTTTCGTTAAATTCAAGAAACGAATTAGAAAAAACCCCATTACAAGAAAATAACTTTGATGAAAGCAAACAAAATATTAAATTGCTAAATAAATGTATTTATAGCAAGTAATTCACTGTCTTTGAATTTGAATAACAGTACATTAAACCACTTCTAAAATTGGTTTTAGATTTACATCTTTGGCGTTCTAATATGATAGCATGATTCTTTGACGTTCTAATGTGACGGTGTGATTCTTATCCTTATCTCCAGGATTATGGATTAATCTAAACGAATATTTCAGATGCTGGAAAACGACATCTAAAAATTCTGTTTATTTGTGACTTTATTTTTGTTTGAGATATCACATTAACATAAATTAAAACCATACATATACATAAAATAACATCTCGTGTCGTGTAGAAAATAAATAAAATAACTTGACCCACCCATCATTCCCCTACTACACTATATTTCAGACATCGGATTTTTGGTTGAGGGCGGCATAGCCGACGGGGATTTCTTTTAGCTCCGATTTAAGGCATAAGAATTCACCACCAATGCACATAATAGTAGTGGTAATTGCATTTAGAAGCCACCATGAAATATTTGATGGGAATGAGGAATTATACCACCAGCAGATGATCAGATGCAGGCAGTGGAATGTGCAACTGGAAGTAAAACAACTACTTTATGAAGATTTCTGTAAATTCGATCATTACCAACATTTACTCACCTAAAGTCGAGACACAACTTGGCTCGTTTCACAATGAACCAAAGTGCTAGCGAGGCTATAAAAGAATTTGCTACAAAGGCGCAGATAATGAGTCGTCCACCCATGTCGGAAATATGTATTTCCTATCATTTATTTATATCAATTAAAGAATATTGAAGAGAGAACCGCTAAAACTTACATGATATTCAAATATGTTGTCCAATGTGTAGTTATCTCCAGCCAGGATGTTTGCAAAGAAGACGAGCAGTCCTAAAGAGAAATATACACAAAATTGCATCGAAATGATCTGCGTAATCAGCAGCATCGGATCCCATTGAGTGTTGCGAAAAGTTCCAGCTTTCATTTTATATTTGTTTTGCTAATTTTGATCACAAATGCAAGATAAATCTTATAAAAACAAAAATAAATGCATCTTCGTCGTTTACAATTACCTAAAATTCACCTCACACTTGACAGTAGTAAATAAAGCTGCCAGCTGATCATAAATTCCACACCGAGTTTAAGTACGTGCGTGAAGTTCGATTCGCAAAAATCGGGATTTAGAAAAAAAAAATAATGTTTAAATTAGTATAAATAAAATAAAATATGAATATGAATATTTAACATTTGAGTTTTTTCATACATCTATTTTAAATCGGTTTCTTTGTGTCCGACAATCGAGGTTAATCGTCATATAAATCTCGATTTTTATGATTTTTGTACAATCTGTACGTATAGTCTAAACTATCAGAAGTTTCATATCTGGTAATTTGTGACATAAATTTCAAAATATGAATAAATAATAAAATATTAAATATAAATTACGATTATGTTTAGGAAATCAAAAATGTTTAGGAAATCAAACGATTCATAGATTTTGAACATTTCTAGATTATTATTACCAACAAAGACTTTGAAAGACAGTTATTATCTTAGTATCATCGTTGTTTTATTTGTGCAAACCGATATCCACGAAATGTATTGAGTATATGTATGTATATGTTTTGTAAGCGGTTGTTTGTTAGTAAATTGTTAAATTTGGGCATCTTGACATTAGTACTAAAGACGAAAATGTCCACATTTCAAGGAAATGACTGGGCCACAGGACTCATAAAGCAGTTAAGTGATAATAAATATCACATAATATCTTCGAATATCGGTGTGGTAATTAAGGATAAATACCCAAAGGCACAGCACCATTATTTGGTTCTACCACGGGAAGATATTCCCTCGATTTTAGATGTAAGAGCCAGGAAAATCTTTCCGTATTAAAAATTAATATGAAATAAATAAATTCCAGCTAAGGGAACATCACTTGCCCATTCTAGAAGAATTGTACTTACTAGGCCTAAATATAATAGAAATACAAGGTCTAGAAAAGAATGATTTCAATCTAGGTTTTCACGCAAAACCTAGTATGCGGCATTTACACATGCATGTGATATCGAGAGATTTCATCTCCGAGTGTCTAAAGAACAAAAAGCATTGGAACAGTTTCAACACAAATTTTTTTCTTCCATACAAAGGTAAAAGCTATATTTGAATGAAATAGTTCATATCATTTTCAACTCAATTCAATTCCCTTGCAGATGTATACAAAGTAATTAAGGACCAGGGAACTGTGAAGTCTTTGGAGGATACTGAAATAAAGAAGTTATTATCTTCAGAATTGAAGTGCAATCAATGCGAGTTTGTAGCCAAGAATATACCAAATTTAAAGTCGCACTTGTTGACACACAGAGGGAAGAGCTAATTAGTTTTTAATCAAATAGTTGTAATTCTGAACGTAGATCATACTGTATATATGATAACAGTTAAAACGTAAGCTATTTTTGTTACATAATGCCTCGATTTTAGTGACGAACATCGCTGACTTCTCCCAGCTCGTGACTATCAGCAGACATTTACAACAACAAACAACATACATTGAAGCGGCCAATAATTTATTTGTCGCACTTTCACATGGAACTTTCTTGCACTATTGCATATAATACATTTTACAAATACTTTAAAATTACTTTTTATTTAAATACATTTCAACAAATTTAAAGGTTGTCTTTTAATTTAATACAGCTCAAAACAACAAAATAACTAGGTTCTGAGGATGAACAACATTGGAAATAAAGTTTAGAGGTTTTATTTAAATGGAATTAGATTTGGGCATTAATATTTTACAATTAAATTTACGGTAACATTCGCATTTGCACTGAATACGGAATTTTACATTTACTTCTTAGCGTAGTTTTTGTGCATTTCAGGTGTAATGTTGTAAACGAGCTGCAATATTTCAGCAATTACTGGCTCCTTGCGGGAGTGGATGGCACGTTCCATATCGTCCAATTTTATACGAGTGTCAGCATCGATTTTGGCTGCAACACCTTCGCGAGAACCCATGTGCTGCAAGGATTTAATTCGATTGAATTAAATGTAGAAATGACAAAATATGTATTTGTTATTTATGTTTCAAAAAATGTATTTTCTGATTGGCTTTTTAGCAAATTCGATTCTGTAAGGCTTCCTGATGTTTGAACTACATGTAAGTAAGTGAATTTATGGAAACGTTACACTCACCTTGGCTTCAAATTCCTTGAATTGTCGCTCCCTCTCCTGGCGATATTTCTCTATCTCCTCAGTGGCTTCATCCTTGGCTTGCTTCAATCTCCTTGCCTTGCCTGAATATTCAAAAACACATTAATCCACAAGCATAATGTTAATCAGACGACATCAAAACATTTGCATGATCATGTGACCAAAAAATGTTAAAAATGTTGATGTACGTTTTGCTTCGCACTTACGTTTTCTTGCCTCTGCAACCTTTTCGGCAGCTTTTTTCTCAGCAGCAAGCAATTGCTGAATACCTTGGGTTTGGCTGGTCATCTTGCACAAATTATTACTTTATCAAAATGGAATAATTTGTTCGAAATTGGATTGCAATCGTACCACTACTCTGCACAAGACAAGAAGAAAAATCCAAGTGGCGAAAATATCTATAGTGGATGTTGAAAAATGTCATATGACACAAAGAACAATTATTGATCAAATGAACGAGTCTCGAAATCGATGTGGATATCGAGAATGAGTTGACAGTTGGATTTGTTTAATAAGATAAGACATGAATTATAATAAAATACAATAAAAACGTTCGTATTTTTTGTCCTGTATAAATGTTTTGCTTTTATTGAATGACTTATACATTTATTTCTTTATCTAACAGAATTTTGAAGAAATTAATTTTTGAGTGTACAAATCTCATTAATTAATATACCATGAAGGAGATAACTCATAAAATTAAACGAATCTCATTGTTGAATATTGAACAAACACTGTGTTTATTTTTGTAAACTTTGAAGTAAGGAGGGGGGTGAGTTTTCATCCAAATAGGGAATTCGAAAAGTTCACCGAGCGGCACACACGGTAACTTAGAAGACATTTTCGCTTACTTTTGATAATTAAAAATGGAAAAGGCTTCAAAAAATAAAAAGGAGTCCAAAGATGAAAAGCAAAAGGATCAGAAAGTAGAAGATCAGGTATTGTTATTCATAATTTTACCAATTGGTTACCAATCACGAATGTTGATTCGTTTGCAGGTAATCAAGTCGTTGGAAGAGGCCGCCACACCTGAAGATAAGTTCCAATTGTTGCTACGTAAGCATGTTGAAAGCGAGAGGACGAACAAGAAGCTCACGCAGCATATTAAATCACAGGACAAACAGTTGGAAGCAGTACTTCGAGAAAAGGAGAACCTGCAACGAGAGTATAACAAGAGCGTGCTCATGCGGTAAGCGACCGGTTGGATGTCAAAGAGATGATTATTTATGTTAATAATTTTTCAGAGATAAATTACAAGAAGTATGTCGCGAACAACAGAAACTTATAAAGTCTGTGAAAAATGAGAGCATGCAAAAAATCCGAGAAGAGGAAGAACGCAGAAAGGAAAGCCAAACGAAGTTTCAATCGTCTTTGAATGAAATAACACAGTCCTTGTCTAAAAACAATGAGGAGAATATTAAATTGCAAAATCACAATATTGAAATGACTAAAAAGTAAGTATCCAAGGGGTTGGGTGCAAAATTTCTTAGCCACAATCATGTGCAAGCAAGTAAAAAATCTATTTATAGTTTTACTTCATACAAGCTATAGATTCCTTAGTCTTTCGGCTATTCAGTTATTTGTTTTTCTGACTATTGTCGACGCATTTGATTTGCCTTTCAGGTTGAAATTCCTTGCGGAGCAATATAAGACTCGGGAGCAGCAATTGGAAAAGTTGAATGAACAGGTTCAATTAGAGGCGCAGCTGCATCAAGCGAAAATGAATAAAGTACAAGTAGAAGCGGCTATGGAGAAGGAAATTCTTATAAAGTACGAATTTCTACATTACTTTCGTGTGTTTTTTTGTTTGTTTATTAAATAATTGCATTTCAGAGAAAAACAAATTGCATTGGAAAAATTATTGCAAACACAGAAAATGATAAAGGAGTTGACGGAAAGGGAAGCCGCCTTAAAAGAACAATTAAATCTATACACTACCAAATACGATGACTTCCAGGACTCTTTGGAAAAGTCGAATAATATCTTTGCTACATATAAAGTTGAAATGCAGAGGGTTAGTGTCTATCATATGATATTTTCAATAATTTATTTTGTATTGAAATATTTAGATGTCGAAGTACATAAAGAAATTGGAGGGAGAAGTAAAAGGATGGGAACGTAAATGGCAGCTTAGCAATGCATCACTAATTGAGTTGGCTACTGAAAAGAAAGACCGTGATGATCATGTTATGCGTTGCAATAAGCAAGTAGAACAGTTGCAGAAACTTCTGCGTGCGTTACAACACGAACGAACTCATCTTTATAAAATAATGCGTGAAAATAATGTGGAATGTCCATCTATGCCAGCCTTGCCACCAGAGCCCGAGCCTATCAAACCTATTTCAACTGGAGTCGATAAAGATAAAATGGAAATGATGTCTAAAAACTGTGCTGAGCTAAAAGAAACGCTTTCTAATCTTCAACAACAAATGAAAATTCTTAATCTAAAATCCGATGCTGATCCTAAAGCAAAACCAGAGGAATCTGTTAAGAAACGCAAGTCAAAAAAACAAAAGAGCAAGAATGTCAAAACGAATGGCACTGTAAAGGAATCGTCACCAGTTTCGCAATGTTCAAATCCTGGAAATGATACCGAACAATGTCCCGTAGAACCTGTAGTTGCAAAGGAAGAATCGACTGCGATCCCTGCTAAAACAGAAACCCTTACAGTAGAGCCTAATACTGTTGATGCTAATGAGTTTGATATTATTGGAGCATATCTCAATGAACTCGACGCTAATGAAGTTAAATGCGATGTAAATGAAGTCCATGTTGATAAATCCGATAACGTGGAAGAAGTACAAATACAAGAAACGCCCATCGTAACCCAAAATAATGCAGAAGAAATTGTGCCAATTTAAGCATATACATTTTGAACGATTGCTGCTTTCTCAGTACAACTCATTCGTTCGATCCATGAAATTAAACCAATGTTTATAAATATTTCTTAATGTTTATTAAATTCAAAATAAAATTCTTAATTTATTATTATAACAAATACATTAAAATTCTTCAGACCACATAACCAACGAGTCTTGTCCTATTGTTTAGTTAACTAAGTGCTGAGAGGAGCTTTCAAACTTTGTGCGGCAGCAGAAAGGCGCGAAGTTCGGCCTCAAAGATTTAACAAGGCGTTCAACACGCGACACCACTTGCCAAATGTGCTGGTTATCCTGGTTATTATTTCTCCGGTTGTGGGTGAATTGAACAATTAACAGCAAAGCACAAGCAACTTCCGCAGACCTGATGGCAACAGAGTGAAGTAAGTGCTGCCTACTGTGACTTGCGGTGTGGGACAAGGGTTTTGGGCACCGTGGCGTTTGAGGGGGTGGAGGGGAGGGGTTGGTAAGGCCATGTTGATGGCGGTGGTAAAAAGCTCTTGAGAGCTGTTAAAGTTGAGGCGGCATCGAGTAAACGAATAAACGAACGAACCAACGAACAGTTGAAAGAATTTCGAACGACAAGGCAAAAAGGACAACGGAATTCGCTCGCCAACCAGCCTGTCTGACGACTGCCTGCCTGCCTGCTGCTGCTGCCTGTCGGGGGTGGATTCGGATTTTCGCAGCAGACATTCAGTTGTGTATAGATTTTCGCACGAGTTGTAGGTTAGTGCTGGCGTTTTCGAGACACCAACGATACATTTTTATAATTTCAATTAGTTTCACTCATTAGTCCACGGCCCAAGCTTAATGTAGTTATTGAAATAAATGCAAAATTGAGTCGCGATTGACAAAACCCGATGCGTCGGAATGCGAGGAGTTGCAAGTGGGAAATCGACCGAAGAAGTTGAGGCCAGAGCACAATCAGAGCCCGAGCCAGAGCAACGTCTGCAGATACACAAATTTATTTAAATTCAGGCTTATTCGAGGAGGAAAATTTTAAATTAGTGTGCTGCCAAGATATTTACAACATTCAAATAAATCACTTTGATGTAAGTGAATATAAATATGAGTATGATTAACTGTCGGTCGGGATGGTGACGAACAAATTGCGAAAAATCAAGTGTGAATTCCTTTGAAGTAATGCCAACAACAGCAACAACAACAGTAGTGGGTAGAAGCAACTTAAAAAAAGAAATAAAAAAAGCACGTTACAACAGTGAGAACCACAACAAAAGTAGCAACATTTACCGCCGAGCAACCAGGTCGAGCTTCGTCTAATATTAAGCGGAAATCTTATACTCGAGTGCGAAATAATTAGAAATGACTTAACGGTAACGGGCCAGGCACAGGAGGGCAGCAACAACACTAACAAGACAACAACAGCACAACGGGCAGAAAGCGCAAAAATAGTAACGAGAAGGAAAGCTACAGGAGTAGAAACAGCGGTAGCGGCAGCAGCAGAAGAACGAGCTGGAGCTGGAGCAGGGGGCGCAGCGCGAGGAGTGCGGCGGGCAGGTGTCAGTGGAGGTGAGGATTTAATGGAAATTTCATGTCTAGAATTATAAATTATCGAATAAAAAATCGATTCGTTGAGGATTCGATCGAAGTGGACTAAAAACTTAAGGATATTAATGGATAGTTTGAGATTTCCCTGAATCCCCTTGGGTAATAAATTGGTACACATTTTCGCACATACAGAAACAGACACACATTTACTCGTCCGCAATTAAATTGGAAACGTGAAATTTGGGGTTTCGTCCTTTCGTCATATTTCCACTCACTTCCGCTTGGCGTTTGCAAACTTTGGGTTTTCTTGTTGTTTCCTGTCTACGCGCCCGTGAATTCCCCGTTTAGACTCCCGCATATGCACGCGATCGTGTTTATCGGTGTGCGACGGCAGCTTCGCTGTGTGTGCGTGTGTCTGGGTTTTGCGTGGGCTTCTCCTTAAATAACAGTAACTAGGAGAACTGAAAACAGCAACAAGAAGGACGACGTCGAGCGCGGCCACGGCCACTACGACAACAATGGGAAATCTAGTCAAAGTCAAAGTTTTATTTGTGCTTCCTTTCGCCGAGCATCGTGTAATCACTTCCGCCGTTGCCAGAAATACAAATCCACAAAAATGGGAGAGTCCAATCGTTCTCGTAGCTCCAATTAGAATGGGTTCGGAGTGTGCG
The DNA here is from genome assembly GCA_947389925.1 of Coelopa pilipes. NCBI lineage: Eukaryota > Metazoa > Arthropoda > Insecta > Diptera > Coelopidae > Coelopa > Coelopa pilipes. The sequence continues at coordinate 12,975,894 of OX376697.1, forward strand.
TGTGTGCGTCGTTTCTGATTTAATTTATTGCCTTATTTAAATTATTGCCGACTTCATAGAAACTACTCTGGATCCGCCATAGCCAACAAATGAATTATTCGAAGCTTTAGTTTCGAGTGGTGGTTGTTTTGCATCATAATTTCATATGCGCTTTGTTTATATTGTATATTCATCAGATGCCAAATTTCGGACTCAAAAATTCGAGCAATTTTTATAATTGGCCCAGCCACTGTGCGTCGCGTCGCGTCGAGTTTTTCGTCTCGGAATCCTTGCCAAAATACTTTCTCTCTCAGACACACACACTCTCTCTTGCTCTAAAATTGGTCAATTTCAATGTCTTCTCCGTAAACGGCGCGATTTGAAGGCCTTGCCACCGTTTTAGTCGGCACAGTCGACCACGGCGTCGCCCTACGCGCTCACCCTACCGCAAAAGCGATGAGCAATGATTATGTAATTTAGTTATTTCGGCTTCTTGCAGATTGGATGCTGGATGCCGGGATGATGTTTTACTAGCGTTATGGAGTTTTGTTAACGAGGTCGATCACTTTGAACCGCCGATTCACAACAGTTAACAGAGAAACCACACCAACAACCGCAATTTCCTTGCAATCTTCCAACCTTAGCAAATAAGTCGTCTAATTTAAAGGAGCCCTGAACCTAGCTATTAACAAAACGCAACAAATCAACCAACAAGTAAACATTCAATTCAACATCAGGCCGCCAAAATGGCTTCGCCTCCGGAGAGCCCGATCGAGGAGATTGTCTACGAGTTGGAAACAACACGAGTGCCTAAGCCCATCCCAGTGGCGCTGGAGGACCTTTGTCGCCAGACGAAGTTCACCAAGCAGGAGATACGTGTCATGTACCGCGGCTTCAAAACCGTGAGTTTCCCAACATGTTCCAATATCGACACTGAATTCGATCTGTTTGTCATCTGTTACAGGAATGCCCCGAGGGCGTTGTGCACGAGGATTGCTTCAAGGATATCTATGCGAAGTTTTTCCCACACGGAAGTGAGTATTTCTTTCCCATACTGATCCGCCCTCCTTAAACCACTATTGACACCACTGTCAATCTTCATTCCATTCCGTTAGACTCCAGTTTATACGCTCACTATGTGTTCAAAGCATTCGATGTTAACTGCAGTGGCGCCATTAGTTTTCGGGTAGGTTCATAAGTGCCACTTGTTAGCCATGTCCACCTGCCCCGTGTGGCCTAAATTTAGTTGTCTAATTTACCTCGACTTTTCAGGATTTACTGGTTACGCTGTCGACCTTGCTGCGCGGCTCGGTGTACGAACGCCTGCGATGGACCTTCAAGCTGTACGACCTCAACGGCGACGGCCGAATCAGCCGCGGCGAACTGGGCGAGATCGTCATGGCCATCCACGAGCTGATGGGGCGGAGGGCCCACCAGCCCGAGGACGACCGCAAGGCCAGGGATCAGGTATTAGTATCCAATGCCAATCAGGGCATTCCTCATGTTTTGTTTCGATTTCTCCAGGTGGATCGGGTCTTTCGGAAGCTGGACCTAAACCAGGACGGCATCATAACGATTGAGGAGTTCTTGGAGGCCTGCCTCAAGGACGACCTGGTGACTAGATCCTTGCAAATGTTCGACACGGACCTTTGATGACCGGCAAACGAGGAGGTTCGAAATAACAAGAATGCAATATCTTTGATAGATCTATGAATTACTATAGCATAAGCATAGGCGTTTCAAATGTAAGTAAACTTCTTTAAATCCGCAGTATTATTACAGCATTATTATTCTAAAGTTCTCATCAACTATTCTCAGGAACAAATAACTTACAATGAATGATATGAATAACTATAAAGTCATGAATTTAATCCTGCCGTTAGCGAATTGGAAACAGCAATGTGAACAATACAACAGCATTGCTGAACTAAACCACCAGAGTAGTGTGAAACAAGCAAAACAAAACAACATAAAACTAAGGGAAATATCTAAATACCAATGGAATTGCCAATGTTGTTAAATTGAAAAAATCACATACAACAACAAAAATACCGGAATTACTTTACTTACATACTCGTACATATAATTCATCATCAATAGAGGAATCAGAGGAGATTTACATACATGCTATAAAATATAAAGTGGGCGAATATGAGTATCTTAGTAAGATTTAAACGAATATAGTTGTGTTGATAGTGCTAAATTTTTAAATTCAATTCCGTTCAACATTCTTTTGTAAATACAAACAACAACATCTACATTTAAGTGAAGTTATTTTGAAATCGTTTTTCAATCCGTTGAAAGATCAATTCAGCAGCACATATAATTTCCAATCTGGAAGGTTCAAAACATTTGCAATAAATTTCTTGTTATCAGGTCAATTAAGCAAACATATGAACAAAACTAAAAGCAAGCAAACAAATAACAGTAACATAATTCCACATGTAATATTCTAAAATAATTTAAGGCATGCATTTTGATCATTTGCATCCAGTTGAGACTGTTTTGGCCTTATCGGTCGCCAGGAACCAGGATTGAAGGCAGTGTTTCCTTTAAGGAATGGCTTCATCACCACAATAGATACGGCTTCAGTTGATTTTCCTTCATGAGTTGGCTTCTACTTGATTCCGCTGTAAATTTCACATCTGGGGGCGATTCGTCCCACTGTTGTTACTTTATCATTTGCCCCCATCCTTCTTAATCAGATCAATACGAATGCTGGGAAGCAAAGTTACGTCCGTTTCGAAGATTTAATAGTGTTTGGTGTTTTTTTTTTCCATCTACCCCACACTATGTACTATGTTCAGGCAATTGAAACGCTAGTATAAGTTCGAAGTAAACTATCTGCAATGGGAACACGAATTGTTTCACTACCGACAATCGACAATCAACGCAAAGGGTTTTGTTTCAACAGCCTGCTCTTATCACTAACCTGTGTATATCGTTTCTACCCAACTACCCAACGATACCAAATAACTTCAACCTGAACTTAATCTAAACCTAGAAGAACTCGTCTTGTCTTTCCATTTATTGTGTGAACACAAAGCATAAAACTAATTCTTCCAGAAGTTTGAGCAAATTTTTCGAGGTCTATAGATATTTAATTTTAAGAGTCTCCGGGTGCCCACGGCCAACGATTACTCTTGGTAGACTGGAGTGTACTGGAGTGTTTTTAGCGTAGTTAAAATTTAAATTCAAACGCAAATTGGAAGAAGAATACGACGAAATTGTGAAATTACATTTAAGTTATCAAACTAAATTTTGAATTCAATTGGGATTTTGTAAAAATTTAGTAAAAACAAAAACATAATAATTTTCCATTGCAATCGAATTGGATATTAAAAATAAATGTAAACTAGTTATTAAAGAAAACGAAAACCAAAGAAAAATAATATTGCAAACATTTTATTGTTAACCTATAGTAATTGTCTAAATTAACGTTGAACTCTCTATTATTAACGAAAACCTAAAACGCTTACACTTCAAAATTATCGATGATAATATCTGTATTCGAATGGGCTGGAAATAATGTTGAGCATTGCCGAAAGTTAGCAACGATGTGAAACCTACAGATAGAAAGATGGCTTAGCTAAGGATGTGAACAAATAAAAATAGAAGAGAAAAACAAAAAAAATAATAAAATATATATATATATATCTATATATATATAAATTTATTGGGTGTGTGTAGCTAGAAAAAACCTTAGAACGCATGATAGATCAGTCGATGAAGAACCTTATTCGTTTAACGATAGCCCCGAAATTCTTTTGAAACACAGTAAATCTATATCTTGTATAGTTTTTCAGAAAACTACAAAGAATACTGCTGACGAAGTAAATTTGTTAAATTTATTAATTGTAATCAAAACGGTACCTAGTAATGTAATTATGATAATAATTTCCGTATGCTATTTACTTAAGTACTTCTAGATTTGAATTTTCTATTGCATTTAATTGACTTCAGAACAAACTTATGTAAAAGATGCGAAGCAACAAATGCAACAACACAACAACAACAAAAAGAAGAACAAGAACAACAAATAACAACAACAAAAAGTGGTTAGTGATTGGAATGTTTAAGTGTAAACAAATAAAAACGCGTAAAACTAAAACAAAAAGAAGAAATTACATCCTATTATATTTCATCGTTTTGTAATATTTACACACTTATCAATTGATAATTGAAGAGAAGAAAAACAAACACAAATAAATAAATTCATTTATTTACATTCATTTATATTGTAAATTGTACCTAAGAATTTCATTTCACGAAAGAAAAGCATCACGATAATGGAAATGAATGAAGTATGTAAAAAAATAGAAATTTACTTTGGAATTTTTATATTGTTAATTTCTTAATGAGAAATATTTAATACTATATTTTACTATTTTTCTTATGCCACATATTAAAAACTAATAAAAAATACATTTTATTCCCAGAGTTTTTATTCTACTCTTCGTGCCCTAGAGAAGTAGTGTATTTTTTTATTGCTTCATATTTTCACCTAAAATTGAATAGAGTAAATAAAAGACATGTCGTTTCTTCTTGTTATTTATTTTGTAATTTACGGAGATGGTCGTACAATATTTTTAATAAACGTTCAATATTTCATTATCAAATGCGGTTTTAATTTTACTGAAATTTATTCAAGATCTTATTCGATTTTCGTCTATATTTAAATATGTATATATGTATTTTGTTATACGTGTTTTTTAAAATCTATGAATGGTTGACATCGAAGTTCTCTATGTTTACTTGAATGAATAACAAGAAAATGTGTGAGTTTGTGTATTATTTTGTACAAAATGTTTTTTATATTATTTTTATAAGAAATCAGGGTATTATAATAATGCTGTTTCAATGCCTTCATTATGAAAGAAACTCTGCGCTTGAGCTCAAATGTGCATCCCAATATAAAGACACACCATTTCTAAGTTGTTTTAATAAAAGTATTAACTTATTCATTTAATTTCGAGTTGAAATTTTACTAATTTGTGACACGTTCGTGTTTTTCCTTTTGTTCAAGACAAACGTCCTTGTGCTTCGAGAGTCAAAGGTCGCGCTTTTATTAGCTTACCTAGATAAGTATATACGTAAGTGTATATATGTATTTATGTATATATAAATCACTTATTTAACTTTAAACATTAATATTTCATTTACTCGGTGTATATTTTATTTAAAAGGGCAGTTCACTAACGTAATAATGAATAACAACATTTCTCATTAATTCAATTTCATAAAAATAGACATACGTAAATTAAATTAAGTATAAATATGTATATATATATATGTACTATAAATATATTTCTCTTTAGTTTGTATAAATAAAATAATGCAGGTAAGTTTTCAAATTTCTCAATGGTGTTTAGTGTTAATAGAATCTTTGATTTGTGCGGTGTTCTAAATGAGAGTTAGTGTAATATCATGACATTATGGGTTTAGTTTTTTGGTTAAAGAATTATTATAGAAGTACGTTTTATCTGTATGTGAGTCTAGAAGATAGTTTTAGTTTTGTGGACACAACTTCGACGTTAAATCAATGCTCTTAGTGTGAAAGGAGGTCTAGGTCTAGTTTTGGAACATAGAGTACGAATTTTATAAACATATATATAATTTGGCCAATATTTACGTAGACTTTATTTTGGATTAGGATTTGTTGGTGTCAAGAGATGTATTCAATTTCTTCCGCATGTTGTTTGTTCATGTGTGTGGGTGTGATGTGTCGTGATGTGCGTGTTTCAATACATTCACAAAACCTATGCGAATCACCAATATTTTCATTTCTCGGAATGTTCAACTAAAATTATACATCACCAATTTGATAATCGTTACATTGAGGAAGACGCAACCGAAAGTCATTAAATCCCACCAATAAAATAATTAGTATTCTTTCCATTTATTCTCTATTTGCTCTCAACCACTGTAGAGACCAACTTATAAGATTTTTTGTCTTAAGTATGCGAGCTACGATGCATTAACTTAACACAAGTACTGAAGTTGCTAATCTACTATAAGTTAATCCTTTCTATGATTGATTTAAACGATTGATTTTGTTTTGAAGTTATCCGCTTATACTCGGCTAATGGTTTTTGCTTGTTTCTTTACTAACATTGTCGTCCTAACTAGGCTTGAAGATATCGACTTCTCAAAAGTGAATTTAACACTTTAAAGAGTTGTTAGGCTTCAGAACTTTCATGATATAATGAAAGCATGTCAAATTTTTACTCTTATTTACAACACTCAGGTCGAACACATTTGATTTAAATTAATTTATCTTTTACATCGCTTGTTTCGCTTTCCTCCCATTATCCTTACAAAAACTTCGTCAATTCTTGTATTGCTGTGTAGAGTAACACTTACACAAAATTGCTTCTTGCTCCATTCAAAAGTTATCGTTTTCCATTTGCGTTAGTTTGTCTCTGGTTCTGGATTCATGTTAGTATTTTTCATCGTCGTTTATTTCCCTATGGGAGTTCTGTAATTCTCAGGCTTTGTAGTGTTGGTTGCGAACGGCACAGCAGAGGCACAACGAGAAGATGAGAGCGAGAAGCTCCAGCAAAATGACGGCGGCGCTCACACCGACGAGCAACACCCAGTTCTCGGAGATGCTATCAATGAGCTTGTTAACACAGCCCTAAACGAAGAGAAGTCGTTACCATTATCAGTGGGATAGTCATAAAGCTGAGTGAGATTCAAAGTACCTGTTGGTAAATAGATGTATTTAATGGGCCCCCGTACTTAAGCTTTCTCGACATTTCGCAAACATTCTCCTTCAGTTCGTTTTTGCAACAAGACTCTGGTATATTGTAGAAGACATTCATCGAAGAGATGGCGATGTCGACAATATTGCCGCGATCCACGTTGTTGAAGCGGCTGGTAGCCCAATCCTCTGGCCCATCTGCGCCGCAGCATTGTAACTAGAAAACAATAGCAAGTTACAAAATGTGCAATTTAACTCAATTTACGAATGCATTTGTTGACACCTACATTCTTCTGTATGGTGTCGAAGGTGACGGTGCGCGAGCTCATGCTCTCTTGCCCGTACTCCTCCTGCACCGAGTACTTTACCGACGCGCGCACTATGTCATCCAGTTTGTCTCGATTGTGGAACGCCCAAGCGCCGGCAGCTATTTGCGCAACCATCACGACCAGAATCACGCTGAAGAACTGCGGGGTGCAGAAGAAAAACATTATTAGATTTTTATTCGGTGTGCGTGTGCCTTGTTATTGCTTGTTTGCATTTACGAAATAACCAAGTACACGGCGTTGGTGCAATGTCTGATGTGGTCTGGTCCGGCCACAACCTCACTAAAACGTGGGCGTGAAGTGTTGTGGGTGCGGGGGTGGTTGGCGGAAAGACAAATATTTATTACGTACCGAAACGAGCAGGCATTGCGATTCTTTTATCACGCCACAGCAGCCGAAGAATCCTCCGAATGTTATCAGGACGCCAATCACCAGGAATATGTAGAGGGCAATGTAATAGTGATTATAGGACTGCGTCATGGACACGAAGAACGTTGGATCCGTGAGCATCCAGACGGAGGCCGCCACTATGCTCAAGCCAATGATCTACAACAGGGAAGAGAACAGAAAATTGTATTTGAACTAGAACTCAGCTGGGAACAGAAAGAGAGATTATTTCGGGAGAGATTTTCCATACTATATGCATATCAGTAAAGTGGAAATATCAACAAACAGATTATTGTATCAAAATATGAAATTATAAGAAATTATGTCAGTCTGTCGTGGGTTATTTTCGAAAAAAATGCTGTTTTGCTCTTGTTGATATACTAAATAAATATGTACAAATATAAATGTGTTTTCGATAAGTAATTCACATTTATACCGTAAATAGACTGTTCACGTATGGTGAAGGAACAATCAAATTTAATAACAACTCATTTCCTTCCAACAATTACTCATTCATAAACCGACAGAAACGTGTATTTAGGAACGACTCCTTTTTGGGAGTCCATTGTTAGGCCCGTAAGAGTGAGAAGAATAACAAGCGACTCTCGTGCAGAACATGTGTGAAGTAAAACACGGAACGAGGTGTCATCCTAGTGGACGTGGAGTTCATGTGGCGCCTGCTGACCAACCACATAATGTGAGTATTCGGAGTTCATGACAGAAAAAAAAGCCATCAACATATGATTGATTTTAAAAATGGAATCAAGCCTTGCCTCGGGGTACTGGCTAGGTCTTTACTGTGGACTTTGTTTTCTTTCCTCGCACACTCGAAGATTATTTTCTGTGAGGAAAACCCATCTACGGTATGGAGTGTTTTCCCATATGAAAGGAAATTATTTATTCGAGTTGACGCTTGAGAAAAACTGAAAATTTATGAAGGAAATAATGTATGCGATGGATGGATGGATGGAGGTGCGACTCTAAGCAGAGGATGCGATGCGATGTGATGCGAATGCTAAAGAAAACAATAACAACAGCGAAAACATGGGAACAGTATTCGAGTATTGATATTCGAAAATAGAAACTTGACTAATAAATAGAAATAATAGCATCACCGCGATTGGCATCATCACCAGAAGAGGCAGCCACGGTCAGGCCACGGACTTGGGCCGGCTGTCGAGGTTGTGTGGGGGAGGGACACGCGAGGTGGAGCGCGGTTGGGATGGGATGGGATGAACATATGAAGTCATGTCTGGCCCCTTTCGCCTAAGTACAGTGGCATTGTGTGGAAATCAGAAATCATGCACTTTAAAGGGGGGACCAACTTTGTATAATTTGTGGAAAATTGTGTAATTTCCACAGAAACCCTCCCAGCGAGAACAAGGCGTTGTTTGTTGTGCTGTAACTTCAAAGCTTTGATTTTTATTGCCCGAATAGACAAATACACACACACAAACACGCTCTCACACAGGCAGCAGGCAGCCGCGTACACACCAACGACCTGGAGTAGGAACTGGAGTAGGGCGCGCTGTGTGTGTTCCCTGCACGGTGGCAGCTGGCGGACGACGATCCGGGCCCCAACGACACGATAATTCCGTGTAGACAGGCGGGAAGGGAAAATGGAAAGCGGACACGATGGTATACTAGGAAAAGGAGAGGAGTCGTAGGGCGAGAAGCGAGCACACGAAGGTGGTCGAGGTTCAGCTAGAGCTAGAGTTGGAGTTTGTGCTGGAGTGGAGTCGAATGGAATGGTGGAACATATCTAGCAGCGCGGTTTACATACATACCCAAAAGAGGATATTTATGAGGACCATCAGATACTTCACGCACGAACAGCAGCCGTTGAGTCCCATTGTTCCGATTTCCTGTGCCTGCTCGGCTGACTCGTTCACGGGTAACCAAATGTCGAATGTGTCTATTCCTCAAATTCCTGCTGCTCCAGGAAGTCTTGCAGTTGCAAAAGTTTACACACAAACACACACGCACTCAATGTAGTTTTCCCGTCGTTCAACACTTTGTCGTATTCGTGTTTAATTGATGCCCCTCACAATCTAATTCACAATTAAATTTCTTAATACTTCGTTTGCCAGAGGCTAAACATATTCCCTTATAGAATATTTTTCACTTTTCAATTTATTTTTATAATTTCTTCTCGATTCGATTCTCCTCGATTCCGCACTGTTTGTTGGTTCCACAAATGGAGAAGACCTCGCCTCTGCTTCTGTTCAGTTGCGCTCGTTGCGCTACGCTTTGATTTTATTTCAGAATTTCACTCTCTTCCACTCTCCCACTCTCTCTCATTCAATTACTCGCTCGCTGGCTTGCGTGCTCGCCAGGGGTGTCAGAAGCACTTAAATCAAAGCATGTCACTACACTTCATGTAAAACGTGTCTCAAGCATTTCAGAAAATTTTTATTTTGAATTCCCTGATTTAGACAATATGAACTCGTTTAATACTCGGAATATTTCAAATTCGAATTATCTTCACTTCATCTTGTCTAACACTCCATCCGAAAATTTTGAAACGCAGCCCTGGTACTCGTTTACTCTGTCTTTCGCTCAGTCCTTTTGGCGCTCATCTCTGCTTATCTCTGCTGCTCTGTTGTGAACCCCACGCATTGATTATGGAGTGCAAACGAGAATAGTGAGTTTTGAACTGCAACGCTCTGCATTCGAAGTCAGAAACTATAGATTCATACTAGTTAGTTATCTATATATCAGAATATTTATATCAACTATATACATTTGTTCATCAGATTTTTCGCATTCTACATTTAAAAATCTATATACGTTTTAAAAATATATGTCATGTTAACTACATATGAATTTTAAAAATCCTACAGGTCGAGGGAAGCCTGTACTTTTGTTAACAGACGGCAACGATCGATTTTCAAAATAATGTTTCGAGCCAAAGCAGTGTATTGAACACCACCAAGAAGAGTGGGTTTGCGGTCTGACATTTCGGATTTCTCTATAAGTTTTCTATTAGTTTTGTAATAAAAATAAAGTACAACTTATTTTTAACTTTTTCGCCTATTTAAATGCATTCAAAATTTATAATATAAATGTGGTAATGAGGTTTCAATATCAATTGACAATTTGCAACAACTACTTTGTGCATATAGTGTAGTTTAGGAGATTTAAAAAGCGACAAAATCGCCATGGATGTGGTCTGTGTAATCGATACCCAGTTGGGCGATCACATTGAGGATCGTTCGTGTGCCCTGGAGGAGGTGAAGCAGGCTGTCAGCGGCGTGGGTGCCAATTTCCAAAGGGTGCAGGTGAGGAGGAGGACGAAGGCCGCCGATGGACTGTGATTTCTTACACCTTTGTGTTGATTTCAGTTCGACAAATTGGATTTTGGAGAAACAAATGTTCTGGAAACATTCTACAACGCCGATGTCGCGGTGATTGATCTGAGCATTCAGGCCCAACAGCGACCCCTTTCATACCACCTGGGGGTGCGCGAGAGCTTCGGAATGAAGGAGAACATATTAATCTATAACGATGTTCAATCAAAACAAACGCTGTGCCTTAAGGTATGTGGTTGTTGCCCAAGGTAGATAGCGGTGGTCTTGTCGGGCAGGGGAGTGGGCGGACAGGGTTCGGCTTCGCAACATGAGTGGGTTTCCAGAGATGCAGCAAGAATTAACACTTTAATCAAAGTCCGTTGCGATAAGATAAATTCAGTAATTAATTTGAATAATTATCTGAGTAAAAGTGAAAAGCACCTAGAAACCCGTATGGTTTTCAGTTCTATCTGAATTTGTAAAGCTTAAATCGAACCATGTCGGGTTTTAACATCACCATATTGCTTGTTGTTAGATTTTCTCTGGGGCGCCTAGTACAGCACTCAACACTCCACACTGATTGTGTGAATGAGACTTGAATGCAGTGGTCCGCCCACACAGTTGAACTCGGTATCAACTCAGCATAGGCCTACGAGTTTCGTGCGATTTGAGCTTGAATGAGAATTACTGTAGTAATCAAATAATGTCTTTATTGCAGTTGTCATGTGCCAATTACACTTTCCTACCCTACAAACTTAATGATGAGTGCTCTTTCTGCAATATAACCAACTTCAATAAGGAGCTCGCAGCCGACACTAAAATGCCCACTTTGCTATCGCGTCTTAAACGTTTATTACAGGATGTGGAAATTCAGTCAAAGTAGGTATTTTTCCTTATATGTCCAAATATACATATTAGCGTTGTTATTTTATTATAGGGCTCATATGCGCGAGAAGTTCCTAGCCGACCTGCGGGCAGCCCGTGAGACCTATGCTACAAACGCGGTCAAGTTGCAAAAAATTCTGCATGAGATGCGAAGACGTTTGGACGATTCGCACGTATTGTCTGGGGAGGTGGTTCATAGTTTCATGTGCTCGCTGCGCGATGTACAGGACTACGATGCGATGGTGCGTTTGGTTAGCGATTTAAAGAATATACCGAATACTCGCAAATATGTCGAAACTGGAAACATGAGCTTCCTGTATGCCTTTGCTCTAAATCGGCGCAATAAAAAAGGAGATCGAGAAAAGGCATTGGAATCGTCGTTAAAGGCATTAGAAAAGAAGGAAAACGAGTTTCCCGACATGCTCTGCTTGTGCGGCCGCATATACAAGGATATTTTTGTGGAGTCCGATTACACAGACACCAACAGCTTAAAGCACGCCATCAAGTGGTATCGCCAGAGTTTTGAAGTCCAACCGAATGAATATGCCGGCATCAACTTAGCCACATTGCTTGTCATCGACGGAAAAGAGTTCAGCAACACGGAAGAGTTGCAGCATATTGGCATGACTTTGAATAATTTAATTGGTAAAAAGGGGAGTTTGTCTTCTCTCACAGAATATTGGGATGTTGCTACTTTCTTCGAGATATCCGTTTTGGCCGAGGACTATGCGAAAGCTATACAGGCTGCCGAGTGCATGTTCAAACTGAAACCACCAAATTGGTATTTGAAATCAACCATTGGTAACATATCCCTGATACATCGTTTTCGAAAGAAAGCCGACGATCACCAGCACACTGTAGAGGAGCAGATCTTTCAGTTTTGGATGGACTTCTTTTTGGAGGCAACCAATACTGAAGAGATCAACAGCATACGTTTCCCGATACTGGTATGATTTTCACACAAAAAAGTTATTATTAAAATTACGATTAATGATTGATGATTTTTTTTATTAGATTTTAGAGCCGCAAAAGATCTACATGCCAAGTTATGTGAATATAAACATGGATGCGGACGAGAAATCGATTCAAATAATCAATATCTGCTTAGCCCACTCAAAGAACGCGTGTAAGAAAGTGCACGATTTCGTTTTCACTGCCAGCCAAATAAAGTCGGTTAGTTTGTACAAACGCGACGATAGATGTGCCTATCTCTACGTGCATCACAATTCCGATGACTTTCAAATATATTTCCCCTCGACGGAATGTCGACAGAAGTTCTATGAATTAATATTGGAAATGGCATCGGATCAAGAGGTCTTTGTAAATTTAAATATAGACGAAACGCACCAAATCGAAGTAAGTTTCATTTTTGAGGCAATCATCCATTCTAAGATGGAAAATATATGTATATATTTTTTTAGTATGAATATGACTACGATGATCAGAACAGAAAAATAGTTTTAGGCAAGGGCACATACGGTACTGTGTATGCCGCTCGAGATAAACAAACACAGGTGCGCATTGCAATTAAGGAAGTGCCCGAAAAGAATTCACAGGATGTGCAACCATTGCATGAGGAAATTAAATTGCATTCGCAGTTACGGCATCGAAACATTGTTCAGGTATTTAAAATGTAACTCAATTTTGTATCCTGTGAAAGCCAATCTTGCATTATTTTTAGTATTTGGGTTCCTTGTCCGAAGATGGTTTCTTTAAAATCTTCATGGAACAAGTTCCCGGAGGTTCACTCTCTGATTTGCTCGAAAAGAAGTGGGGCCCTCTCAAGGACAACGAATCAACCATGGCATTTTACTCAAAACAAATCCTCGAAGGTCTTAAATATTTGCACGAACAGAAAATTGTTCATCGTGATATTAAAGGCGACAATGTACTTGTGAATACTTATAGCGGGGTAGTGAAAATATCCGATTTCGGAACTTCCAAAAGATTAGCTGGCATTAATCCTATGACCGAAACATTTACTGGCACCCTACAGTACATGGCACCGGAAGTCATTGATCAGGGTTTTCGTGGCTATGGTCCAGCTGCAGATATTTGGTCATTCGGTTGTACAAATGTCGAAATGGCCACGGGGAAGCCGCCATTCATTGAACTTGGCTGTGCTCAAGCAGCCATGTTCAAAGTTGGTTATTACAAGAAGCATCCAAATATTCCCGAGGAACTGTCGCCGAATGCTAGAAATTTCATTCTTCGCTGCTTTGCCATAAGTGTAAATGATCGGCCAACAGCTGCGCAGTTGCTGGAAGATCCGTTCTTATCTGAGTGAGTCGGGATATATATTTAAAGTCGTAGAATTCAAGTTATCGAGAATATTCATACTTTTAGCAAACATCGAAAGCTACGACTTGGACCGCCGCTGTCATCTGACTTTGGTCGTAGTATATCGGTTCCAGCTGATCGTTTAGTGCATAAATCAAGCAATCCATCCCACATGACATATGCCCATACCACGTGCAATACTCCCACCACACCCGAACTAGAGTGAGTAAATGGACTGAACTGAGACAATAATTAGGTTAAAATATTTTCTAATTCGCAGTGTAAATCATACTTCATCCGTTGATATAGATGAACTACCTAGCAATTCATTTGTTTTAGAACGTCGCAACTCATCTGGGTTCCTACTTTCACCCGAAATTGAAGTGTCCACCCCATCACTCAAAACCAGTGCCAGCGAAACAAGTGAAACAGATGGTTTTTACCGTCTGAAAAAGGATTCACAGCGGCGCACAACACTGTCAAAAGTGCTGGCGCTTGATGAGAACAAAATCTGCGATCTATGGATGGATAAGATTCAAACTGACCACAATATAAAAGTGTCCATTACTAAGACTGAGTTGCAGATATTAATTCGGGGTCTGCGGGATTACATTATCAACGAGAACGAGAAGAACCTAGAGGCAATCATCAACGGGCTGAAGCAGTCGTTAAATTACGACGCTGTTGCTCTAGATCACTTGCACTTAGCATTATACTCTTTCCAAGATGCTGTAGTGACCGTCCTCCGATCGCATTTCATAAAGCCGCATTGGATGTTCGCGTTGGACAATTTGGTCAAGAGAGCAGTGCAGGCCGGCGTGATGATCTTGTCTCCAGGTAGGATTCGTTTTTTGAATAATTTGTAGTAGATAATCAACGTATTGCTTTGTAGAGCTTGGAGCAAATTTAGCTGGTAAAGAACTTTCCTGCAATGATGATGAGAGTGTTCACAATCACATCCCCACATCCACCGATAGTCAAGAAAAGTTACCTGGGGAACAGGTAATGGTAACTACAGTTGTTGAAGACGAGTCAAGTTTTTCCCCAAGTGAATGTGTGCGCATTTTAAAGGATATACGAGACTCGCAGAAACACTTTCAACTCCAGCTCAAGGAACAGCACAAGCAAAATCTCAAAGCTTTAAACAACATCAGCAAAGAACTAGCCCACATTTATATTAGCAGGAGACGGTTGAGGTAAAACGAATAAGTAACAATTTGCGTTTCGTTGGATTTCAAGAATTAATTTTCAGAAGCACGTTCTCGGCCAACAAGCGAAGTAAACAACTGCGGAGGAAGAATTACTTTTCGAAAAATGTAACAAAACACAACTATGGACTGCATGAGATCGACGAGGAGCTGGAGCAGTGGCTCACGCATCATGGCATTGATGAATTCTCAAAGACCATCATCCTGAACGAGGGTTTCTCCTTTGAGGATTTTATTTATAATATGGAAAAACTAGATCTGATGAGATTAGATCTAAGGTAAATCCTCTGAACAAAAACACGTCGAATTGGTTATTAATATTTCTTTGACATTTCTAGGTTGGGCATTGAGGTCAGACTTTGGAAACTAATAGGCCAGGAGCGCGAAGGCACTGATCAGGTCGACCCTGCCTTGCGCAGGACAAAAAAGGAAGCTACTAAAAAATGTGCATTAAAGAATAAAAGTGCAAAGCAAACAGAAAGCGAATATGATTCGTGTAGTGAATAGAGATTGTTGAATTATTTTGTTAGTTTGTATTTTTATAATAACGTGTTAAAAATTAATAATATTATTAAGCAAAGAGTTTTTGAATCAAAAAATTTGTAATAAAGTTAATATAAAAACCATTCTACTGTTGTTCTTCACTTATTAGCGAATTATTATGTTTGTTTTAAATAAAATCTGAAACCATGATGTGAACTACTTTTCAAAAGTCTGATGTTCTTTATTTTTATTTTTTTGTATTGTTTTTTTGTTTTTAGTCTTTAATGACATTGCATTTGGTAAATCATAGGTTTTATATAACAAACTATTATTCGAAAGCGTTTCGTTCTGTTGCTGCAGTTGTTTATTTTCTGATTTTGCTGCTGTGGCTGGGACTTATGCCTTGGATTCGGCCTGGGACTCGTTGGTGGTGACCTGCGACTGGGCATCGCTGGACTTCCCATCGTCGGTCTTGCCGAAGACACAACACGGGCACTTCTCCTTCAGAGCAATGCGGTATTTGGGATGGCTGCAAGGATCCACCAATAAGAGTACTCGGAGCGATGTGGGACTGATCGGGGCTCACCTGATGCCGTACACGATGGGGTTGTAGCAGGCGGCCGACTTGGCGAAGCACGCGCCCCAGATGGTGTTCAGTGGCGTGAGGCCCTCGAACTTGAAAAGACCCATGCAGTTGATGACCAGATAGGGAGTCCACGCCATGAACCACAGCGAGATGGTGACCAGTGCCACCTTCGCCAACTTTCCCTCGGCGCTTTTCTCGGCATCCTCGGACGAGCGCAGCGACTTGACGTTCATCTTCTTGGCCTGCTCGCGCATGGCCTTCTCGTGAGCTGACACAGCCTGCAAAGGGAAGATCGTTTACTTGGAGAATGAGGGCTGGGCGAGGACGACCACCTTCGGGAAGGGATCGCGAACGAATGACTTACGGCGATGATGAACCAGTAGGAGTAGCAGATCAGGAACAAGGGAACGTAGTAGACGAAGATCGAGTAGAAGATCAGGTAGGACCGGGGATTCCAGTCCCGCTCCAAGTAGTCGATTCCGCACGAGGTCAGGTTGCCCTCTGGCACATACCTAAGAGCGTGACAAGGTTCAGTCCGCGGTCACAGTGTGGCGTGCTGCGATTCTTACCTGCTCCAGCCGAAGACAGGCGCCAACGTCCAAATGCTGCTCATGGCCCAGATGAAGGCGATCTTCATGAGCGCCAACTTGATGGTCATGGGGCGGCCGGCCATGCCCTTCACGATCACTTGGTAGCGGTCTAGCGAGATCATGCACATCGACCAGATCGAGCTGCAGCCGAAGGCCGAGCCCAGTCCCGCGTAGATGTCGCACATCATCGGCCCGAGGACCCAGGTCTCGAAGTACAGGTTGATCCCCATCATCGGCGTGTTCGTGATCATGATGCCGAAGTCGGACAGAGCCAGATTGATGACGAGCAGGTTGGCAGGGGTCCGCAGGGACTTCGTTGTGGAGAAGATGTAAATCACCACGCCATTTCCACACCACGAAATCATGCCGATGATGATCATGTAGGCCGTGAGAATCTTGGCCCACATGGGGTCCATGGCCGGGAACTGGTTCCAGTAGGGGTGGATCAGGTGGGCCATGTCGGGCGTGACTTTGTCCGTGACGGATCCATTGGACAGCGCGGCGAAGTGGGGGCCCAGAGGTAGAGCGGCGAACCTGCGTCGTCGTGTGAAAGATATAGAGAGAGAACGCTTTGGATGAAGCAACCGAAATCCTCGAAGCTGATTGGCTACGATACCTATCCATAGTTGTTGGTGTTGTTGTTGTTGTTAGCGGTCTCAGATAAGTGGGAGCAAATATTTAATTCACAGAAGGCTGCAAATTAACAAGTAAATCTCATCCTTTAAAACACAACGACTGCTCGGTGTAGACTTATTTCCCGGCGTGGACTCTTCGCGGCGACTTAGTCTGGGGACCTGCGGCCGACCGGTGGCCGCTCGCCGCTTAAATAGGCTCCGGTTCCGGGGCTGGTGCTTGTTTTGGTTCCGTCTCAAATTAAATTAAACTAATTGCAGCTGGCACATGGCAGAGACACATATGCTTCTTCTATTTCGCTATTATATTTTCACTGCCCAAGAAGAGTTGCGCGAAGAGACGGTTAAAATATTGCCATTATGATTATTGTTGTATTTAAAATCGCCGCGGGCGAGACAATGTCAGCATATCATTTCAAAGGCTTCGGGGAAATTTCAATGTTACAGCAAGAAATGCGCATCCGATATTTCATCGACCAAATATCTATTCCATGGTTATGATGCATATTCTGGAACTTCATGAAAAACAATATTTATTTTCCTTTCTTTCTTATTTTGGAGTTATGTCATGATAAGAATATCCCGTACCAATTAGAATAAAACTCTCTCATGCAGGAGTGAGCCAGTCTCTGTCGCGATATTAAATTCGCATGCTACATGCGATGTGTGGCGGTCCGAAACATTCAGTTGAAATGAGTCGGCATCATCCGCTGCCCACTTCGTGAGTTACTCTGAGCGTCGCAGGAGCAGAACTCAAACACGGACACTTCAATTTCTCAAAATAGCAACAAAAATGAACTGAACATTGCCAGAAAAACAAAAGTATTGCACGTCGGGGAAACATATGGAGATGTGTGTGTATTTAAATAGCATGAACAACCGATTCGTAATCTTGGGAACGACGAGAGCGCCCCTAGTCACAGGGCGCAGACTCCAGTTGCTCTGCTTCGTCCTAAGTGTCTCCTGATGCTGAGCAGAAGAACTTCCTTCATTTCCACTCAGATTCAGCCGAGGGGAAGCAATGGCTGAATACAGGCTGAATCAGTGAACATTTCGTTTTCTGTGAGATAATTTATATTTTTTTTGTTTCATAAATGAGCACAAAGAAAACGCGCAAAGGCGAAGAGGAAATAATATGGAAAATGAGTGGAAGTCAATGTGGGAAATGAGATTATAGGGAACATTTGTGAAGGAATCAAGTTGTGAGTTTTTCGGGTTTGCACGCAGCCAGCGAAAGGTAACGAAAATCAAGTAAAGCCGATTGGGAAGATACATATAATAGAAATAAAAATAAGCATTCGAGAATTCGGTTAATTCAATTAATCGCGTTGGCCCGAGGAGTAATTGTTTATGATCGCCGCCAGGGGGGTCGCGGAGATCGCACCGAGTCGACCCGAATATACACGCGTGTGTGTGACTGTGTTCGGAGCACGCTGATTTATATTTATGCAGAAAACACACAAAAACTACCAAATAGGAAATCTGTTAAAAATAGCACCATACCGAGCGTGGGGAAGAAGTGCGAGTAAAAATGAAATTCAAGTGGATTTTCGTTGAACTTTCGCAAGAATTCTGAAAATTTCGCCCCAAAGAAGTCGACAATCAAAGGACCAAAACACCCACCACAGAGGAACTCACAAATCAGTGGATGATCGGGTGAAAATCTGCTCTCACAATTACCGAACATTGACGAAAACCAGGAAGTATGCAGGCATCATCGACAGCCAAGACGTTAGCAGCAACGTCTTCCGCCACCGTCGCCGCACCTCCGTCGTCCTCCGGGCCCCCCTCGCCTGCGTCGACGTCTGCGTCAGCGCTGCCGTCCGCCAAGGGCTCCGCGGCTGACTCGAGTTGCGAGATCGAGGAGATCTCCAAGAAAATCTCGGAGCACGCCGACGCCATCTACCGCACATGGAAGTGCCGCGGCCTGGCGCCCACCGAGCTGCTCGACTTCTACACGAGCGCCGCCAGCGCCGTCGCCGCCGACGCGACAGGATCGACGGCCGCCGGCGCCGACTTCTTCGGGCCCAGCAAGGTGGCCGCCGCCGTCGTAGCAGACGAGAAGGCCAGCACCGAGGGCCTCCAGAAGCTGGTCAGCACGTTCGTCATCAAGGACAAGGAGCAGCGGAGCGCCAAAGCGAAGAACGGCACCGGCACCAACAACAACTCGGCTAAAGTGAGCAACAACAAGAGCAACGTCATCAAGAGCCCGATCTTGGCGGGCGACGCGACGACAGACCTACTGGGGGAATCCGCCGTAATGGTGGGCACGAAGAGCAAAGCGACGAGCATAATGAAGCAGGCGAAGCCGGTGACGCAGCGGCCGTCGGCCATATTGCTGCCAGACACAACAACAACGCCAGCAACGACAGCAACAGCAGCCACAGCAATCACGAAAACGGCGAAAACGAAAACTAATGATGTGGTAACAGGCAAAAAATTGCCAACAACAATGACGACACCGACGCCAGCCTCCGCGACAACGACTACGACAGCGGCTGCAACAGCGACGTCGGGAAAATCGCCAAGAGAGGCGACAACGTCCGGACCGACGCGACAGAGCAAGAGCGCAGGCGCGAGCAAGGCGGGCGGCGCTCAGCAAGCGGCGTGCGAAAAACTCTACCAAAATTCGGTGGCGGCGACGGAGGACAAAACAAAAACCACCGCCAGTTCCGGCGTCGGTGGCGGCGGCGGCGGGAAGTCACGCAAAGGAATCACGAAGGGGGCGAAGGGACAAGAGCTGGACCCGCCGCTGGACCTAAATTTGGACATCGGGCTGGATCTGGACCTCGACCTGAAGCTCAAGCTGGACGTGAACAACCTGACGCAGCTGCAGACGGAGAACCTGCTGAAGATCAAGGAGCTGTTGCAGCAGGAGAGCGCCTCCGACAAGCCGAAGAAGACGAAGATAGCAACGGCGACGAAGCGGGCGGCGTCAACAGCATCAACAACGGGAGCAGCAACGCCGACCGCGACAACGGCAGCAACTTCGACTGTCACTGCAACTGGGATCGCGACAACGCCGACGACCGCCCGACGACATGCGTTGTTGGCAGCGTCGAAGGATGGTGATAACGCGAAAACCGTCGGTTGCAACGACGTCGTCGTGGTCGCCGATAAAAATACAATCGCTGCCAATGCGAAGCCGAACGAGCAGCAGACGGCGAACCCGAATCAAAGCCAAAATAAAGCCAAAGGCGAGGAGAAGAGCACGAAAGCCCGCGTGATCAAAGCGAGCAGCAGCAGCAACAACAACACCGGTAGCAGTAACAGTGCAGGTGGCGGCGCCAACAGCAACGCCAACAGTAGCCCGAAAACTACGAAGGAAAAATCAGCGAAAGGTGCGTCGAAGGCGTCTTCTTCGATACCCACGGCAGCAACAGCGGCAGCAGTAGCTGTAGCGGGAGCAGCAACAACAATTTCACCTGCGACAACAACAGCAACAGCAACAGCAACATCCGCAACATCAGCATCAGCAGCAACATCAGCGCCAACAACCACTGCGGCAGGCACTGAGAACGTTATGGAAGTTGCTCGCAGCACGATGCCAGCGCCGACCAAAGTGAAACCCTCGAGACCGCTCACCAATGGCCAGGACAAGAATCGTAATATCTCGCTCCTACTCTCGGTCGAAGTAGATCATGAAATATTGTTTTTTTTCTTTTTATGGTAAATCCCCGTGATGGTGAACCGAACAATGTGGTTTCCTGTGATCTGATGTGACCAGTGGGACGCCCGATCCTTACGCGGGGCTCCGTCGCCGAGCGCGTGATGCTGTTCGAGAAGTGCCCGGATGTGCGGAACTCGTTCCTGAACATCAAGCGTCCAGACCCAGCGGACGCGCCTCCGAAGAGCCTCTTGAAGGTGAGTGCGATCGCAACAAGTGTGTGCGTGCGTGCGCGTTGGGTGTGTGTGTGGAAGGTACGAGATTTCCATTGGATAAATATGAGTGAAGGCGCAGAGCAAAAAGCAAGAAAAAATAGTTGTTGCAAAATCCTCTGTTATCTAACAGATTAGTCGTCTAAAAAGCGCATGAGAACACAAAATAAAACCAACAACAACAACAAAAGAACAACAATAGTATCGAATAGAACCAATTCAAATCGAATGAAGCAGCAAAGAAAAAAATACAGACAGATGAAGTACAAAAATACACAATCGATTTAAGGTTAAACTCTCGATGATTGGGTATCACAGAAAATCACATAAAAATCGTTTCACCATTTGCGAATTTGGTTTTATATATATTTTTTTTAATTTTTCGGTTCGAAACTTTTTTTTATTAATTTTAAATAAAATTTTTTCTGTTTTTTCTGAGGAATTTTTGAGTTTTGTTTCGGCAATTTACAGCTATATTTTCTCTAGTCGATCGCACAATTGCCTTATGTTTATTTATTCGATCAGCTATTGCGGTCTATATATTTGTACATAGGTCTATGTATGTGTTTGAGTGAGCTTATTGTGTGTGTGCGCAATTAAATTTGTATCCATTGGGTTTACAGATTTTCAAATAAGTTGCAATTTGCGTCTCGCCTCCGGCCCTCCTGGCGTGCCATCTGTCGATCGGAGTCCGTTTCACTCGATTGAGTCGTTTTCGACGTCTAATGCCCATTGCACACTTTTCCAAAATACCTACTCCCATCTCCCTCTTCCCACCTCTTTCCATTCCCTCGATCCTGCTCCACTGATCCACTGGAATCTCAGAGAAGCGCTGAAAAACGTTCAGCCTTCTGTGGTTGGAGCAGCTCGTGTAAATAGAATTTCTCTAAATTCAAACAAGTGGGAACTTCGTGTAAACATTTGGAGAATGAAGACGGTTTCCCATTTTCAACCCTCACTTCCCCCCTTTCCCCTTTCCTTGGCCCCTTTCCCTCCGTGGCTGATTGAGTGGCCGAGAGCCAATTGTTTATGAAGTGTTTTTGGAGGTGTTTTTTCTCGCCATGAAAACATTCTGCAGAGCGCAGGAACTTTTCGAAACATCTTAAATATTTACGATTTGTATCTTATTTCTGTCTGTTTAGTCTTCTATGCATTCCAATTAGTGTTTTAACGCCTACGATTTCTTATTTTCCTTTTGTACTTGTATGTATTTTAATTTATTTTCAAAACAGTTTAACCTTAACCTTAATTGCGCGACTAATGCAACTTTTCGTGAAACTTCCAGGCCAAGTTGCACGCGACTCCACCCCCACCCCCCGACCAGAACTCGCTGCAGCGGCAGATTCGAACTTCCGGCAAGAACGTCTACATACCCAGGTGAGGACGGCTCTGAGAATCTGAATCTGACTCGAATTCCCTTGCTCTCATTTCGGCCATTGCAGATTCTACTTCCCCCATGGAAAGCCACAGCCACAGATCGCCGTCGAGCGAACGATCCGCAACATTCTCTCCGCCTTCGACTCCTTCCCCAACAACCAGGTGACGAAGGATGAGCTGCCTCGCATCCTGAAGCTCTGCGGCCTACCCTTCTACTGGCGGATGCCGGTCCTCGTCTTCTGCCAGCAGGGCCAGTCGGGCCTCGTCGAACGCACGCGGTACTTGGAGTTTTGGAAACAGTTGAGTCGATCCTGCCGTCCTTCCTTTCTTTCGTCCTTTCACCGTCGCTCTCCGCTTGCAGAATGAACGTCTATTGCCACGACAACGCCTCGAGGTTTGTGTATATCATGTCGCGTGGCCAGCGCTTCCGCTCATATATATTACCCGAGGACCTGGCGCCCCTGGTGCAGGACGTCGTCGACACCCACCCGGGCCTGGCGTTCCTCAAGGAGGCCACTGAGTTCCATTCCAGATACGTGCACACGGTGATTGCAAGGATTTTCTATTCGGTCAATCGCAGTTGGTCGGGCAAGATCTCGATAGCCGAGTTGAAAAAGTCTGATTTGCTGGAGGTACGCCGTGGTTGCATTCTCTCTCGATATAGGCCTCCTAATATCTTGATCGTTCTAGATAATCGCGCTGCTGGAGGAGGAGGACGACATCAACCAGATCATGGCGTTCTTCAGCTACGAACACTTCTACGTCATCTACTGCAAGTTCTGGGAGTTGGATCGCGATCACGACCTGCTGATCAACCAGGACGACCTGGCGCGGCACAGCGACCACGCCCTCTCCACACGCATCGTCGAGCGCATCTTCTCCGGCTGCGTCACGCGCAGCGACAACAGGAAGAACCCCGACGACGAGCCGAAGATGTCCTATACGGACTTCGTGTGGTTCCTGCTCTCCGAGGAGGACAAACGGACGCCCACGGCGATCGAGTACTGGTTCCGCTGCATGGACGTCGACGGCGATGGCCTCTTGTCCATGTACGAGCTGGAGTACTTCTACGAGGAGCAGCAGCAGCGCATGGAGTCCATCGGTATCGAGACGCTGCCCTTCGAGGATTGTCTCTGCCAGGTGCTCATACATATAGCTTCGGTCTAAGAGATTCCTGCAATGTACGTTTCCAACGTTTATCTTCAGATGCTTGACATGATCAAGCCCAACAATAGAGATTGCATAACGCTGGGAGACTTGAAGCGCTGCAAAATGACTCACGTGTTCTTCGACACCTTCTTCAATCTGGAGAAATACCTGGACCACGAGCAACGCGACCCATTCGCCTCACAGCGGGACGAATATGTAAGATGAATAGTCAAAAGTATCCTTTGCTTTGGATGATGATAGTTAATTCAAATGTGTCTTTTCTCGGTTTCAGTCGTCCGATTGGGATCGTTTCGCAGCGCAGGAATATGAGCTTCTAATCACCGAGGAGAACGACTAAGCCAATTTTAAGAAATTAACCAATTTTATACCAATTTTCATAATTTATACAGTTTTTAATTTAGATTATGAGTGCAATAAATAATATTGTTATCGATATGGTATGCATACGAACCGTTACATATTGGGACAACCTCCGGCCCCTGCTCCACGATTAATTACTACTTCCGTAGTTTGGGCCGGATGCTTATAATTTTGTAATTATTATTGACTATATAAAAGTCCGATATTCGTCCCAGTATGCTGTCGTTGGACTGTTATCAATTAGTTATATTTATTTATTTGCTGCACAAAAAAGTTTAAATAAAGTTGAATCAAACTAAGACGATTTTTATTTCTCATTCGCGATGAAAAAATTATATTGCGTTTATATTGTTTTCTCTTTTTTATATTATTTATTTATTTATTACATACGTATTTTTATCTGAAATTGTTTCATGTATAATAACAACTTTTTTGTTTATTTCAAAATAAAACTAAAAAATATACATATTTATTCATTATTTTATATAATTTTTTTTGTTTATATTATTAAAAAACGTAACACTAACATAAATACGTAAGTTCAATTTATTGGGTAAGGCGGACTTTTGCGCTTTCACTATCTTCATAATTTTTATTCTCGGTTTCATTATCTTTCTCTGCCGTCTCACTATCGCTTTCAGAATTTTTCCTAATATATGTAGGCTGGGCATTGCCTTTCACGTAGGAGGATGTTATATGCACTCCCTTAATATCAGATCCCGGTACAACGAACATGGGATCGAGCAAAAGTTGTTCCTGTAAAATAATAAAAACAGTAGAACTGTCGAAAAAATCGTATTTAAATGCCTTAATTATTACCATGATTGAACGCAAACCACGGGCACCAGTTTGTCGTTCCATTGCTAAGGCGGCAATCGACTTTATAGCTTCTTGTGTGAACGTCAACTCAACCTGATCCATGCCAATTAGAGCTTTGTATTGTGGGATCAAAGCATTCTTGGGTTCCGTCAAAATTCTAACCAACATATTAACGCTGAGACTGTGGAACGGTACAATGACAGGAAAGCGTCCAACAAATTCCTATTGGAATATATTTCAAATAAGTATACTCTTATAAAAGTCATATTGAAGGAAATAATCTACCGGTATCATGCCAAACTCCACCAAATCTCTCGCTTGCACCTTCGTCAGGCATATGTCACGCTCTTCCTGATCATTATCCATGGGCGAAGCAGTCGATTGAGCAGCTCGGCGTCCTGAAGAACTCGATGCAGGTGTTCCGAATCCCAAATACTATGAGAAATAATTAAATTATTTTGCAGAAATAAATAGTATTTTTCTTGTTACCTTTTCATTGAGCCTTCTGGCAATTAAACGGTCGAGTCCCGTATATGCGCCTGAAGCAACGAACAAGATATTTGTGGTATCCACTTGGACGGTTTCGCCGCGCAGTTTACGTGGTGAATTTCGCTCTGGTACATTAACCGTTGTGCCCTCAAGCATCTTTAGCATACCCTGTTGCACTCCTTCACCACCAACATCGCGCAACTGATGAATTCCGGGGACGGCTCCGATTTTGTCAACTTCATCCAGAAACACAATGCCAGTTTGTGCACGCTCCACACTTGAAGATATTAGTAATTAAAAGTAATTAGAAGCTATGATACATATATTTTTTACTAAACCTACTTGTAATTGGCATCTTGCAATAGCTTTGATATTACGCTCTCAATGTCTTCACCAACATAACCAGCCTGCGTCAAGGTGGTGCAATCACAAATGGCGAACGGCACATCAAGGCAACGAGCGATTGTCTGCGCAATAAGGGTTTTACCTGAGCCTGTTGGCCCCAGCATTAAGATATTGCTTTTTTCCAATTTAATATCATAATTTTGCTGTTCCAAAATTTCTGATCCTGAATCAGCTTGTTGAGGAGCTGAACTATGCGGTTTTTGTGGAACTTCTGATCCAGCCGAGCTTGCGATAGTGTGTCCAATTCCAGAAATGTGCAACAAATCAGTTCGTCCAATTGAGTCGGAAGTCACTTGAGCTTGACTATTCACTTGCGGGAGATTGTGGTGTATGCGCTTATAATGATTGTATACTGCAACTGACAGAACTTTCTTTGCGAATTCCTGTCCCACAACATGACGATCCAAGTATTCCATAATTTTTTGTGGCGGGGGAGGGGGCTTCCTTTGATTTTTGGGTTCTTCTTTTAAATTCTTCTTTGAGTCGACCTCTGATAGAACCACAAAGAAATGATTACATTTGGCGCACTTGACGAAGCGCGTCGAGCTCACAAACGTTTCAACTTGTGTGCAGGGACTTCCACATTTAGGGCAGGAGAGAAAATTTTTGTCATTTGGTGGTTCCTTGTCACCACCTCCACCACTGCTGCTCGTTGTTGAACTACCACTGCCTCCACCGCCTCCGATCGGCCCACCGCTGCCTCCACTGGACCCTGTTGTAGACCCGCTGTTTTTATTCAAACTGAGTGCCAAGTGTAGACAGCGGGTTGAATTCACAGATCCGCATTTCGATGCTGTGACACTGGCGCAACAGACTCCTGCTGCAACGAAAATAATATAAGCGTTAAGTAATACAAACAATCTTTTATTTCTTTATATTTAATACATCAATTATACTAGGTTGTCGACCTGTCCATTCCTACAGATGCATATATGTAAATGGGGCCAACGGAAACGGAGAAAATGTATATTAAAGTCAGTTACATATAACCAAATATATTAATATCTCTGAATATGTCTCTCGGCACATATCATTTTCCTCCAGTGTATAATTGTGTATTTTATTTATCAAACAATGAAATATACAACAAGTGCTTGATACTGTTGATATTAAGTAAATAGAAATATTATTAGAAATTGGAAACCTATTAGACAATAGTGACATGAGTTGTTTTTTTATTACAATAAAAAAGCTGGCATCTACAGAAATACTGCAGAACTTTTTATCAAAGGTTGGATTTTTTGTATTCATTCAGATGTTAGTAATAATATATTAATAACGAAATATCATCTGATAAAGCTTTCCTACTATATAATGGCAAGAACATTCAGATGTTAACCGGCTGCAGCCAGTCGAACGAGTTGTAACAATGCTTTAGCGGACTAATGTTTATATCAGTAGTGGTTGGGGTCTACGCTATAAGCGTTAAGTCCAACAGTGTTAATATTGTGAGGTCAACTTTGAACGAGTGATCGTTAGGTTGGTTTCGAATGCCCTCGCACCTTAAACCAATAAAATATGGATAAATTTCCGTGTCAATTCGAAATTGGCTCAATCGGCGCGGACGTGTTTTGTTTTTTATGTCGACGCGACTAACTATAATGTATGCTCAGTTGACCGAGCTTCAACCAATTTGAATGCTCGTCGGCGATTGACCTTCGACAAGCGAATAGGGACCCAGAGACTCATGGAGGTCGACGTCACAAAGGAAATCAAGCAAACGTAATTATTTAGATTGTCTGTGATGACGAAGGGGAGAGAGAGGAACAGAGTTTCTTCACAATACATAAATAAAAAAAAAAAAAAAAAAAAAACAATAAATCAGCACGGGATGAATGCAAAATATTGTATATAGAAATATGATAACAAAAATTAGGTGCTGATGTCGGATTTATTGTTTTTGTTGGTAATGTTGTGATTATTGCAAGCTAGAGATAATTAAAAAAATATGTGCGACAAACAAGTGTACACACATAAGGCCACATATAGACAATCAAAGCGGCAGCTGCTTTGAGTGATTGGCTAACAGCAGCAAACAAAGAAGAAATTTAAGAAAAAAATATATAGCAAACAGATTATAAGCAATAGAAGCAAAAGCAGAGTACTGGAAGCCACAATGCATAAGTTCAGGAACCCAAGGGGTATTCAAATTATAATTCTGCTTTGATTACGTGCTTCTCTGGATGGCGTTCCGTCCCGATTTGGGAAAACCACTCACCTTTCAGCCAGTAATAGTTGGCTCCAAATCTCGGCAGCTGCGATAACAGCACGAAATGACGAACTACGCTCATTTTGGGCTTCCAGATTCTATGTGGGGCAGCGCGTATCCTTCGATTTTTCTTGGAATTGTTGTTTATTCAGAGATCTGCGAGAAGTTTATATGTAATCACAAGACGTTTGTTGCTTTTATACGACGCAGTATGAATTTTTATTTTCGTCAAATAAAGTCTTTTTCCTTCCTTCCTTTCTTTCTCTCTATGCTGTCAAGTTCATGATTCCTCTTCAACTAAAATTAAAAGTCAAAAATCAGCAACTGACATTTGTATTTGGAGTCGCGTGGCGCGTTCAGTGGGAGTTCGCTGGGTGCTTTAGAGTGAGAGCGAATGCCTGTCATTCGCTTTTGTTTGTTGATTCCGCACACAACCCCCCAAACAGCTGACCGCTGTGCACAGTGGGCACTAATTTTGCGAATAGTTTCTCAAATGTGATGTTTTTCCCGTAGCAGAAATAATATTTTCATTTATTTCAGTTCGAAATCTCAAGCCTACTGCGTGTCAAAGAAGATGCTTCTAAAATCTACAAACAACCCAATTCATAATAAGTCTTGATTGCAGAATTGTACTTAAAATATATATTTGCAATAAAATATTTATGTACTAGTCTAAAATCCGGGAATAACTCGCCCTTTCTTGGACATTTTTTTGAGTTTTTTATTTTTGGTATCTTTGATTCGTTTGTTGATGTTCTCTTGTCGTTTCTTCTGTCGCTGCTCGATGCCTGCTTCCACTTTCTGTTTTCGTTCAACCCATTGCTTTTTGGCCTTCTTTTTCTCGTCCTTGCGCTTCTTAATGGCCTTGTACAGCAACTTTGGATCATCCTTGACTTTTTTACCTTCAATTTTGTCAAATGCTTTTTTCCAAGCGAGTTCATTTTTCATTTCCAACGCTTTCTCTGTATCACCCTTTTCTTTGAGTTCCTGGATTTTCTTATCTGTTTCCTTAATTTTTTTCAATATCTCACGAGGATTCTGATGCGATTTCTTTACTTTGGCTCCAGGATGTGCAGCAAAGTCAAACTTAGAGAACACAATTTTACCCTCCTCATTAAAAACTGGCTTTGGCACAACCGGTTTGATGTCCTTTTTACTATCCTCTTTCTCTGCTCCGTTACCTTGTTTGTTGTTTTCGTTTTTCAAAGACTTCGCCGCGGAGATAAGAATCTTTTTGAACTCCTTGTTCTTCTTCAGTTTCTTGGCTTCTCGTTTTTTAAGTGCTCGCTCCGAAGTAGGCCGTTTCTTTGTCTTCATTTTATTCTTTATGATGTTCAGGCGATCCTGCAACTCATCGATGGGCACTGGATTTCGTGAGGAGTTCGCAGTTTTGGATACTATTTTGTCATTTTGAAGCAGGTAATTGTCGCAGTCCAGGTCTATGAATAACAAGCAATAGTGGTATAGTCGAGGTAAATTGTTTACAATATGCTAGCACTCACCTTCGATGGAATCCGGGACATTGTAAGTGAGTAACATATCCAGAATGCGTTCATTTTCTATACGCATCAGATTAACTAAACCCTTTTTGTCCAGCTGTATCGTCATCTTTCCAACGGCAGTCTTTTAATTGTAAAAAATAATCGTTTCTATAAAACTAGCACGTGTGGCTTTCGGCAATAGAAGACATACAAAAAAAATTGAAATGTCAAATTACCATGGAGTACGTTCAATAAGAATAAAATCCCTAGAATATATGAAAATATGCACTGAGAAATATTTTGCAGTAAAATACATAATTTATGAAACGAATATATATTTTCATATATTTCTCGACGTAACTCTCCCACTTTGTGATGAAATATTAACCCCTAACAGATTTTCAATGTACTTTATGTTTTCTATGTAACTGAACGGATTTATGATGAAGCCGAAGACCACGGAGTCGTCTATTTTACAACGCCGTCGATAGGAACGGCCTTGTGCTTTGACTTATGTCGACCAGATATGGCAGTGAATTGACCCGAAGTAAATGTCATACGACCATTGAACACACCTCAGTATCATTTATTCGTTCAGCAAACGTCGGCGTAGGATGACTAATTTCTGTTTACCACAGAACAAATAAATTCTGTAACTTTTGTCAAAAATTTATATATTTAAATAAAACAACATGAAAAAGCAATTCACTAAAATTAAAATAGCAGCGGAAAATCTATCGAGGTAAAGGATGAAAGACCCTGGCAAACAGGAAATTCCATCACAGACTGACAGACAAAGAAGACGGAAATATGAATTGAAAATTCCAAGAGTGAATTTTGATTTTTCCATGTTTCTCATTACCCTGCGCACAGGTCGAATAAGCCCGATCGAAAAGACTTTGAGCTGGAGACAATTGAGAAGCAGGTCGAAAAATATCGCGATGTCTTGGATAAGATTGTGCGGAAGCTGCCAACGGTTAGCAGCTATTCAGACACTCAGGAACGCGACAAGCGCATCAAGAAGAACAGTCATTATAAAATTGGACAGGCTCTGGAGGAGTCGTCAAAGGAGCTATCCAAGGAGATGCCATTGCATGACGTGCTGTCGAACTGTGGTGCGTATAAGGGAAGAAAGGGAGTGGTGTGTATGCGTGTACAAACTTGGGTTGGGTGGGAATGGCAATGGTAATGGGTAAGGGACGGCGATGACAGACGGCCTCGCCTTGACTGCGTTTGGCCTTGTGGCGTTTGTTTTCTTTTCTATTTGTGATTATGATTGCATGTTTCTGTTTCATTTCATTTCTTGTGTTCACTTTTCTTTCTCTCTTCTCGTCTGTCCGTTGACAATGCGCTGTGCTATACTGGATCATGTTGATAAACGAGCGCTCATTTTGATTTGATAACGTTAATTATGTAAATTTGATCAACATAAAATGTGGATTTGGAACTTTTGGTATGCAGTGGTGAAATTTTATGTTGTATTTGTTTCTTTCAGGAGAATTGGAGAAGTCAATCGCAGAGTGCATCGTCGACAGCGAACTGCAGACAGAGACGGAGGTGGTGAAGCGTCTGAAGTTGATTTTAGACAACGAAATTCAGGAGATCTCAGTGCACAAGCGAAATGTCTCGCGCACCGTTCAGGAATATGCGTCGCTGAAGCGCAACTATGAGGTAACTAACAAAGTAGCAAAGTGTGCCAGTGGAGAGTGTGTGACGTGAGAAACTGGGCTGGCAAGAAGATCCTAACTCGTAAAGCTTATTTTTATTATCGCATTGCACGCATCTGTATTTATATGACTGACACAGTCACACACATACACACACACTCAAATGTATTGTGGCCTAGACTATTGTTTTCGATATCTCAGAGATATGCAGCTAATTATTCTGATTAGCTCTTGCTTGCCAAAACCAACAATAACAAATACTATTGAAGTGTGAAAGTAATTAAATTTAAACTTATTTCTCACAAGTGATTAAGATTTGGGGCATTTCTAGAGAAATGGATTGCATAATTTATCGCATTTAGATAGAATATTTTAACTTCAAATCAATTAATGGTTTTGGCTGATATGGTCAAGGTCAGATATTCTATTGACCTTCCCGAAACGCCATTGGTTCATGTGCCTCAGTATTTAATAATTAATATGCATAGCGTTAATTCAAATACTCAAGTATTAAATATATTGGTTTTTTAGGCTGCTATTCGACTTGATGAACCTCAGGCCAAAATCAATCACATTAAAGAGCAACAAGAGCAATGTGAAATCAAGCTGGAAAAGGAGCGAGACTCTTGGGCCGCTCAAATGTTCGAGTTGATCGCGAAGGAAGACGAAATAGTGCAATGCATACGTGATTACGTACTCAACCAAAGAAACTACCATGAACGCGCTTTGCTTAAGGTGAACTCCTCGTTAGCTAGCATTCAGGATACAATACAATCGACTGTAAAGTCGCGCTTTGGAACCTCGCTCACAGAACATCTGACCTCTACACACCGCGAAATATCGTACATTTTGGAACTGTGTATATGCTGCCTCATAGAGAATGGCCTCTACGAAGAGGGTTTATTGCGGGTCGGATGTGCCAGCACGAAGCTACGACGCATGAAGCATGCCCTTGAGGCACAGTATGTTAAAACACCTTTACCACTAGAGTATCAGGATCCACATGTTATTGGTTCTATTCTAAAGTTGTATCTTCGTGAGCTGCCAGAACCTCTGCTAACTTTTAAGTACTATACGAATTTTATAAAGGCTGCTGAAAAGCCAACAGAGGCCGAACGTAAGTCGGAGATAAAAGCGACTTTGAGTAAATTGCCAAAGGAAAATTATGAGAATTTACGATACTTGACCAAGTTCCTGTGGGTGGTCACACAGAATGTTGATCAGAATAAAATGTCATCACAAAATCTTGCTATAGTTATGTCGCCTAATATGTTGTGGCCGCGCATTGATAAACAGAACCCAGCAGACTATTTGGGTCAAGTGAACAGTTCGTCGGCGGTTAATGTTATTGTAGAATTACTTATTAACCAATGGGATTATTTCTTTGATGGGGAGAATGTGGACTTTTTCATAACATTAAATAGAAATAAACTTTTTGTGGAGGGAAAGAGCAAATCAAACTCCTCCAATGAGAATTTAGATAAGAGTGATGGAGGTAAGTAATCATCTAAAATAAATTCACCTAATGCATATATATAACATATTAAATATACAGATTCACTTGAAAGTCCTCGGTATGGAACAATTAGAAGGCAAAAGGCCTATGCACCATCACCCCCCGCCAAAACATATGAAAAGGCCCAAAACAACGCTGCTTCAATGAGTTCAACCACAGAGAACCTTCACAAAAACGGTGATATTACTGCAAATAGTCGCTCTAAGGAACTATTTCCAGCACAGACTATAAACAACCATATAACAATAGAAAAGCCTGAAAAACCTCCAGTGCCAAAGCTTCCACTGGTGCATCAGCTGCAACATGCACCAGAACAACCACCGCCACCGCCCAAACCGGTGCCCATGACCCGTACACAGTTCTTCGGATTGGACAATTTACCATCGCCTGTTGCCGACCGTAAAAGCAATGACAGTGTTAGTTCGCTATCGCTGAAACCAGATCTCCCGCTAAAGCCTAAAATACCAAAAAGACCTATAGTGCTCGGTTTGAGTTCAACTTCAAAGAGCGATGAGGAATCAACGCCAGCTCCAACTTACGAGAACCATTCTATCAAACAAACCACAGATAAATTCATTGATAAGTTGAAAAATGAAAATTGTGATAATGCCATCGCGAAAGAGAACAATCAACCAATTGAATTGGAGGATATTAATGAAAATGTTAATGTCACCACGACTGCGATTGCGAGTGCTAATGCAACGACCGCGACATCTACAACAACGACACCGTGCGCTAACACCACAATGAATAATGGGGAGCGGAATTTACATTCAAATGAAACGCGTATAACGCCAACCACCCCCTTATCGCCGAATATGATACTGACTCCCAAGAGACCAACGGTGCCAGCACCACCTCCACCATCAGTGGTGAAGAAGCAAGTCGAGTAACCTAGTTGTTAAATTGTAATTAGAAATGGTTCTTTGAGGAAGAAAGGAAATTTGGCTGTAAAGATGTTGAGATAATCATTTCATTTTTAAATAGAAGGGAGAAGTTTTGAAAATTTCTTCGCACCATTGTGATTTTAGTTTGTTTGTGAAGTAGTAAATTTATTGTTTGTATTCGTTTGGAGTGTTTCTAAATGTATGTTAATTCAATATTATGCATAAATTTGGAATTAAGGCTTACTTTAGCTTGACTATTATCAAAAATTCCACTGTGTTCAAAAACGTTTGAAACTTAAACTAACAACAACACAAAAGAAACAACGCACAAATGTTCTGTTCAGAAAATTCCTTTGAAAGTGTCCTCTCTTTCTTTGAAGGCCAATTTTCTACATAGTCTTCAAATCAGAAACATTACAGGATATATTAGCATATATTACTATATATATTTGTATGTCATATTTCATATTGCATTTGTATTGCATTCATTTATTCGTAAATAGATTTACTATATAGTTTCTTAGAGAATAAACATATAGACACACATATCTTCTATAATCTATACATATTACTCTATCAATATCAACCCTATCCATATTATCGTTAACTGTCGCGCGAGGTTGATTGAATTTAGAATTGTTTGCAGCTCAACTCACTCAAATGAATGTGCTTAAATTAAAATTTAGTTTACATTGTAATTTTTATTTGAAACGGTTGTGAGTAATGGAAGTTACGAAATCACATTTGAGGAGTTCGCCCTCGTGTCGCTTTATCAGCTTTCCTATATAATTTCCATTGGGACTCATCACTTCATTTCACTTTATTTCTATACAACTAATTATCTGTATTAATGCAAGTATGCTTTCTTTTAATGATTTATATTATGTGTATATGTGTAGAATATATACCTGTGTGGATTGTATTATTTTTTTAATTAAAATTATTAAACTCTAAACAAAAATAAAATCTATTACAATGTGAGCATGTATGTACATTTTAAAATAAACAAATCTATAACAATAAAAAAATCCTAAAGAGGAGAGTGTTTTTAATAAAATTCATAGATAAGATGGAAGCAAATTTATAGAGAGTTCGAATCGTACCATTTTAGTAGTTTATTGACTTTATAATCTATGAATCTATTTCACCACCACGATTTTCCTATTTCCTACCATTCCAATTCGAAATCAATAAAATCGAAACCTTACGACTGATGCAGCAAATCATTGCTTTCAACCATAACAGAAGAAGAAGTCGCAAACAGTTGCTGTTGAATACTTGGCCCAAGAACACCGCTCAACCGCTTTGGAGCAGGTGGACGAGATCCCATCCAGAGACCAACTGCGATGAAGGTCAAGAAAACCGCCTTCGCGAACACGTCGACAGGATACGGAAAAACCAAGTCCAACCATAATCATACTCACAGTCACAATCGCATTAGACACAGCTCGAATCAAAAAGGTGTAAAATCTGAAGGCACGGGACAGACGGCAGAAAAGATCGTGTGCGATGATTCGGCCCTTGGTGATGGAGAGCTAAATTCGGGGTTCGGAGAATATCTGCGATCGCCACAAGGTTCGTAGACGAACATAATAACTTAATTGTGTTCCGCCTCCAGGCTCCCACTGATTCTCTTTGCAGCTATTGAGATGATGAAACTGTTCGTTTTCGCTAATTCGATTATGTTGATTTTGACAATGGCATGGCCGAATATTAAGGAGCAGTACTACATGGTAATGGCCTGGTGGTCACAGTAGAACAACAGAAAGTACAGTCCCCAATACAAGCAAATCAGAATAAATTAGACTACAATCGAAGAGAAACAATCGCAGCTGACACCATGGTGGGTCCCTTCATGCAGGGCCTGCTGCTCATGGGCCTCATGTATTGGTATTCTAAGGGCATGATGTCCTTGATAAGCGACTATTACCGCACCGAGTTCCAGAGGAAGATAAAACTAGACGATCGCCTGCAAAATCGCACCACCTACGACACCGACGACATCGGCCGCCTAATTGAGACCGAGAACCTTCTCCACTTCAACGGCACCTCGGTGGGTGTCGTCGAGAAAAGTGCCAGCTCGCAGATTCCAATCGACCAACCAGGGTGGAAAGCGGAGGGCGACCAAGAAGAGGAAAACCAAGTCTGCAGTAACTCGGGCGATATGGAGACATTCATGCAATTTATTAAGGAATATTCAAAACCAAACGGAAATATATCCCCCTGGACATTCCCTGTATGCGCGAAGGACCCGGCAAATAAGCCGGATTACCAAACATTTCCTAATCATAATAATCGTTAATTGTAGGAATATGATAAATTCATATGAGTTTTTTATGAATATATTTATTATATTACAATAGAAATATATGCTCATGTTAATGTTCTTTGGGTAGAAGAACATAATTAAATAATAACATGCTCACGATCAAAAAAAGTGCACTTCATAGCAGATCAGTTTTTGAAATAAAGTACGAACGATTATTACGGGTGACAATTTAACAGTCTGCTATGATAAATACAATGCGTTTTTAATAATTAATAATATAATAATAATAATAATAATAATAATAATAATAATAATAATAATAATAATAATAATAATAATAATAATAATAATAATAATAATAATAATAATAATAATAATATTAATAATAATAATAATAATAATAATAATAATAATAATAATAATAATAATAATAACAATAATAATAATAACAATAATAATAATAATAATAATAATAATAATAATAATAATAATAATAATAATAATAATAATAATAATAATAATAATAATAATAATAATAATAATACTAATAATAATAATAATTATAATAATAATAATTATTATAATAATAATAGTCATTGATTAAACAATAAATATCAGAGTTATGTCTTCGGGGTTCATAAGCATTTTTTAAAGTATGAAAGATAAGTCCTTATGTTGCCAAGGAGCAAAACGATAGTGCTATTGTTGAACTATTGGCAGACAGTTTTCCGGATGCCATAGCAATGAGTTTCATGTTTATCGGACTTGAGTCGGAAGAAACAAAAACCGAAAAATACTAGAACACCCGCATATTTGTCAATTCGCATCTCAAAATGACGACAGTTTGGTAAGTGCCAAAGAGGCGCTATCGCCTCCTCGTCATTGATGACTGTTGGTTGTTTTCAGCTGGACCTGCTTCAGCCACCCGAGGACATTGGTGAACGTCGGCATGGACGCCATCGCGATGGGCTGCGACAACCTGATCTGCTGCATCGACCTCAAGACCAGGGCGAAGACCTACTACAAGGCCGACTCGCCCACCATGGGCCTGGGCATCCTGCTCCTGGCCGGGCATAACCGCTTCCCGCTGTTCGCCTTCGTCGAGGCGGTGCTGCGACCGTCGATTTACATCATCAAGTACCCAGACTTCAGCCGATTCACCCTGCTACCAAGTGAGTGCGCCCGTGGATCGGAAAGATAGACAGAGAGAGTGAGAGCCCACTCACAGGTGTCGTTTGCAGGCGAACAAGTGATCAGCTACGCGGACATGCGGTTCTCGGAGAGCGACCACGTCGTCGCCATCTCCGGGCACCCGCACTACATCCTGCGCATCTGGAACTTCCGCACCGGGCAGCTGCTGGCCGAGCACTCGACCCTCAAGAAGAGCGCCGAGGGCAGCCTGATCTGCTCGGCGAACAACATCCCGGTGGTCATGCAGTTCTCGCGGACCCACAAGGAGCTCCTCATCTGGGAGCTGTGCCTCACGGCGAAGGAGACGAGATTCCACGAGATCGCCAAGATATCGATGCCCAAGGAGTACGATGAGAGCTACTTCTTCTTCGCCTGCTTCGCCGAGGACGGCAGCCTCTACGTGGTCAACGACTACGGGTCCCTGCACAGTGTAAGTCACTGGACGACCAGTCAGTCGTCCTCGTCCACATGTCAGGCTCACCTCCAATGGTATTGTTCATGTCGTTGTGCGTAGGTCGAGATGGGCCAGTTCTATCTGAAGCGCCAGTGGGCCGCCACGATTGGAGTCACCGTCAGGCCGCGGCCCCACTCGCTGTACGCGCACAAGGGCGGTCTGGTGGTGGCCAACAAGGAGATCATCTACTTCATCCGGAGGAAGGCCGTCGGGTGGCAGGTGGAGTGGGTGCTGGACGAGTTCACCGAGCACATCGTCAAAATGGTGTCCAACTTGAAGAACGACCTATTCGCGGTGAACGAGGTGGGCAACGTGTACCGGGTCGAGGTGGACGCGAGCGACTTCGCTACGCTGGCCCCGATGACCACGGCTAATTGCAATGTCCAGTGCTATGCCCTGATCAAGGGCATCAAGGAGGACACCATCCTGATGCTGCTCCTCTCGGGCGAGCTGCGTCTGGTCGACTTCGTGCGCCACAACGAGTTCTCGCGCCTCCAGGTGGTCGATGGCCGGACGCTGGCCGCCCACAACGCCACGCCTTTCGTGGCCGTCGGCACCAGTGTTGGGCAAATCCATCTGTTCTCCTACGAGAAGATTCGCGCTCCCGTCAAGGTGGGTCTCATCGATCTGGACACGACGCAAATCGAGCGTGTGCTCCTGGTGGACACGTCCGGGCTCGTTCAGGACGACCACAACACATTCCACATCATCAAGGCCGACTTCCGGCAGGGAGTCTTCCACGCCGTCGCCTCGGTGGACACGCCCGGTGTCCGGGTGTTCGACTACTTCATCCTTGAGGAGAACCGCTACGTGATCTTCTTGACCAAGGTCATTCACGACGCCGAGCACAACGCCGACGAGATGTGGATCTACGAGTGGCAGGAGGCGGCCAAGACGGTCGTGCGCACCGAGTTCGACCTGCCGCACATCTACAAGGACTTCAGCCTGGTCGCGTCGCCCGGGCGGGACTCGGTCGAGCTGTTCGCCATACGGTGCAACGACTCGGTAATCGACGTCCTGCGGCTGCACTGCAGGGAGCAGCCGCAGCAGCAGATGGAGCTCGAGCTGACCACCACGATCCGGACGCAGCACTTCAGCAACCTGGTCGGCATCTGCGGCCAGCGCAACCTGATCACGTGGGGCGTCGGCGGCAACATGATCCACTTCAGACAGCACAAGAAGGCCACCAAGCCGTACATGATCTCCAAGTTCCTGCAGATGAACTACCTGCCGCGCGTAGTGAAAGTGATCGAGGAGTGCTGCAACGGCAAGTGTGTGAAGCTCCAGTCCAACCGATCGCATCGCCCCTATCACCCCTTCACTCTTCCATCTTTCCCACCCCTGCAGGTTTCTGCTGCACCTGCAGGCGAACGGGTGCCTGAAGTGCTTCCGGCCGCCCCCGGCCTCCGACGCGCTGCGGGAGAACAGCATCGTACCGGACACGCAGGTCACTGTCGCGCCGAAGAGCGTGAGCAGCCACACCGTCCAGAAGGTGACCAAGGCCATGGTCGTCTTCGAGCCCACCGAGGCGGACCTCGACGCCCGGGCCCAGGTGGAGCGGTCGATCGCGGAGCTGCAGACGGTCGTCGCCGAGCTGATCGACTACGACATGTCGGTCACCGGCAAACAGAGCGGCATCTTCGCGAAGTTCTGCCTCGACTACGTCTGGCAGAAGATGCTCAACGAGCAGGCGCGGCTCCTCTTCGACATCGAGCGCAAGTGCTTGCTGGAGAGCATCGCGGACCAGTCGCGCATCCGCGACTGGATTCGCAAGCTCATCACGGGCTCGACAGCCCTCATCGGCACGAAGATTAGGGCGTTCTTCTCCAACGCCCTCTTCGAGAACTACTCCATCCGCAAGCCCATGTCCTATTACGCGAAGCTGCTCGAGCTATACAGCTTCTACGAGATGGAGGGCGGCGGCGACGAGGAGGACGAGGCGGCCTCATCTGAGGATCACGAGGGCTCGCAGACGGCGCTGGCCAAGGCGCCGAAGTTCTACACGCCCGTGGACAACATGTACGACCACGTGCTGCAGGAGATCTACCGGGTGCAGGACAAGGACACCGTGATGACCAACCAAATGATGAACATGGTGGCCAAGTCCAAGGTGAGCTGGCCGCGAGGGTTGCTCTAGGGTTGCTTACCATTCCTTTGTCTAATCTCCGATCAGATGATGATCACCGACGCGCTGAAGGTCCAGTTCAACAAGAAGTTTAACGAGGTACTGCAGTTGAAGCAGGAGATCATGGACAGCGTGGGCGTGACCAATGGGGTCCTGACGAAGATCTACGACAACATGAACTGCATGCTGCGCCTCCTCGAGATGGACACCTTCACGCCCGAAGAGCTCACCGTCACGCTCTGGAAGAACGACGAGGTACTGGAGCGGATCATGACGGTGAGTAGTCGAGTGGATTTCCTTCGTTCAATCCTCCTGTGGAACATGGTGTGGCCCCGGTAGGTCGACGACTCCGAGATCAAAGCCATCAACCGGAGAAAGCAGAAGCAACTGGCGGCCATCGGCAAGCGGGGCCGGATGCTGCTGTGGTCGCCGGAGTTCTGGTCCCGCGCCCTCGTGATCATGATGGACGGGGTGCTGGAGAAGCTCTGGGAGGAGGAGATCAAGAAGGACGTGCCTATGCCGGAGTTCCTCACCAAAAAGCAGGACCACGAGTTCACGTTGGAGGACCAGAAGCAGCTGCGCGAGTACCAAGAGAAGGTGCGTCTGCTGGCCCTCGACCGGCGCAAGTACCTGTCCATCCTCAGGGAGAACGAGAAGAAGACGATGGCCGTCAAGCGCAACTTCATCATGAAGCTGAACGAGCGGTGCACCGAGATGGCGATCCTGAAGCTCAAGTACGACTTCGCCATCAAGCAGGAGAAGATGCGCGTGATGAGCACGAAGATCACCCACTTCCGGCGGATCCAGTTCCGCAAGCGAATCTTCGCTCTGACGTACGTATGACGAGTGTGTTTTCCTTCTTGGGAACGAGCATAATTCTGAGCAAATCGATTCCAGGGCCGACGTCGAGAAGATGGCCGACTACATCGAGCGGTACACGCTCCTGGAGGACTTCTGGGAGAAGTCCGTCGCCGATATGAAGACCAAGCTGGAGGTGCTCACCACGCGCGACAAGACCCTGGAGAAGCAGTTCAAGAACCAGTTCCTGAAGACCATCCCCGCCCAGCTGACCTCCGAGATGAACAAGATCTTCAAGCGGCACCCGAAGATGTCGCAGAAATCGTTCGGCTCCACCCTGGTCTGCATGGAGCTCGCCGCCCGCATCGTCCAACGGTCGGGGCGGACGTCGTTCCCGCTGCCCAACGAGTGCATCGAGTACACGAACGCCCTCGACGCCCTCGACGACCCCCAGAATATGCCCAACCAGCTGGATCCCAAGCACTGGGAGACTCTGGTCAAGCTGCGCCGCCAGAAGAT
The DNA here is from genome assembly GCA_947389925.1 of Coelopa pilipes. NCBI lineage: Eukaryota > Metazoa > Arthropoda > Insecta > Diptera > Coelopidae > Coelopa > Coelopa pilipes. The sequence goes on from OX376697.1 coordinate 13,016,858, forward strand.
CGAAAACGAACTCAAGGTAAGAGAGGCCCAGTGACGATAACGACGACGACGACGATGACGCCTTCATCTGACCACCGCTCGTCCGCAGATCAAAGGGCTCAGTTACCAGTTGCTGGACGCGCAGAACAGCACCAACCGCTTCGTGAAGGAGGTGGCCACCCTGAAGAACATCCGCCAAGAGGTTCTCAACTCGATAGAGGAAACGGTGAACGAATACGTGAGTACCATTCGTGGCAGGTCGATGTCCACAGGTCAATCTCTCTCATGCCTCTCGAATATGCAGTACAGGACCTGCCAGAACCAGGAACTCGAGCTGACCCTCACCATGGGCCAGGTGGAAATCAGCATCGGCAGCTCCATCAACGACTTGCGCAATAGCATTTTAATGAACATGGACGACGTCAACGAGGTGAACAAGATGATTAAGGTAGGTCGAAGGGGGGGCACCCAGACCGCAGAACGAGGTCCCCATATCCTCCTTATTTATTTATTCCCCAGCTGGCCGGAGCGAAGAAGCTGCGCGCGATGCAGAGGGTGGCCTTCTTTCGACGCAATGTCATCTTCAAGGAGTGGGAGCACAAAATGGTCCGGGCCAACATCGACTACCTCAACTACATGCTGGAGATCATTGAGAAGTGCAAGGCAAGCGGGGAGGGTGGGCGAAGACGGCGGGTCTCGATGCTAATGGTCAGCTCCTTGGTCTGCTACACAGGTCACCATGGAGTTTCTCGCGATTCTGCGCAACTGGAAAAAGGTGAAGGAGGCTAGGCAGAGGGGCAACAATTTCGGGCTCCTGGAACGCGTCGTGGAGCAGAAGATCGCGGCCTTCCGCCGGAACCTGGACAGACTGTAGGCCATATTCGTTGCCATCTACTGCCCGATTATCTGTCTAATTGAATTCTCGCAATTCCCAATTGCAAGCAACGAGAAGATCCAGAAAGTCCAGTGGCAAATCGAGCGGACGAAGGCGATGAATCTCCAGATCAACAAGGCCATCGACGAGGTCAAGATCAGCGTTGCCATATCGAATGTGAACCGCGACACCCTGGGCGAGGAGCGCCGCACGCGGGAGCTGCACGAACGGTGAGCGTTTCCCGATCGAAATGAACTCGTCGCCCTTCTAAAGCGAACCCACGTCCACAGCATGGCCAAGATCAAGGAACATCGCCGACTGATCGACGGGGTGCGCAGAGACTACGCCCACATCCTGGAGCTGTCCACGATTCTGGAGCTGCAGCGCCTCCGCACCTACCCGACCCTGGGCCCCCCGCCAACCGAGTGCCCATGAGGACGTCCTGAGGCTTCTTTTGTATTTCGTCGTTCCTTTATTTGAATGTGTTACAGCAATAAAGCTATCAAGCACCTAGCAGACAGCTCAGAATATCAAGTATATGGCCAGAAGAACGCTCCAAACCTGTAGAAACACCCAGGTCCAGTAGAGTCTGCAAATGGCAAGAGGGGGTCAGGGTGATTGGCAAGGAATACAATGAATGTCCCCCCGGTTACCTGAGTATCTGGCGCTTGGAGTCCTCGCGGAAGTGCTCGCGGTGCAGGTACTTCTGGATCCCAATGACAAAGGCCCGGATGTAGTGGTCGTAGTCCAGGGTTTCCAGGTTCCAGTAGAGGTTCGGGAAGCTGCCGTGGCTCAGCAGCTCCTGGAAGTAGTAGCGGCTGCCATTCTTGAAGATCCACTCGTTCAGGGAGAAGGTCCTGCCTGGCAGAAGACGGAGATCGAGGTGGAGAAGAATCGTCGGATCGGAGATCGGGTCTGGATGGCTTACCTGCGAGACAGGCCTGCCGGAACTTCTTGGCGATGGGCAGGACGAAACGCTTCTTGCGCCGCAGCAGGGCGTAGAGGTCCATCAGCAGGGCTGGCACGTAGTGCAGCAGGACGACGGCCAGCTCGTGGAACCAGAAGCTCTTGCGGTACTTGAAGTTCGGGTACATGAGCACGCGCCGCGTGGGGTAGATGCGCGACCACTTGAGGGTGAGGCAGCCGAGTTGCTGCCAGGTGATCGGGTTCGTCACGCCCGACGTCGCATTCGAAATGTAGACCCTGCGAAATTGAGAGCTGATCACGGCAGCTGGACAGGATCGACCTTACCTGCCACGTGCGGCCCGCTGGGCAATCATGATCATCGAGTTGACAACGAAGTCCACCGGAATGATGTCGCAGATGACTTCCTTGTCGCCGAGGATGCTGCTGATGGTGCCCTTGCCGATCTCCATCATGATGCCCGTGATGCCCTGTATGTTGTCGATCCAGCCCGGGTAGGGCTCGCGATGGGCGGCGGTCACGATCGACGGCCGGACGATGACGATCGGCAGCCGGTCCTTGTAGTCGTTGACGATCTGCTCGGCGATCGACTTGGTGAACGTGTACGTGTTCGGGTGGGGACCCTGCAAAGAGACAGACAGATCGTGGCAGGCAGATCGGGTCATCAGCGATCGTGGGCCGCACTCACCTTGATATAGTTGGCCAGGCTGTTGAAGTACTCGTCGGGGATCGCGTTGGCGCAGTCCACGAAGTGCCGCCAGTCGACCGGCGGCAGGGTCGGGTAGATCTCCTCGTCCACGTAGCGGCGCCCTGGGTTGCAGTAGGCCGTCGAGACGTAGACGAAGCTCTTCGAGGGCAGATAGTGGGCGGGTGAGTGTATGTGTGTGAGAGGAATGCGCTTACCTTGAGGTGCTCGATGTGCCGGCAGAGCTCCAGCAGGTGCCAAGTGCCGATCGCGTTCACCCGGGCGGCCACCTTGAGGCGCTCGTTGAAGCGCACCGTCGCCGCACTGTGGAAGATGATGTCGACCTCCTCGCAGAGACGTCGCTTGTCGGCGCCGCTCAAACCTGTTCAGTGCGAAATTGCATAAACACAAGCTCGGTGTCACTCCCAGTTGTGGTCTGGTCCACAAACGGACGCGGCCGCGGACGAGCCCACTCACCGAAGTCATCGCTCTCGATGTTGCCACGCAGCGGGACCAGTTTCTGCAGTCGCTCCGGGTGGTCCGCCCGCAGCCGCTCGAAGATCTTGTGCTCGACGAACTCCTGGAAGCGCTCGGTCACGCCCCGGCCGTGCTTGTCGCGGATGAGGATGAAGACCCGCCGCACCTGCGGGAAGCTCCAGAGCAGCTTCTCCAGCAGGGTTTTCCCGACGAACCCCGTCGCTCCTGATCGGGGGAAAGTGGCCTTAGACAGGGTAGTCCGGGACTCCGCACTCACCTGTTACGAAAATCACGGCGTCCTTGTAGAAGTCGCCCTGGTCGGCGGACATGTTCCTGGCACGGCTGGCTCTGTTTGCGCGACCACTTCCGAGGTTATGCAAGAGCAGAGTGTTTTCATCAATGGACGGTCGACGGACGGATGGACGGATCGCGTGTTGTTTGCTTTTGGCGCCACGACTGCGACTGACCGGAGCGCAGTCGATGAAAGTGAAAATAACAACACGGTCGGAAAATGCGCCTGGACTTGGTCGGTTGGAAAATCCAGTTCTCCTCTCATGAAAATACTTTCGTTTCGTTTGGGTCTCCCCTCTTGCGGCTCAGTCGCGTATGTGGTCGAGGAAAGCGCACGACTGCAACTGGCTTGGTCTCGTCTTCGTCTTTGCCTTCTCGACCCAACCATCCGTCCGTTCATTCATTCATTGAGGGAGAGAGAGAGTGAAAGAGAGAATGAGAGAGAGTGAGAGAGAGAGACTGAGAGAGAGAGAGTGAGAGAGAGAGAGAGTGAGAGATGCCTTGGCTTCCACATACTTTGGATAGACTCTGTTTATTATGGCAAAAACGTTCACAACGGTCTGGAACGATCGCAGTCGACCAGATCTTAGACTACTCTATTCTAATTTAGCTAACTACATGCTCCTACAACATGCCTGGACCCGAGACCCGAACATAGCCGTGACCTCAGAGGCGCGTGTTCAGCTCGTCCTGCTGCACGGTCCACACGGCGCTCGAGGTGCTCGAGGGTCCCTTGGCGAACGGCTCGGTCGAGGCCGTCATGGCCGCCACCTGCGAGGACGGGGACGAGCACGAGGTCTGCGGCGTGCGGATCGCGCACAGGCAGAGGCCGCCGAGGACGCTCAGGGCGCAGTAGGAGCTGAGCGAGAGGGCGACGTCGAAGCGCTTGAGGACGTTGATGAAGGGCGCGGTGAGGAGCCAGACGCGGGCGAACGTCACCACCGAGAAGACGAAGGGCGCCCTCTTGGGCGGCGGCACCAGCTCGCCCATGCAGGCCAGCAGCAGCGACTGGGCCAGGGAGACGCAGGCCTTCGGCAGGGTGGCGATGACCATCCACAGCGAGACCTTGAGCTCGGGATCCACTGCGAGATGGAGTAGTAGGAAATGTGAGAACGAGGGAGAAGAATGAAGAAGACGAATGCGCAACTCACTGGACTCGCTGCCGCTGAAGAGCCAGCCGAGGCAGCCGACGAGGCCTGCGACGACATTCAGCCCGCCCGCCCATTGCCACTTCCATCGGTCGTGCTTGAGGGCGAGGTGGAGCGCCAGGAAGCAGCCGACGATCTCGCTGAATCCTGCGGCAGAGAGAGGATGTCGTTGTCAGAGAAAGAGTGCAAAAGAGAGGGCAGCGACTCACCCATGGCGATGGTGTTGGGCACCAGGAAGTCGCGGCCGAACGACCGGATGTTCAGAAGCATCCCCATGAAGTTAATGATGAAGGCGGCGAGGGCCAGGTGGGCGGCCACCATGTGCCTCCTCGCACCCCGATGGCCGCGCCACAGGTCCGTCCACCTTGCCGCCGGCGGCTGCGACCGCAGCGAGTCACGCAACACCTCCAGCTTCAGCCGGAGCTCCGGCGGAACCCTGCACGAGCGCTCGTTTATCGCGGCGGCCTCGCGCAGCATCCGCTCCACCCGCTTCAGATCGCTTTGGTCACCGTGGCGAAGCAGCCACCGCGGCGAGTCCGGCGTCCAGAGGAGCAACAGCAGCAGGACGAGCGTCGGGAACGTGATGCCCAGGTAGATGAGCGTCCAGTGGTCGAAGAAGGACGAGAGGCCCGGCAGCAGGATCACGCCGATCGACCAGAACGTGTCGTACAGGATGACGAGTCCGGTGCGGTACCGGCCGGCCGTGATGTCGCTAACTGTTGGATGGAAACAGAGAAGACTGAGGAGCTGCCGAGGTCGAAGGCGAGGGTGGCAACTCACATATGGCCTGGCCCGAGGTGAACATGATGGCGCAGCAGACGGCGGAGAGGCAGCGGAAGGCGCAGTGTAGGCTGAAGTCCCTGGCGAACCCGGTCACGCAGCCGCACGCGATCTGGGCTAGCATCCCGATCACGTACACGTTGCGCGGGCTGATCCTGCGGGGGAGGCGGATCAATCGAAATGGTTAGCCATCGGTCGCTAGAGGACGCGGAGCAGTCGACCTACCGGAGCATCATCTTGGTGCCGGCCACGCCGCCGAGCAGAACGCCGAAGAGGTGCCAGTACTGAGTCCACGCCACGAGGATGTCGCGCCCGCAGACCAGGTCGAACTGCATGATCAGCGACTCGAAGGGCGAGTTGTACACGAAGTGCCGGCACTCGGAGCTGCCGTTGGCGCCTTCCACGGAGCACTGGTCCGGCGAGATGACGACTGTGTCCGAGTCGTCGGCGCCGGTCAGGTCGCCGGGGTCGCAGGCGAACTCCTTGGCCGGGCGCAGCTCCGGGGCCGTGAAGATGATGCAGGCCATGAACCAAGCGGCCGGGATCTTGCACAGGAAGAGGACGAGCACCGTGCGTAGCTGCCAGACCCCGAAGTCGCCGAGGATGGTGCCGACGACATCGGTGGTGGCCTCTGGTGGCCCCCCGCCCGCTGGGGCCGTGTGATCCTTGTTGCAGTTGTGGTTGGAGTTGTGGATGGGGTTGTGCTGATTGTTGTGGCTGCCTGAGTCCACTTCGAACGACGTCGCTCGCCGGTGCGGACGCGGCGAGTTGTTGTTGGACTCCTCGGGCAGCATTTAAAGCGATGGAACGACTCGGAGGCGGGAAATTCTTAGAGGCAACGATGTGGCACAACACTTGGCTACAGGGTCCACGCTCTGGAAAACCAAATCGAAATCATTTATCGGAAATCTCTGACAGACCCTGAACCTTTCAGTCTTCGATCGTTCTTTCAATTGAGCCAATTGAATGAAGCCTTCCGCCCTCGTGGCCGGCTCCAGCGCACGACCCTGGACCGCACGCAGGGCGACTGCTCGTGGCACAGATTAGAGGGAGTTGGTTATCGCCAATTTTTCGATTGATCACTAAAACGGTTTACTACTGTTCGTCGATCGAATTGCTTATCCAATTATACCTGTCGTTAGACAACTGCTTTATGGTTGATGGTGTTGTCTGTGGGGATTTTATGGTTGAACAATGGTGAGATTTTTCCGCGGAACTGGTGCGTGTGACTTTGAGGAAGGTTCAGGCAGAAGGTTCAGGGATATAAGAAAGGGATCCTGAGGAGAAGTGAACTACACGGGAAGCATTGCGAACGAAGCACTTAGTTAGAGAAAGCAAATAATTAAGTTTGAAAATCGAACTGAAAAGCACGAGGGACCAACTTGGGTTTTAGTTTGTTGTATTTTTCTGGGTGTTGCAAAAAAGATAAAACTACAATTCTTGTACTTTTTGAAAGATATACCAGTGAAGATAAAATGAAGTTCGCGTTAGCACTTGTTGCTCTTTTTAATTAAATCTTCGATGGGTCGATGGTTCACAGACGACAATCATACAAACACATCCGACAGCAATTGAACTGGGGAATGGATTTTGTATTGGTCTCCTTCATTTCAAGGACACGACCGGGGCTCCGTCGTCAAATGAAACTTTAATCACTTCGGGGGTGGGGCCACGGACGAGCTCCATAAATGTAAAAATCAAAATCACGCGCTCCTGACCCCACCTCCTGCACACCAATCGATGTCGACTCGACGAAACTCACTTTGGTTACTCGATTTCTGGACGCGGAAGAGACGACGACCCACAGATGAACGCGTTTCCTCCGCCAACGCCGAGCGACTGACGCGATCGAAGCGCGGACGGCGAAAGCGAAACCTGCCTCCAATCGGCGTTCGTCGTGCGTCGACCGACCTCTGTCGACCGTCGTCCACGGCGGCTCCAGGCGAGCCGAGGGGCTGCCGAGGGACCGCCGGCCAACCCGCAATTTGCTTAATGAATTAGCGATTCTGGCACATCGCGTATCAATTGTCGCAGGAGTTGCACAACTTGAGCAATTAACTGCGACTGGTGGGGCGCCGCTCGCAACCGAAAAGATTCTCTTGTTTGCCCTCCCCACCATCCGCTCTCGCTCTCGATCTATTCGCCTGTCTATCTCCGTGTTGTTCGTGTTCTCAATCAATGGAACACAGTCGTCGCGATTAGGCTGAGAGCAGGCCCTCCGTGTCGGAGTGGGCGGAGTTGGTTGGCAAGGGCAAAGGTTGGAAGTGGTGGTGTTTCAGTAGTCGTTTTCGACCCTGTCCCGTGGGCCTGGCCATGGTAGGGTGCAGCGTCCTGGCTCGTTGACTTCCTCTCGGTTCCAATGTTTATTGACTCGACTGTGTCAACAGTCGCTGGACAGACACATTGTTAACGATGTGAATTGTTAATGTCTGGAGTTCGCCTCATGTGCACTTCTATCGGCTTTCACTCGCCAACTCCGGACACCGCCATCGACACCCGCTCCTTGTCGGGTGGGGGAGAAGGCTTTCCCAGTTGAAGGTCATCCAACAATGTGTACTGGAACAATGCAGGAGGAAGGCGTTTCTTTTCCGGAAATATCCCGGGGGACGGAGGGGATCTCGAAGTGATTGGGTGCAATAATTCCATTAGCGCCCTGTCTAGCTCTATCTTTACAACCAGACGACAACTTCGGCCAGTGTCAGTTACGACAACAACAACAACAATAACGGCAAAACAGAACAAAAACGTGCGTCAACAAAAGATAACCCCTTAGACCAGAAGCAGGGGGTTTCGTCAGATTTTCTTTGAACGACAAATGGGGATGGTACGGTGAAGGAGTTCCATGGGAGTTTGTCGTGGTCCACGTGGGTGCCAGAGACGAGGAGAATCCGTCAATAATCGAGGGGTAACGAGGTGTTAATGAGAAGAATTAGCGCCGGAAAGTTATCATCGGTTAGTCAGCTGTCAATCGGGTGTGATCTATATTTGCGTGGTTTTTTTTTAATGATTTTCAGTGATTTTTCAATTGTAGTCGGAATAAATAATAATGTGACTTGTAAACTCATTGGGAAAATATTTGGAAATTCGAGAAAAATAAATACATTCAACAAAGACGGTAGTATTTTGAGCTAAAGAAATCGAATTCCAAAAAAAATCAGAACTTTGTGATTCTTTTTCTTTTGCACTTACATCACGTACGTGTCATCCCTGAAATACCTAAGTTCGTTCCTCTCACCAAGTGTTGCTGGTTTGTGTCCTCCGTAAACATGACAGCAGAGAACGAACTAAACGGATACACAAACCACTGCAGGGTGGCTTGGGAAATAATTAAATGATATATTTGCGATTTTGATTCCCCATCAGTTTTGTCTCTCACCGATTACGGAAGTTGGGACATTTTTGTTACCTATCTGAAAAGGATATTTGCGAAAGGAGTCACCCGATGGTGTTTGGTTATGGTCCACACTAGAACGGCAACATTTCCCTTCGTATACCCCTACGATAAATACTGATTTTACGATATTTAGGTAATATAAAAAGCCGTTCCCCGTTGATATCCGACGATGTACTTTGCATATTAGTATATTTAGTTGTTGGATGCATTAATTACACATGTAGATGAACCTTATATATCGATCGCTACGAGTAGAAGTTATATATTAGCTGTTTCCTGTACTTTCCCCGGCTGCAGCGGCAGCGGCAGCGGCACCGGCATCGGGACGTCGACCTCGGTGGAGCTGTCGTACTCCTCGATGGTGCAGAAGCGCGAGTCCATGTTCCAGAGGTCCGAGATGCTGATCGTGAGGGGGTTGTCGTAGACGGCGTGGATCGTGTTGCCGCCGCTCAGCTCGGAGCAGGTCGAGCTGCGCCGCAGCAGGACGATCGCCGAGTTGCGCCGGTAGGTGTTCGGCGTGGGCACCTTCTCGATGCGCGGCTGCTCCTGGTTCCAGAAGGACCGGTTCAGGAAGCACATCGTCAGCCCGTTCACCACCGCCATGCTCCCGAAGATCGTGATCGGCACCAGCTGGTGGATCACGGTCAGCGTCGAGATGAACGGGCCGATGATCAGCCAGAAGCGGCTGTAGGTGACCACCGAGAGCATCAGCATGGGCCGCTTCTCCAGGCTGACCATCTCGCCGGTGCAGGTGGTCAGCACCGAGAGGGCCGCCGAGTTGGCCAGCTTGAGCACGATCCAGAAGATGAGCTGCATCCCGACGCGCCGGTTCTCCTTGACTGCAAGAGAGCGAAAGGAGGTCACTACTGAAGGGCGGGCGGCGTGGCGCAGTCGACTTACTCGAGCCCGGCACCAGCCACACCAGGTAGGTCAGCAGGCCGGCGGCCAGCATCACGTAGCCGGCCCAGAGCCAGCGGCGGCGCGTGTAGAGGATGAAGTAGAGGCCCAGGAAGACGCCGACCATCTCCGCGAACCCTGCAACGACAACAACAACGCCGCGAGTGAGCGGACGACTGGGAGCGTGGGGCGCGCTTACCCAGGCTGGCGGTGTTCACGTGGATGTGCTCGACGCCCAGCGAGCGGATCATCAGCAGCATCACGTTGTAGAGGATGCCGGCCCAGGCCCAGGCCCAGTGGATCGAGACGATGAAGCGCTTCCCGGTCTTGCCGTCCCAGATGGTCCAGTAGCCGGCCGGCTGCTTGGCCTGCAGCACCTTCGCGTAGGCCTCCAGCTGCGGCACCAGGTTCAGGGGGATCTCGCGGTTGTTGAAGGCCGCCGACTCGAGCAGGATCTGGAGGGCGCGGTCGATCTGGTTGTGCCGCAGCAGCCACCGCGGCGAGTCGGCGATCCACCTGCGGCGGGCGGCGGCGGGTGAGGCGGTTGTTCGGGGTGTTCGGGGTGTTCGGGGGATCGGATGCGAACTCACCTGTGCAGGAAGACGAGCACGATCACCGAGGACGAGATCACCACGTACAGGTAGCTCCAGCTGTCGAAGAAGATCGAGATGCCCGGCAGCAGGATCAGCCCGATGGACCAGAAGAGCTCGAACAGCGTGGTCACGATCGTCTTCACCTTTCCGCCGGTCAGGTCGGCCACTGGAAGGGTGAAGGCGTGAGGTGGAGGGCGTGGGTCGAGGGTCGAGGCTACTCACGGATGATCTGGCCCGAGGTGTACATGAAGGCGCAGAAGAGCGAGGTCAGGCAGCGGAAGAACACGTGCAGCTGGAAGGTGTTCACCAGGCCCGTCAGGTTCCCGCAGAAGATCTGGAAGATCATGCCGATCAGCATCAGGCGCCGCGGGCTGATGCTGCATGGCCGCGGACACCAGAGAGAGCGAGCGTAGACGGGGGAATCCCAACGGGAGCGAGAGGGCGAGAGCGAGGGGAAATAAAGAATAAAGATTGTTTAGAATATCTGGATTTGGCGGAGGCTGGGACTGAGAGATCGACGATCGCTGATCGCTGGTCGGTCGAGGGCCGCGTGGCGAGGGGCAGGGGCAGGGGCGAGGGGCGAAGGTGGGGACGGTGGTGTAAATATATATTTCATTCAATAAAAATGATTAACACTTGCGGATGGAAATTCTTGTTAGCACAACGAGTCAACGAGTCAATGGCAACGGCGACGGCGACGGCGACAACGATCGACAGCGATCGGCGATCAACAGCAATAGCAATGACAATAGCAACAACCACAACAACAGTGCGGCGGTTGACAACTTAACTGCTTGAGCGCCTGCACCGCGATGAGGCCGCCGATGAGCGCGCCGAGAGCGTGGAACGACTGGGTCATGCTCACGAGCAGCTGGCGCGAGCAGACCAGGTCGAACTGGGTCACCAGCGAGGTGTACTCGGAGTTGTGCTCGAAGTGCTCGCACGGGATCACGTTCACCTTGACCGGCGCCACCGAGGGCGACCCATCGGCGGCGGTCGCGTTGTCCGGCTGGTGGAAGGGGTTCGAGTAGTTCGCGTAGCGGGCGGCGAAGTCCTGCTCCAGCGACTCCTCGTAGATGTTGCAGGCGTCGACGCGGAACTGGCGGTCGGTGCGGCGCTCGTCGGCGCTCGGGTGGCTCATGCGGACCCACTCGGGCGCCGCGCCCGCGCCGCCTCCGCCACTGACGTTGAGGGCGGCGGGCGGCCGGCAGTAGTAGTCGCCCTTCTGGGGCGAGGGCGCCGTGTAGATGACGCAGGCCATGAACCAGGCCGACGGGATCTTGCAGAGGAAGATCAGCAGGATCGTGCGCAGCTGCCAGCGGCCGAAGTTGCCGTTGATCTGGGCGACGACGTCGACGCCGTCAGTGGGCGGTGGCGGTGGCGGCGGCGGCGCGTTCGGGGCCCTGGCCGACGGGGGCTCGGGGCCTGGAGCTTTGGAGGACATCGGGCGACAGTCGGCTGTTCAGGGCAGGCAGGGCTCGGTTGGAGCGGCGACGACGACGGCGGCGTGGCGAACGGATCGCGGTGCGATTTGCAACTGAGCCGAGCCGCGCGAAGTCCCTGCTCGACATCTTTTGGCGGAGTCTGTTTGCCCTGCCAATTAGGCCGGCGATCGTGTGAATTGGCTCGATCTCGGCTCTGATTACTTTGCGCTGCGACTCCGGACGTACGAACGGACGGACAGAAGGACGGATGTACTGTGGCTGCGATCGATCGCTCGACCGCTCGATCGCCCGGGCGGCTGGACGATCGAGCGATTGAGCGATTGTTGGAACAAGTCGTTAACTTGGACGGCGAATCAACAGTGAATAAATTTTGACAAATTCATTTGCTGTCGCAAATTCTGAATTTTGAATATCTTAATTCACTGCGAGGGCCGGACGGGGCGGCGAAATAGATCGATTCATCTGAGGCCAGCAGCTCGCGAGCGTGGTGAGTTTTTCGCGACGCTCTCTCTCGCTCTCTCTCGCTCTCTCTCTCAACCTCCCACTTCCACCCACTCGCTCTTTCTTCCACTCTCTGGTCTAGGGAGGAGGCGTAAAAATCCCTTGCTAGTTCAATGAAAGAAAGAAAAAAACAGCTTCCATATATTTTGGAATGTTTCAATTAATTAATTTTAAAATTTTATTTCGTAGCTTATTTAGAGTTGTTTCATTATAATTCAATAGTTTGTAATTTTAGAAAAAAGAATGATTAAGTTTTACCCGGAATTTCGATAAAACTATAATGTTTCTGTTTGTTTGTTTTTAATACAAATGTTACAATATCTCATTTTTCTATTAATTAATGACCTAAAGTTTCACTTCTGCAGTATACAATGATTTCCTTTCTGAATACATGCGTTTCTTAATTTCCATTTTGCCTTTTTTAATTTCCACCTTTTCTAGAATTTAAGTAATTATATTTTTTCGTATTATGGACTTTTATGCTAAAAATTATTGCGTTTTCTCGCGGCTCGAGTTGCTTTTGTGGAATTTAAGTTCAAAGGAAAAATTGCTAAATTTGAATTAAACTGATTGGTTTATTATAAATATTTAAATTAGGTGTAGATTTCATAAAACTATCGGGACTAGAATTTCATAAATTTATGATACAGCAATTATAAAATACAAAACTTTATAATATAATTAGGAAACTTTGAATGTGTTTAGAAACTAGAAATTTACACTTACGCCTACGAAGGTTTCGCTTACGAGCTACCGTCTAAAGTACTACCGTTATTCGCTACAGTTCATAGGCTTATCTATGTACGCACGTGTCTGTGTGTGTGTGTGTGTGTGTGTCGTTTATGTATATTCAGCTCTTTGCAACCGTGGGGCAACCGCGCCTCCCACGCCAGTGTCGCCCTCTCGCACCGTCCGTTGCCGGCCGTCTCTTCGGCTGAAGCCGCGCGCGCTTCGCCCATGGTTGCCATGGGCTGGGGGGCTGCGGAGACCAAGAGGAGCTCCCGAGGGCCGTGGAAGAGATCGGAACATGGGGAACAACGCCAAGGCTCGCGGGGGTCCCTACGGGGGAGGCGGGTAAGCCGGGGGTCGGGGTGGGCCGGGTGGTGACCCTCGTGACCCGTGACTGGAAACCGTGTGTGGGGTGCCAGGGTTGCCGCGGTCCGTCGGTGTCCTTAGACTTAGATGAGGTTGACGGGTGACGACGCCCGACGGCGCCTCGTCCTATTTACAATGGTTCGCTTACTCTAGTCAATAGTAGTGGCTTAGTAGATCGAAAGAGTCGTAAATGTATTGATTGATTGATTGATTGAAGTTGTAAACTACTGTGTATAACGATAAAAAGGTTCTCTAGGTTGTAGTAAATTTGATACTCTTGGGGGATTTTCGACTGAAACTCATGTGGTTATTTTGGTGGTTTTCCTTTGTTGTCGCTCTATTCCATCGTTCTCTCTCTCTCTCTTTCTCTCTCTCTCTCCGTCTCTCTCTCTCCGTCTCTCTATTTATCTACCTATTTTATTTCCTCCTCGCGTTCAACAAAATATTTCTATTTCTATATTTATTCTCCTGTTAGTGATGGGGGTTTTGTAGAAGAAGAGATCTGGATAATACTTTGTTCAGGTGTGGCAGAGTAAAAATTGTGTGTGGGTGTGTGTGTGTGCGGCTGAGGGTGTGGGCGTGGCTCAGGGTCGGGGCGGGGCGGGTGCTGGTGCGGGGGTCGCCGCCCCGGGGAGCCGGACTCGTCTCGTGCGCTTCTGGATGAGGTCATGGAAGATACGATAGTCCATCTTTTGGCAATCGGTTTTACATTTGATTTCTATTTTCTCTTGATTTCTATTCTTTTTCTTACTTTTGTTTCTTTTTGTTCGCTATTTATCTACTTGATCTGAATTGGAAACTGTCAAGAACCAAACTCTTCTCAGTTGAGTCGTGGTTGTTGTCCTAGCTTAGTTGAGATTCGCGGACCTGGGCTGGGGCTCGGAGGCGCCTCCGCCTCCGCCTCTTCCTCCTACTTCCCTGTCCCTTTCCAGCCTATGTACATTGGACGGCGCTGCTCGCTCACTGGTTGAGCAGGGTGTTGGTCACCTCGGAGAAGGAGAGCAGGGGGCTGCCGTCCGGCTGCTGCTCGCCGAGGGCCGCCGCCCCGCTGATCACGTACGCGTTCGGCGCGTACGCGAGCGCTGTGTGGGCGGTGATGTTGGCGGCGATCGCGGCTGCGGCGGCCGACGTCGGTGGCCCGGGCGGCGGCTGTAGTTGGACGCCGCACACCAGGCGCCCGCTGCCCCGGCCGCTGCTGCGCCCTCCGCTGCAGGCCGGCGTCGTCGGCTGGGCCGGGGCTCCGTCGGACACGGGGTGCAGCGTGGCGGCCAGCGGGATGGCGGTGCCGTAGCTGCCGTTGACGGCGGCCGCGGCTCCCGTGGACGTGATCACGATGGGCGACGCGATGATCGCCAGCTGGTGCAGCTGCGCCCCGGCCACCCCCACGCCCCCACCAGCAGCGCCTCCGGGGCCGCCGGCCGACGTGGGCGACGTGCAGGACGGCGACGAGCTGGAGGACGGCGTCGACCCGGAGCAGTTCGGCAGTGCCTGCAGCTGCAGCCCGGTCAGCGGCGCGTAGCCCAGCTGCTGTTGCTGCTGCTGCTGCTGCTGCTGCTGCTGCTGCTGTTGGAAGTGGGACTGTTGTTGTTGCTGCGGCTGCGACTGCGGCTGCTGGAGGTGGTGGTGAGGGTGGTGGAGGGTCTGGTGAGCGTGGTGAGGCTGGAGGTGATGGAGGAGGTGTTGTTGTTGTTGGAGATGGTGTTGCTGTTGTTGTTGTTGTTGTTGTTGGACTCCGCTGACATCGGCGCCGAGTACGATCTAGAGCGCGGGAGGGGAAGAGAGAGAAATCTGATTGTTACGAACGGTTGGTCGGGCTGTGGTTCGAGTTCGTGCTATGGCTGGGGTGCGGGTCTTGGCTTCAACTACGAAACAACAACAATTACTGCAATTACTGGGCTACGGTGGGTGTGAGTTTGGGTGTGGGCGAGTGTAGGCGACGGTGCGAGGACGGCTACATGGAGTGGTCGGGAGTGGGACGGGGACGGAGACGGGGACGGGGAGAGGGATGCGCGGATCTGCTCGGCCCGTGCTCGTGCCCGCGTCCGTCGGCGGCGCGGCTCACTGGGTGCTAGCGTGCTGAGTGGTGGCGTGGTGGTGGTGATGGTGGTGGTGGTACGAGAAATACTGGTACTGCGAGTAGGACGCAGGGCTCCATACCTCGCTGCCGACGACCGCGGCTGCGTGGTGCGCGTGCGCGTGCGGATGGTGGTGGTGATGCGAGTGGGGATGCGGGTGCGCTTGCGGGTGGTGCGGCGTCGGGGCCGACGGGGCTGGGGGCGGTGTCAGGTGGTGTTGGTGGAGGTGCTGCTGCTGTTGCTGCTGCTGCTGCTGCTGCTGTTGGTGCTGTTGGTGCTGCAGGTGCAGGGCGTGGTGCGGGTGCGGGTGCGGGTGCGGGTGCGGCTGGGGGCCCTGCAGCAGGGTCTCCTGCGGGTGCTGGCCGTGGTGCGAGGTCGTGGAATGGAGCTCAGGCACCGCATTGAGTCCCACGTTGTTGCTCGGGCCGCCGCTGCCACTCCCGTTGCCATTGCTGGTGTTGTTGCCGCTGCTGCTGCTCCTGTTGCGGCCGCTGTTGCTGCTGTGGCCGTTGCTGCCTCCGCCTCCGCCTCCGCCTCCGCCGCCGCCGCTGCTCAGCCGGTGCGGCGACGTCGTCAGCGACGAGGACGCGTAGAGGCCCGAGTCGTCGTGCTGCAGTTGCTGCTGCTGCTGCTGGTAGCCGCCCGCGCTGTCCGGGGTCCGCGGGTGCTTCGGCTCCTTGCTGCGGCCGCTCCACTTGTGGTCGCCGCCCTCGCTGTTGTTGTTATTGTTGTTGCTGACATTGCTGTTGTTGTTGTTGTTGGCGGCGGCCGCGGCGCTGTAGCTCAGGCCGTTCGTCAGCGGCGTCGTCTGCGGCGACCGGTCGGCGACGACGCCCACGTGGTGACGCCCGCCAGCCCCGCCTCCGCCTCCGCCTCCGCCTACGACCCCGGGGCCGACGGGCACCGGGACCCCGCTCGACTGGGCGCCCCACATGAGCACCGTCTGCCGCTCGTAGGGGTCGTGCGGGCCCAGCTCCGCCTTGGGCGTCGGACCGGGGCCGGGGCCGCCGTTGGGGGCGCCGCTGCCTCCACCGCTGCTGCTGTTGGCGCTACTCACGTTGATCGAGTGGCCGCCGATGTTTCCGCCGCCTCCTCCTCCGGCAGCTGCAGCTGAGGGACCCACGACGACGACGGCGGCTGCGGCTGCTGCTGCTGCGGCGGCGGCGGCGGCGGCGCTGCTGACGGGCGAGTGGCCGTCGGAGGAGCACGAGACGACCTCCATCACGTGCGGCGACGACTTGGGGGTCTTCAGAGGAACTTGCTGCGGCGAGAGGGCGACAGAGACAGAGACAGAGCGTGAGTACAGGGGCGACAGGAGGGGCGAAGAGTGGGCGATGGGAGGGTCACAGACAGACAGAGGGACGGACAGACGAAGGACAGAGGGACGGAGGGACGCAGAGAGAGTTCGTCCTCGTCCTGATCGTGTGCTCACCTGGGGAGTCGAGGTCGGGCTGCCGTAGCCGCTGCTGTAGCCGCTGTAGTACTTGCCCGAGTCCTGCCACTTCTCCTCCTTGGAGGCGATCGAGGCGTAGCCGTCGTACGAGAGGAACCCGTTGGCCACGTACGCCGCCGAGGCCGGCGCCGAGCCGTGGTGGTAGTCGGCGTAGTAGCCGCCGACGCCCTGCAGCCGGTACTGATGGAAGAGGTTCTCGGTGACCGGGTAGAAGGCGTTCGTCGTGTGCACCGAGGGACTCATGTAGAGGTTGTCGGCGGCCGTCGCGTACGGCGAGGCCGAGTACATCGGGTTCAGGTTCGAGTAGGCGGCCGCGACGGCCACGGCCGAGGGGTGGTCGGGCAGGTAGTCGACGACCGGGGCCGGCGAGGAGCCCGCGTGGCCCAGCGGCGACGTCTGCGCACCAGCCGCCTGGTGCTGGCCGTGCAGCGACTGGGGGTGCTGCATCTTGCGCTTGGTGCGACAGGTCGAGAGGAAGTCGCGCAGCTGGGTCTTGTAGCGGCGGTTGGGGCGCGTCGGGGTCACGGGCGGCGGGAGCGCGTTCGGCGAGGCGCTCGGCGGCACCACCAGCTGGTCGGCCTCCGAGAAGTAGGTGGAGGCCAGCCCCGTGTCCAGGTAGCTCACCTTGAAGTCCATCGTGCGCTTGCCGAGCAGGTCGTGGCCCTCCTCGTCCATCAGCTGGCGGTGCGTGCAGATGACGAAGTCGGGCTTCGAGTTCTTGTACACCAGCCGGGAGCTGCAGAGGGGAGGGGAATCAGTCAGTGGCTCGCTCGCTGGGAGGGGCGCGGGACTCACCTGGTCTGCAGCCACTGCCACTCGCCGTCCTTCTTCTGGTAGCGGTAGGCGATCATCCCGGAGGCGCCGGTCTTGAGGACTGCAAAGAGGGGAGAGGCGTTAGAGGGCCGCTGGGGCGTGGCTGGCGACAACTTACGCTCCTGGTGGGCGCTGGCCACGTACGCCAGGTCGTCGAAGTGCACCAGGTCGTAGCCGCCCATGTTGACTAGTTCCGCGTCCGCGTAGCCCAGGATGTGCTTGCCTCTGGCGGAGGGACGAACGAGAGAAACGAGATTAAAGGGGGCGAGGGGTGTGGAGTCGGAAGGACCTACCTCTGGTCCATGGAGACGAGCGAGAGGTCGAGCTTGTGTTTCGACTTGAACATGTTCTCCTTGTGGGGGATCTCGAGCAGGCTGGGCGGCCCGAACGGCGTGCAGTAGGCGAAGAGGGCCAGCGGCGGCTCCTCGGTCTTGCGGTTCTGCCCGTGCAGGATCTTGATGCGGCCCCGGATGTCGAGCCGCAGGAAGCCGGACGTGTTGTCGAGCAGGCAGCGGAAGCGCACCGTGAAGCTGCGCTCCAGGTAGAGGGCCTTGTCCGGGGCCAGCGTGTCCGCCAGCTGCATGCTGGACATGTCCGCGGGCAGGAACGAGTTCCACAGCAGCTGCCGCTGCAGCTCCTCGCGGTCCTCCGAGTGGACCAGCTCGTAGACCGACTGGTGCACGATGTCAGACTGGAAGAAAACGAGGGCCAGATTAGTGAGTGATTTAGTGAGGATTTACTGACTGATTTAGTGAGTGATTAGTTGGCAAATGGGGGAATGAGTCGCGAGTTAGTTGGAGACCGAGCGCCGTCCGCGGCAGGTCGACGAACCCGCCGCGGACGGAGGATCTTCTGGCAGTTGCCCAGAACGAGTCAACGCCACCGAGGGCGAAGAAACGACAGACCGTCGGTGCCCGGGGAGGGAGGGAGAGGGGGTTTTAATTTAAAACCCTTCGAGGCCGGTGCCCACTTCGAACCCGAATCCGCGTTGATTCCGGGGCGCGAGCGATAAATCATCGGCCGGCAAATTGAAATCGAACCCGACCCCTCCGTTGCCGGCGGCCCCGTCGACCTGGCCGGCGGTTTTCGGGTCCAAATTGAGACATAAATCCAGGAGGAGCCCGGGGGGTCGGAGCGCGGCGTCCGACGTCCAGCCGGTGATGCGCGACAGTCGCGCGGTGCGAGTCCTAATGGCCGCGAGCGCCGCAGGAGCCGGGTTACCGTTGGCACCAGAGTCGTTCGTCACCTGGTCCCCAGGAGTCGGCGACGGTCGTCCAGGATTCGGCTGAAGGACGCCTGTTGACGGTGACGGTGAGTGCTGGACGTCCTCCTGCAATTGGCTCACAGGCAGTGGAGTCCCTCGGTTTCTTCTCGTTCACCCCGGATCGGGACGATGGAACGAACCTGCGGTTGAAGGCGCCCGATTCGACCGAGGACGACCTGCAACGATGGCCGGCCTCTGAAAGCGGGGTTCGGAGGCTCGCGGCCGGCGCGGTCCCCTGGGCCGTCGGTCGTCCCTCGTCCAGTCCGGCCAACACTTGCCGCGTGGGACACGTTTTGGGCTGTTATTAATTTGAGTTGTTCGCGATGCGAGCGAGCCGCGCGAGGCAGGCGAATGCATCAAGAACAGCGCCAACGATTTGCCAAGAGAGACGTCCACCAACAACGACGAAAGCAAACACAACGACAACAGCAAGAACCACAACCGGGGCATCCAGGGGCAATCAAGGCTTGTTGAACAAATAAAGAACACATTCTTGATTCCCGTTTCCATTCGATTTGGCTCCTCTGCATTGGATTCGATTCGATTCGGCTCGGTGCGGTTCGGGAGACGGAGGAGGGAACTGAAGCAAGAACAACAACAGCAGCAACAGCAACAACAACGAGCGCACAGCGAAAACAATGGTCCGCGGAGAATTATGAGTGGGCACGAGAGGCTCCCGATCGAGCCGAGAGGATCCGGGTCGAGGAAGGGGACTGGGGGCTGGCGAGGGAGAACTATAAATAAAATCAGATCAGCGGGAGGATTGCGCAATCGCAATGGCAACAAGAACAACAACAAAAACAATGCCAATAACAACAACGGGAGCAAGAACAAAACGAAGCAACAGCAACAGGGAACAGCAACAGCAACAAGAAAAACGACCCGGAGATCGCAACACCAGCGAAGAGCGCGAGTGCGAAGGAGTGGGAGAAGACGAGGGGCGGGGTGGAGGAGCAGCAGCAGGAGCAGGGCGAGGAGCTCGGGCCGATCCTCAGGAGGCGTATGAGCAGCAACCTACTCGACTTTAACACGAGTCGATTTAATCGCCTCGCCTCGGCGTCCATCGGGGATCCCTGGTGTTTACAACCCGCTCCCAACGAGCGGCCGCCAGACGGACAGGCGGATGGTGGGGAGCGGACGGACGGACGGACGGACGGGCGGAGAGGCAGACAGCCAGTGGGACGGACAGGCGGAGAGGCAGCCGGCCGGTCCAGCGGCGTTATTAACTTGTTGTGTTGTTTGTTCTGGACTCGTAATATCGAAATGTGCATCAATTGATTTGTATTTGCCTGCCGATCCCCCCACTCTCCCGCCATCGTCTGCTTCTCCCGCCGTCCTTCCCTTCTCCCCCTTCCTCTCCTTGCTCTCCTTGCCCTGCTTCTCTTTCTCCTCGCTCGGCTCCCTTCGCGCCGTTTACGCGCTCGCATTTGTAAATTTGCAACAACATGTTTTGGGATGATGACTTGGGCGTCGGATCGTGCCACTTGGCCTCCCTCTCCCTCTGCTTTCCCCTCGCTCTAGCGCTCCTCTCTCGGTCAGTCGCTTGGCCGCTCAAGTGCGTCCATCGCCCGCCCGTCCGTCCGTCCGCGTGGATGCCTGCGTATGTGTGCCGTGGCGCAGATTTTAATTTAGTTGTAAATGTGTAAATCGGCTTTTTCTACGCCCATCCCGGCATCTCAATTAAAGGAGACCGGGCAACGGGCGCGAGCAGGCAGAGGAGGAGGGACGGGTGGGCGAGGAGGACGAGGGGTTTGGGGGTCGCGTCTTCGGCTCGCGGTAGCCGTGGACAGAGGACAGAAGGAGCCGCACGTCTGGTTCCATCGGCGCGAGCGGGAGCGGGAGCGAGCGGCCGGGACGGGGTAACTGGACCGCAGGGCATTCGCGCGGTTAAATTCATAAAATATTCGAAACGTTAATTTACGAAATTATGTTTTCCTATTCCGACTTTCGATTCTAATTATGCATGTTCTCTCCATTCGCTGGACAAGTTCTCGGATTTCATTCATAAACCAAGGAGTCCCCCGGGCGAGAAGAGGGCGAGTGCGGGGGGTGTGTGGTGTGGTGAGGGGTGAGGGAACTTACCTGATGAAAGCCCAGGTAACTCTCGATGCTGTGCGTGGCGAAGAAGACCTCGCCCTCGCATGTGAGAATCATTAGAAATCCATTTAAAGCCTGCAAGAGAAGAAAGAGACGGCATTAGATCGGCATCTTGGGGCGGAGTGAGACGGAAGACTATGCAATTAAATCTGTCTATATCTATATCTACATGTGTGTGTACTGTGTATGTGTTTGTCTGCGGTGCTGGGAGGCTTTAATTGATTTCGGTTCGGTTTGGTTTTCATTCAAAGCCCGATCTCGCGGTCACCCAATGGGGTTTGCCAGAGCCCGGCGGACACAACAACAGCCACAGCAGCAACAACAATGCGGCCTCTCGGTCCCCACGAAAAGACCATGAAAAGACCTCTGTCGACGACGACGACGACAAAATAATTGCTCCACCACCGAAGTCGCTACTTGAATGAAATCCGCCCGAACCCGCTCTCAATGGACTCATCCATCATCATCAGCATCATCGTCATCAGCATCTGGCGTTGTTGTTGTTCGATCGTTCTGGAGTGGCCCAAAAATCGAGCGATGATAATTTGTAGTCGGAGCGAGCCTTGAATGAGCGGCGGCGGTGGCGGCGACGACGACGATCGGGTCGGGTCCATAGTGATGGACGTTGATCGGCCCGTCCGTCCGTCCGTCCGCCTGTCCATTGGCCGGTTGGCCAAGTTGGCGCTAACTTGCGGCTAAACAATCAACCAGAGGCACCGGAGGGGAGAAACACAAGAACAACAACAACAACCACAACAATACAAATCCTCCGCAGATCCACATCAAACAAATCCAGGAAATGATGAGCAATTAAATCAATGATACCTGCGTCGACGGATCGAATGACTGACGAACGAACGAACGGACGGACGGAGGAACGGTTGAAGAGAGGGGGGAGGGGAGACGGATGGAAGACTGGAGACAAGGGCGGGCCGTCGGGGCGCTCGCTGATGGCTTCACGTGGTCCATTCATAATTTCTGTCGGCTTGGCGTTGCCGGCGTTAAGTGCAATTAAGTAGGTCGCTCGAAAGGGGAACAGAAAGAGAGGGCGATGGCTGAGGGAAGGGCGGCTGGATGGGTTGGAAAGCGGAGCAATTGAGAGGATGCCTCGCCTAATGAGCCATCGCGGGGCGTCCGGAAGGATGCGCCGGGCGGAGGAGGAGAACATGAGACGACGAGACGTCAACAGCGACGACTTCCACGTCCCGGTCGGATTTACACTTGGCTAATGGGATTTAAATTCCCCGCCGAGCGATGGCGACGGACGACGGTCGGAGGAAAAGCAGGAGGAAGCAGGATGCGTCGAGTGAACGCAATTGAAAGACGGGGCAGGACAGGACAGGGCGCGGATCCCAGGAGGAGAAGAGAAGCCGTTTTGCGTCCTGCCTGAGTCTGAAGACCCCGAGTTTGTGGCATGGGATCATTGGGGTGCATGGCTATAGTTCATGAAACATCGACAGGGCCCGAGGAGCGGAGTGGCCGAAAATATTCCTGGACCTCGCTAGACCGGCGTCCGTCCATCCGTCCGTATGTGGGCTTGTCTATGAACCCATCCGTCCGTCCACCTGTCTGTGAGTCCGTCTGCGGTCCGTCCGTCGGTCTGACGCCACTCGGCCCGATTCAGGCGGACTCTGGAGGTCCCGCGGCCCCGTCAGCCGGACTCTGGAGGTCCCGCGGCCCCGTCAGCCGGCGGGTCCGGATCCCTCACGGGCGTGTGTTATTAAAATCGCATTAGAATGATGTTCGAGCAGACGCAGTGATAAAAACAGTCATAAGTGGCGGCTGACCGCGGGTAGGCGAGGGAGGGAGCAAGCGGGGGAACGGGGGAGAGTGAGAGAGATGGACAGAGCACAATTGGGGGATCGTCGGAGAGAGGGGGAGTTTCAGAGAGAGGGACGAGGATCATTTGAACGGCCTCGCACTGGACAAACAAGGAGGAAATTTTATTGCATCCACTGCGGGGGGAGCAGCAACAAAAGAAGAAGAAGATGACGACGACGACGACGACGACGACGACGACGACGACGACGACGACGACGACGACGACGACGACGACGACGACGACGACGACGACGACGACGACGACGACGACGACGACGACGACGACGACGACGACGACGACGACGACGACGACGACGACGACGACGACGACGACGACGACGACGACGACGACGACGACGACGACGACTTTGACGATCGTGATGAGGATGGCGGACCCCGAGAAGAAGAGTCAGAAACAATTAACGAGACACAGAGCCAGAAACGAACCCGGCGATCGGAGGAATCGTATCGAGGCGAGGCCGGAGTCGTCAGGGTGTGAGTGGGATGAGAGACGCGGGACTAGGAGGAGAGGGGTGAGGAGCGTGAGGACAGAGGCTGAGTGGTTGTGGGGCTGCGGGGAGCGATGGCGGTAGCGGTCGACGGGCGTCATCCGGCGTCATCAACGCATCAAGCGTCCGGGCATCCGCTGCCACCAGCCAACCATCCATCCATCCGTCCATCCGTCCACTCGGCACTGGATCGGTGGGATTATTGATGATCTCCACACACACACACAGAGCTGCCTGTGTGTGCGACGAGTCCCGGGGCGGAGCCGAGCGGCGCAGGATCCTCTTTGAAATTTAAATTATGACGCCACTTAACATTTACGACTCTTGATGGGCCCGGGCACTCGATCTCGAGCCCGGTCTCGCTCTGTCTCTCCCTGTCTCTTTCTCCCTCTCTCTCACCGCCCTCTCGTCCGGCGGAACGTGGCGAAATCCACGTCAGCGCCTCCATTCATTCATCCAGCGCGACCACGGCGACGACGACGACGACGACGACGACTCGGTGGTTCGCGGTCTCTCCTCCTGTTTGGGGTCCGTCCGGGGGTCTTTAGCGGAGCGCCCCAGGTGGCGGCACCGTGAGGCGGATGCGTCGAAAGGACGCGCGGCTTAAATGGCCGCGGATTAATTGGCGGCACTTTCGCTCCTTCGGATGGATCGCCGCCGAGTCGCAATTAAACCCAATCAAATTAATCTTCGCCGGCTCTCGGAGGGCGCTGGGCGACAGGAGACGAGGGGCGAGGGGCGTGGCAACCACCGTGTGGTTGCATCCCTGGGGGTGAGGAGGGAGTCGTCCTTTTCCCGTGGAGCGAAAGCGAGAAAGCGGGAGGGAGGCAGACTAATGCAGTTGAAGTGATTTTAATTAGGCAGCGATCGAGGGATTGCCATAAGGGCAGGGAGAGAAAGGTCCCTCTTCCTGGGGGGGGGGGAGGGGGAGGGACAGAGAGGGAATGGGCGACTGATGAGGGATGAATTTCCGCTTCCCTGACGATCCAGGACGGGGATGGTGGAGGAAAACTCGAGTCGGGCTCTCGATTCCGCTGGTTCCCGATCGACTTCTGAGGGAGCCGCCGCCGTAATTAAATGCAGCTCAAGCAGAAGCAGAGGAACAAGGTAACGGAGCAGGAGGCGAAGAAGAAGGGGAAGGAGAGGAGGAGGCGAAGAAGGGGAGGAAAAGAGACAACGGCGGCAGCTGGCGTCCGATTGACTTAACAGAGCATCACTGAAAGTTTTCCTCGTTCAATGACTACTTTACAACAACACCAAAAGCAACATTAACAGCAACAACAACATCAGCAGCGATAATGCCAACGATAAGAAGCAGAAGCAGAAAACATAAAAGTCGTAATTTGAAGGCTCGGAAACACTTTGTTTCAGATTGCCATTACTGCGGTGGTTGTTGTAGTTGTTCGTCTTGTTGTTGTAGATGTTCGTGTTGTTGTTGTTGTTAGCGTTAATTGCAATTTTGGCCCAAAACACAGTTGGTCGGGCTGCAAAAGTAAAACGAAACAATTAGAGGCGGCAGCAGACTCTAAAATTGCAAATTGCATGGTAGACAACAACAACAACAGTAAGAACAGCAACAACAATAAGAACAACAACAAAAGCTACAACAACAAAAATGTAATCACCAACAATAACAATAACAACAACAACAAACATTCAATATGCCACTAACCGTTAAAGCAGCAATGATTATGTTTGCTCTTGTTGTTGTAGTTGTTGCTGCTGCTGCCGTTGTTGTAGTAATTGTGTTGATGAGGAAGTGAAAATTACAACAACAACAAGAACAACAAAACACCGTCATTGGATATCGAGTTTCGGTAGCAACAACAATATGTTAAAGGTGAAAAAAATTGAGAAAAAATGGTTCACGTGTATTGAAATGCCGACAACAACAGGAACAACAACAGCTGCAACAATTAGTCGATGAAGGATTAAGTGGCAACACTGGCCGGCTATTTATTGATCATATTTCGAGTTTGTTGATGCTGATGTTCTTGTTGTTGTTGTTCTTGCTGTTGCCTGTCTTGTTTTTGCCAAAGCTGCGTGGCTCGTGTTGCCAATCATCAATGTTGTTGTTGTTGTTGTTGTTGTGGGTGTTGTTGTTGTCTCTGATCAGCTGCATTCGTTATCGCTCGCTCTCTCTCTCTGTCCCTCTCTCGCTCTCTATCTCTCTCCTTCCGATTATTCCTGACCTCGCGCCGCTTGTGAATAAATTGCAAGCATAAAATTTAATTGCTGAACGGCTACTTGAGCTCCAACAACAACAACAACAACAACAACAACAATCGACACGATCGCCAATACATCTGAGAGGAAACAACAACAAGAACCACGGGAACAACAGCAAGCGACGCATGAACAAGGTGCGAAAGTAATTAATGCCAATAACTTATAAAAATTACACTCTTCGGTCATAATTGCTGCGAAAATGCAAACGGCACGGCCTCAGCGGCATTAGTCCAGAAACAATGCGAGAAATCAATCGTGTTCCCCCGACCAGTGTTGGAGAACGTGTCAGAAAAAGGCGGAAGGCGACTCACCGAGAACTGAACAAATGTTGATGGGGAAAATTCAAAAACCAAAGATCGCAATCATGAGTCAATGACATGAGAATTTTTAACAATGTTTATTCAAAATATGAGAATTTGCTGAAAAATATGAACATTTAATGAAAAACCCGCTAATTAAAAAACTCATGAATTAATTAACGTTCCATGAACCAATGAACATGAATTCATGGAATCCAATGCGGCGAAGATGAAACAAAATCAAGAGCCAGACAAGAGCATATTAAAATAAATTTTAAGATGCAACGAAGGAAAATTGGATCAAATGGAGAATGAAGCCGAGGAATTCGAAGTGGAGGCGAATGTAACAAGAAAGGAAGAATCAACACTGGAAGCCAACACGCCTTTTCTAACACTGGCAACTGACGGCCGTGATTTCGCAAACGTCGCTCGGCTCCGACTGCGTCTTCGACTGAGATTCGAGTGCGGATTGCTCTGATTGTTGTTGTTGCTGCCGAAGCCATGATTATTGTTGCCACGATTGTTGCTGAGGCCATGATTGTTGGTACTGCTGCTGATGCCATGATTGTTGCAGTGATCGCTGCTGATCTGCAAAACGATTGCAGTTATGACTTGGATTTGAATTTCTTTTCGCGAGCAAATGGAAACAGCAACAGAGATACTTTACGGTAATGCGATCGGTTGTTGTTGCAGATGTGTTGTTGCTGTTGGTGGTGCATAAATTGTCGATGCATTTGAATGGGTTTCCAGCGCCGTGCGTTCGTTCGAGCGCCGTGATTTGCGTATCTCTAAGCAGCTGTTAATTGGCAACGCGCATGCGAGCAACACTGCTCGGCCAGGGTTGCATTCATTGTGGCGTGGGGTTGTTGTTGCCCCTGCTCTTGATAAATAACAGTAGTCGTTGTTGGTGTAATGGTTACGGTTATCGTTGTTGCTGGGGCTGCGGTTGTTGCAATTAATTTACTCGCTGCATTAAATTCTTCCGAAGGCGGAATTCATTTCAATTCATTTCGAACGCTGCGACGTGAAAATCTCAATTCACGGTTATGAGCAACAGCAACAACACAACAACATCTATCACAACAACAACAATTGCTGCATGGGATGCAAAATAATTTGAACAGTTTTCATAATTTTCAAATTAAGACGAATACAAAATAAGAAATTATGGGCGGGAGGAGAAATTGAGCTTGATGCTATTGTTGCTGTTGTTGTTATTGTAGTAAAAGTTGCAATTGTTGTTGTTGTTATTGTTGTAGGAGGGTCCAGGCAACGCATGGCCTTCGAAAACCCACTGCGAAATCAATTCCTCCCCATCGACGAGAGTGAGAAGGAACGGAAGAGAGATAGCGGGACGGGGGAGAGAGAGAGAGAGATGTGGCGTGCGAAAAAGAGAGGAAGAGGAGGAAAAAGTGTTGCATGTTGCAGTGAAATTTAATGCGTTTTTCCTTGCTCCCAAAAGCACGACGACGCGGCGTCGCCAGCGAAGCCAGACGCCGAACGACGACCGACGACCGACGACCGACGAACGACGAAGCGACAAAAGGCACGCTCACACGGACACACACATTCGCACACACCCAGGGATATGCATCGATGCCATGTGGAATGCATGCAGACGGTGTCAGTTCTAATGTTGTTGTTGTTGTTGTTGTTGTTGTTTGTGCTGCTATTGCACGGAGTCAACTTTTCAATGTCAACATAACAGGGAGGCGCGCACACACACACACACACACACTCGTGGACAGCCACCGTCGCAAACAGAAACACAAACACAGCACATGAGCGCGACGGGCGGAAATGCTGCCAAAAATGCATGCCTTGTCAGCGTTGCCACCTCGCAGTTCGCAACGGCGCGGCCGGCCGCCGACACCCGACGTCACCCGACGGCCCTCGACGTCAGTCAGCTCGACGTCAGCCCGCCGACGTCGCCCGGAGCCAACTCGACGCTCTGGACAGCTGCAGGCCGGAGTCCGGTCGCCCTGGGAGCGGGAGCGGGAGCGAGAGCGGGACGGAGGCAGATAATAACGGCTTTTTGGCACACGATTTCCGAGTTATTAGCGCGTTCACTCGCGGAGGGACGAGGGCGAGGTTGGTGCATGCGGAAGGACGAAGCGACAGCGGGAAGAGCAGGGGACGGCGGCAGGACAGGAGGAAGGAGCGGCTGCAGTCGCATGCATTTTTAACCCTAATTGAATGGCCCGGACGCGTTGGGGCTCGTGCCGTTCGCACCTTTTTGCGGACACCGTCGTCGGCGGGCGGGAGCGTGGGAAACGGGACAGCGGGACAGGGGGGAGGGAGGGATCTACACTTTCCGAAACATTTCATTGCGGAAAATATTTTCTCAAAAGTTAGACTTGCTGAGATTTTTATCACAATTTAATTTTTGAGGAAAATATATTTTTCATGTCCATTTAAGAAAATAACATTTTGGTAGGAAGATTAAATTTTTCTATGAAAACACAAATATTTTATGAAGAGTACAATTTTGAAGGGAATTTTGTGATTTATGAAAATTCATATCTTCAATGAAAATGTGGTATTTTGAAAAATTGTTGATAAAAATGAAACGTTTTGGATCACTTTTCGTAGATATGTGTATTTTTATGAAAATTGCTTTTGAAATTGGATTGATAGGCAAACATTCTAAAATGTTCGATGAAAGTAATAATATTTAATTTTAACTTTAATTGTTCAATGGGAAATCATATCTGGATGAATTCAAATGATTGAAGAAAATTCGGATATTTAATGAAAATTTTAATTTTTCAAGAGAATATTTTTCATGAAAAATCGAAATTTACAAATCGAAATAATTTCGGAGAAGCCCGACCTCTGGAGGACTCTCTGTGTAGGCACAAGTGTCTGGGCGTGTGTGTGGGGGTGGGTGTGTTGAGTGGCAGTGCATGGCGAGGTGAGAGGGGGGAGGCGGAAGGTGTTTGTGTGTGTGTCTTCCGGCATATTTGTCGCCCGAAGTGCACCCGAAGTGCATTCCGTGTCCGCGTCCGCGTCCGCTGCATTTCGAGTGCCGGAATCGCCTCGAATGTGGTCTTCAATTTGAATGCCTGGGTCGTGGCGGTGCAGCGGGAGGGGCGGGCCGGACGATGGGTCGCCCACCTGTGGCCGCGTGTGGCCGCGTGTGACCGATGCAACGTGCGCACGGACGGACGGACGGTCGGACGGACGGGTGCCACAGACAGACAGGCAGGCGGACGGCCAGACGGACGTTTGGAGGCCTCCGTGGCAATTGAATTTTGTCACGCAGCCGACTCGCCTCACTTTTTCGCGCCTCTAGTGGGTGCCACGCCCCACGCCCCCTCGCCGCAGTTCCCGTGGTTCTTGTTGTTGTTGTTCCTCCCCCTCGCATGCACTGCCCCGAGGACGCCGCGCCGAAATCCGGGCCTCCCACGGCCGGCCGCCAATCAGGGCTGTCACGTGACTCGATTCCACTCGCCGCCCGTCTCGCCACGCCACGCCACGCCACGCCACGCCCCCCTCGGAGCTCCTCTGGCAATTTGCAGTCACGCAATCACGTGACGGCCGCGTGGTCGCTAATCGTTACTTCGCCGAGCCGAACCGGGTTCGATCGCTGCACATGCAACTGGGTCACGTGGTCAGGCTCGACGCGGCTCGGCTCGGCTGGGAACGTGCGAAAGGGAAAGAGACAGCCCAGTTCTCGGCGCAACGCAAGGGTTCTCGACCTTCACGAGGTCCCTCCGAACGAACTCCTTCAGCCTCATTAGGAGCATCGATCTCTCTCTATTTCCCGTTCTCTTTGAGGGTGAGACGGAGAAGGTCCAATCAGCGGCTAATGAAATTATTAATCGTCCCGCCGTCGGCACGATAGACGCCCTTCAATCACTCACGCCCTGTTCTTTCGGTCGTCCGTCCGTTTGGTCTGGTCCTTCGTCCTTCACCTGGGCTCGTGCTAATTAATGAATGTGCTTCCCGTCCGTTGCGCCCTCCTCGCCCTTGTCCTCGTCCTCGGCCATGTCCTCATCCTCCTTGTCCTTCTCCTCCCCCTCCACCAGCGACCACGTCATGTCTTAATTAAGGATCCGTCACCCACTGCCGACCGCGGCTTCTCTGCGCTTCAGTCCTCATTGATGATTACTATTCATCTCCCCCCTCGCTGCTCCTTTTCATTATTCGATTTGTATCGTTCCTCGACTTTGGCCACTCTCCGCTTGTCTCTACTTCGCTCTGATTCGGGCCGTGTCCACCTACCTGCAGGAACATATCACCGTCCAGGAGACCCTGCTCGAAGGCGCCCAGCTCCCTGGTCCGGTAGCCGTCGTGTGCGTGTATGTGTGGCAGGATCCCGTTCTCCTCCTTCTCCTTGTGCATCACAACTGCAAACGAAACGAAGAAAAGCAAGGCATGTGATTAGTGAATGATTAGCGAGCGCAAATCGAGAATCGGTCTGGAGAACGATCGAAGAGCGATCGGACCATCGAATGCTGACTGATGGATTGAGTGATTGATGACATTATGTCCATGATGGACCACTTGTTATGGGGATACGCCTCTTAATCTTCGACTTGTTTTTCTGACCAGACGAGGTCACACCAAAGGATATCTAGAATTTGACCACAAAAATAAAACTATGGAAGAACCTCAAAAACGCTCCCCGAAAACCGTCACAAAACTCCTGTCTTAGGCCCCCAGGACTCCTGCAAATTGGGTCACAGCGTGCTGGAGTCAGTCGAGCTGCTCCAGGACCCAGGCAGCCCTTGATTCGCCCTCCTCGCCCACCTGCGAACCACGTCGACGTCCCTGGCATTCGAGTGGGAAATTGATAAAACTTGTCCCGTCCTCGGCCGCCATGGCAACCGAACGAGGTCCTGCAGCCGCAGCCACAGCCGCAGCCGTGCCGCCAATCAAAACCACATAGAATGGAAATGAATGTGAAACGAACTCCGAATTGCCTGGTGTCACCGGAATACTTTATGGGGCTTTGTTGATTCCGGTTTTTTTATGGTTTTCCTCGGCCTAGATTATGACATAATGAAGTCCTGGGCGTCTCGCGCTCCTCGATCCGTAATAAATTGGCCCGCCAATTGATTTATAAGCTTGAGCGCGAACGAACGCCAGCGGAAACGCTCCGATGATTTGTTCCCTCGCAAGCGGCGGGGAGGGGTGGGTCGAGAGGGCTGCGGCGAGGCGGTGCCGGGAGCGCGGGCCGGGGGAAGCAGTTTGTAGAAAGTTAGGGCGAACTTTCTTTCGCAACAACTTGGAACAAACAAGTTTTTCCTCGAAAATGAAAGGGCTGTGGAGGGCGGGGAGACCAGG
Source organism: Coelopa pilipes (assembly GCA_947389925.1). NCBI lineage: Eukaryota > Metazoa > Arthropoda > Insecta > Diptera > Coelopidae > Coelopa > Coelopa pilipes. The sequence goes on from OX376697.1 coordinate 13,047,793, forward strand.
GAGGCGGAGGAGTTGGAGGAGGAGGGTCGTAGAGGTGAATGCGGGCGAGAGGCGGCGATGGCGACAGCGACGGCGGAAACGGGACAATTGGGACTTCGAAGCTGCTGAGTTAGTTGGAGTTTAATGTTAAAGTGTGAGAATAAGAGGTGGAATTGAGGATGAGGAGCCTGACATATGGAGTGGTGAATGGCGGTCCACTGTGGTGAATAGTGGTGGTCACTTGTGGTGAATAGCGGTGTTGAATGCTGTCATCGAGGCGGGCTCCAGTTGGCACAAAAGTCGCGTCTGTCAGGTGTTCAACAGCCATCGCCAAGGGCTCCCGGCCCACGAACGCTCGTGGAATGTGGGGAAATGTCATAAACATTTGAATATTCAGAAGTTTCTGTTATTAGAACAAAAATGGCAGCAGCCTAACGACAGCAGCAACGTGGCAACAGAAATGTTGCTCATAAAAATTTGAGTACAAAATAATGTCGGGTATGAAAATGTAATGAAGGTCTGCAATAAATTATGATTTCTATCAGAACAACTAAGACTGCGACTAAAACTAAAATAAAACAAAAACAAAAAATAATAAAGGCTAAAATAAAAAAAAAAACAAAAACTAATAAAGAGGAGAGAAATAATGGGAAAACAGACGAAAAAAAGACAGGAAATAAAATTTCACTAATTTACGCATAAAAACGGCAACAACAACTACAACAGCAGCAGAAACAGAAACAAACAAACCCAAAACGGTGAACTTTGGAGTGGCGACCTTTGCCGAGAATTTATAACTGACAGTTGCACGAGTCCTTTTCCTTCTCCTTCTCCTTCTCCTTCTCCTTCTCCTTCTCCTTCTCCTTCCCTCTCACTCTCTTCCCCTCCCCTCACTTCCACCCTCCCTCTTCAACCCTCGCCGCCCTCGACTCGCGACCCTCGCTCGAAATCTCGAGCGATCGGCGGGCAGGACAACAGCAACAACAACGCATTTGAGAAACACCTTTTGCCAAAACGGGAACAACAACCGTGCCCAACAGCAGCAACAACGGCGACGAGGGTTGTTAGGGCCGGGCCGTGGTCGTGGTCGGCGAGACCGACGAGGACGAGGGCGAGGACGAGGGGCCGTCGCGGGGCCCGGGGTGGGGTGCGAGGTCCGCGGGCCAGAAACCAAAACCGCATTCCCGACGACTCGGCCACTCGTAGATAAAACCAACAACAACAACAAACATCTCGCGGCAGAGCGCAGTCCCGGCCCACGGCTCGTATCATGGTCGAGATGTATTAACTCCATGCGTTCGAGTGTGGCGAGTGCGGCCAGGTGTTGTTGTTGTCGGTGTTGCTGTTCAGATTGACGTTGTTGTTGCTGTGTTGCTCTTGCGTAAATGTTGTTATTTCCACGTCGTTCGCGTTGTTGTTGTTTCATTTCATTTCATTTCAATTAGCAAGTAAAATTTTCTGCTAATCTGTGTCGTTGTCGTTGGCGGCGATGTTGTTGTTATAGTTGTTGTTTTGTTATTATTTCAATGTAGTGCTTGTTGTTGGTTTTTCTTTTGTTGTTGTTGTTGTGTGTCGCTTATCAAATTAACAAAATGTCGACTCGGTTTTCGGCCGACTGCGCGATGACCCGACCCGACCGGACCCGGACCCGGCCCAGCCACGGCCCGGCTCCGGTTGCGGCGACCACAGGAGGACCTCAGCCCCCCACCCCCTTCTCCCCCTCTCCCCCTCTCCCCCTCTCCCGCCCGGCCTGCATTGCATCATTCGGCGGTGCGTGTCCTGCGACCGGGAGGTCGACGACGACGCCGGCCCTCGCTCCATCTCGCTCGCCGACCTCCTGCACATAATAATTCATAATTTAATTAGTCCGCCGCCGTCGTGGTTGTTGTTGTTGTTGTTGTTGTCGGAGTTTTCGGGCGCATTTCAACTGTGGTTTTAATTGCGCTCCCAACCCCAGCCCCCGCCCTCGTCCTGCGCCCTCGCCCCGTCCTGGCGGCGGTTTTTCGTGCATCAACTCATTAAATTAAGTTTTATTTAAGTGAATTTTTCGTCCTGCCGTCCGCTTCTTTGCTCGGCTTTGCTTTGCTCTGGTTCCCTCTCCCTCTCCTCGTTCGCCTCCTCCTCTTCCGCCGTCCTTTCCTCCCGCTCCCTGGCCTCGCAATAATAAATTAACAAATCTGCGTTCGTCCCCTCCTGCGTTTCTTCGCCTGGACGACGGCGAGGACGGCGGACGAGGACGACGACGATTTCCTTCCTCGCTCCTTGATTCATTTTTCTGGGTGTGTTCGCCAGAAACAACAACAGCAACAACATAGAACAACACCTCAAAATTATGTGATTTTCATTTTAGTTAATGCCGTATTTGTTGTTATGATGTTGTTGTTGTTGTGATGTAATCCTCTAAGAGCGAAATTTATTACGAACATGTTGTTTTTGCTTTGATCCCTCGCCCCAAACACGACGCCCACGCCAATCTCGGCAAGTCCTTGAAGCGAGTGACGGGTTCGAGGGAATTTTTCAAAAAAGCCATCGCCTTCGTCTTTGAGTAGGATCTGCTTTAATTTTTTTGAGATTCTCTTCGGATTTGCTTGGAAAATGCGAAGAATTTCGTGGAAGGATTCGGATTGAAAATTATTAATAGGGATTTCGGATTTTGAAAAGGCATCAAAACCCGATTCTGATTGGGGAGAAGGACCATGAAAAGCGACTTGAAGAAGGAGTCCGAGGAAGGACTCGGGGAGTCAGGGCTTTGGGAGAGCGATTTGGAGTAGAAATACAGAATAAGTGTTCGAATGGAGGCTTCAAAGGATCTGCGGAATTGAAGTGAATGCACGTTAAACAGGCTGGAGGGCAATAATAGCGTCTTTTTTCCAAGGTTTAGAATTATAAACTAAACCTCTGAGTTGGGCACAGTAACGATAAACGCACTATTTAACAGAATTCATTATTTTTCATGTCGACCCCTCGAGAGTCGTTGAATATTAAGAGGTTTATGGCGAAGTTTCGTGCGGCTTGGGCCATTAATTTCGAGTTACGGGATCTTCTGCTTGTTCTAAGGTGAATTTCGAGTCATTTTTGCTGTTGTTGTTGTTCTGTTTATGTTTTTTATTCTTTCTGTCTCCCTCCCTCGCCTTTGCCCCCAGCCTAGGCGCAATCGAGACGCGGTGCATTGCAAATATTTCAATTAATCAATTTAATCGCCTCGATTTGAATATTGCGTGCCGTTCGGGACCCCTCGCGCCCCTCGAGCCCCTCGACCCCACCCTGCCTAATCGACAGCGCAACGAGGGGCGGTCGGGCGAAAGTCATTGAAAGGTTAAACGACGGTTAAACCAAAATATTTTGCAGTTAATTGCGCAGCCCATCAATAAAACAGTGTTCGATGGCAACGCCGGACAATTACGGCGATTATTGGCGTTGGAGGGGCCCCGGGAGGGGGAGCGGGGCCGGTGGGGCCGGTGGGGCGCCTGGGAGGAATTTTCGCAGCGGCAAAATGAGAGACTGCGACAGAAATTTTCTCTACCCGGCGGGTGAAAAGTCGAGTGAAAAACTGCGCAAGTCCAGGGTCAACCGCGGACTCCACCCGGCCCCCAGCCCTCTGTCCCCCCAACCGCCGTCCCGTCCTCGGCTCCGGCCTCGCGCTCGGTCCTCGTTCAACAACCCCGCACGGCCCACGGCAGCAACAACATGGCGCGTCCCCCCCTCGCTCTCTCTCGCTCTCGCTCCCACCTGGCCCCCTCCTTCTGTCAGCCTGCTCTGGTTCTTGTCCGTGCTGTGCGGCCTCGCCGTGGGTGTTTTTGTACTCGCTTTCGTTTCCTCGCTGTCTTCCGATTACATCTTCGTCTTCGTAGTTCGTCGTTCGTCTTCGCCGTCGTCTTCGGGCCCGCGCTCGTCGTTCGCCCCCGTCTTTGTCAGCGCCATCGCTGGCCGTCGTCTTGCGGCTCCTTTGTTCGGCGGCCGAGTCGCCCTCGCACCCGCCCAGCCCAGCCACCGTCGGGTCGGGTCGGTTCGTGGGAGGTGGGTCGAGGGGCGGGGAGGGGCGGGGCGCGTCAGCCGTCGTAATAAATTGCGGCACGGCGTCGTTGGCTGCTCATTGACAACGACGCTTTTTTCCTCTGAATAATTGAACAAGTTGCGGTTCCTGCTCCTCCTCCTGATTCTCCTCCTTATTTTCTGTTTCTCCTCCTCCTCCCCCTAGTTCCTACTCACGCTCCTTCTGACTCTCCTTCTACTTTTCGCCTCCTCCTCCGATTCCTCCTTCTGCTTTTCCTGTTCTTCCCCACTCCCTGGAAGGTCGCTCATCGTCCAACTCTGCTTCCGCCCCCCCCCCCCCCCCCACCTCCCTTTCCCCGCCCCAAGCTCCTCATCCCGAAATGGATCCGAGCCGATTCGCCACCCCTGCCTGCGGCGCCGCCATTTTTATAAATAAGAAATTCACCCCAGAGACTCTGGATTTATGCGCAACTTCTTCGACCGACCTCGGCCTGTCTCTCTCCCCCTCCCGCTCTCTATCTGTCGAGCTACCGCTCTCTTTCTCTCTCTCTCTCTCTCCCCCTCTGCGCTCTCCCTCCACCTCCTCTGCTCTGCCATTTCCTTCTATTTTCCCCGAACTTTTATTTGTTCTTCATTTGGCACAGTTTGATTTTATGGCAGCGGGAATTTATTGAATCGTGTGGCGGGAGGAGGCAGAGGCAGAGAAGGTGGTTATGGAGGGAGGAGAAGGAGGGGAAGGGCCAAGGGAAGCCCCAGCTTAAGTAATTCGTCGAGGACGAGGTCGAGCAGGGTCTGCAACGGCTCCCGCTGCGGCTCCTGCCCTTCGGTGCCGGAGGAGAATTCTGGGAAACATGCTCTTCGAAGCGAAGGGCGACATCATAGAGAGTGAGACAGAGACAAGAACAGAGAGAGGGAGAGTGAATGGGTCTCGCTGGACCCGCTCCGTCCCGCTCCTTCTGCACCCAGTAGCATTAGATTCACATTCCGTCGGAGGGAATTTTTCTCAAAGACGACCAGAGCAACCACCAAAGCAACAACAACAACAACAACGACAACAAAGCCATAACAACAACACACGTCGATAATGACGATGCTCGGAAGGTGAAGGGTGGAGGAAATTCCCACATCAAAACCATGTCAACGAGATTTCATGGGAATCTCCTTCGCTCGCGGCCATTATATTTTACTTCATACCTGCGGACAACAACAACCCTCTCGCTCTCTCTGCTGTAATTACAACACAGGCAACACAACGGCCACAACAACAACGACGACAAAAATAAGTCACTACTCTGATGAGCTTTCTGCGATTTTCCTCTTCCGCATGAGCCTCGTCGCCTCCTTCCTTCGAGTGCTTCGTCTCCTTCTGGCGCTCGCCAGAAGTCTTGTCAACGACTTCCCCCTCCGCCCGCTCCTCTCTCGTGACTCTTGCGAAATCGCTGGTCCGACGCTCGCGCCATCTGGCGGCTGGCGGATGGCGGCACGAAACCGGAGTCGTTTAATCCACGGACGGAGGCTGGGAAAACCCGCTACAACGTTGTTGTTGTTGTCGAGGTTGTTGATATAATTTCTGACGTTGTTGTTGTTGTTGTTGTTGTTGTTTTTGTGGCCGGAAAGCGGGCGCGGAGGGGTGGAGGGGTTCGCGCTAAGCAGCTTTGGCCGGAGCCTGTGGAAACCCGAGTCGGAAATCGCGGAGGACGAGGCCTTGGAGGAAAAGAGACGGGAAAGGACGACGATCGCGGGACCGAGAAGAAAAATAAAATCTGCGGAGAATGAATTCAGTGGGAAATGAATTGAGCAAAGAATGAACTGAGAGAGGACTTCTCTTAATGAGGAAGCAATCGAGAAATGAACCAGAAAGAATCAGGAAAAAATGGAAATCACAATCAATAAAAAATGAATGGTGTTCAGCGGAAGACAAACAATGCAACGAACTTGAGGGCATTTTCTTTCCAACAATTTGTGTAAAACGAATTTCAAGTCAGAGAAAAAATTTGCAATTGTAATTGACATCATTGGCTCGGCGAAGGTTCCTTTAAAGCGACTCCTCCGGAGAACTTTCGCTGTCTGCCTCTGCCTCGGCCCCTGTCTCGTTCCGTTTCCGCCTTAAAGGAATCGCAGGAGGCGGCGAAAGAAGTCGCACGGCAAAACAGTGGCAACCCTGACACACCAACTGACTCCCGCGCCCACACACGCGACTCACACACACACCGACGGCCCATGGCCGTAAACAAATTCAGCGAATTCTGTAAGCGTTTTGTAACTTCGCAAGGTCATGCGGTCGGACCTGGGGAGCGCGGGGTCAGAGGGTCGCCGGGGTGTCGGGGGTCGGGGGTCGGGGTCGGGACGGGGCGGGGCGGCTGCTTTAAAGACCTCTAATCAGGGGAGCACAGCGGCGGAACCGCAGTAGGCCGGCAACGCTGCGTGTTGCGAAAGTGAAATGAATCGGCTGCCGCTGCCGGGGCGTGGTTGTTGTAGTCGCTGTGGTTGTTGTTGTCCATGACGTTGTCTTGGCCGCAGGTCGCGGGCGGAGCGGGCCGAAGTCGCGGCGCTCGTCGGGAGATACGAACATAACCTATAAATATTTCCATGGGGAAAGTGAGAATGTGTTGAATGCGCCCGCTGCGTCGCTGTTGTTGCTCTTGGACACATCGCGATGTGTGCGTTCGGCGCTCTGTCCGTCCGTCCGTCTGTCTGTCTCACACACACATCCCCACTTACACTCATCAATGGATGCATGCGGGCCGGCGGCGGCTCCTTCGGCCGAGGGCGGGGAGGAAGCGTTCGGTCGGTCGGTCGCTCGGTCGGTCGGTCGGTCGGTCACGCCATTGCGTTGCGTGACTGGGGACGAAGTTGCTGCAGCGCTGCAGCCACAACAACAAACGACACAACAACCACACAGCGACAATGAGTTTTCAGCGCATATTTCAAAAATCGCGTCTAAAAATAAAAATCACTGCGATCGCCTTCAGTTTTCTGGGTGCAGCGCGCCATAGTTTTCCCAGCAAATCGTTGTTGTTGGCTCTCTTCTTCTTCTCTTTTCGGTCTGCTCCATTTGGGTGCCATTGTTGGGGTGTTGTTGTTGCTGTTGCTGTTGCTGTTTGCTTTTGGCGCGAAACCCGCACGAGCTTCCGTGTCACGTTGTGACAGTTGCTTTTGACAGCTGACGGGCCGACGCTTCTTCTTTCACCACGCTCTCATTGGCGTTGTTGTTGCTGTTTCTTCGCTCCGGAATTTTTCTTCTCTTCGAAAATGGCGCCTGGCCGCGAAGCTGCGCGCCCGGCGACTGCGCCTCGCCCGACATCTCCGCCATTTTGTCCTGCTCTCGACTGTGATTTCCCACCGCAATCATCCCTTCGTCTCGCTGCCGCTGCCGCTGTCTCTGTCGCTCTCGCTCGCCTCCGCGCGCTCTGTCTTCGCTGCGCTCTCTGCACTCTTTCCTCTCATCAGTCGCCTCGCACCAGTCACGGGGTGGGCCGCGGCCCGCCCTCGGGCTCGGCCGGCTCCCGAGCGCATCGTCCGAGCGAGGCCTTCGTGGGAAGACGACGGCGTCTCGCATCTGTGTCCGTATCTCGACTCGAGTGTGTGTGTGTGTGTGTGTGTGTGTGTGTGTGTGATTGCCTCGGTCCGATGTCCGTCGCCGACCGTCGACCCGACTCCACCGCGGGAGTTCCTGAAGATTTCTTTGTCTGCTTCTTTAGCGAACGACGACGACGACGACGACAAAGGCCAAGACGAGGAAGAAGAAGAAGAAGCCCCGACGACGCGGGCAGAAGTGAAAATATCAGCAACAACAATAGCCCAGCAGCAGCGGCGGCGAAATGGGTGGAGCTGCAGAATTTTCACAACGAAGCCGAGCGAAAGACAGAACGAGAGGCGAGAGAACGAGAGCAGAGAAAAACAAGGAAAAGAAGCCGCAAGGATTCGCCGCAGAGCCACGCCCTTCCTTTCGGCCATAATTGAATTGCTGGTGGGTCGTGGGCCGCCGGGTGCCGAGGAAAAGCAGGAGCTCCGGGCTCATCGTCGACCCAACTCGTTCTCGCCGCAGACGGGCCGAATTTCGTTTCGTATTTCGGTAATTTTCCCCTCATAAAACGAGAAACGAAACAAAACCATTCCGAAATTAAATGCAAACCACAGGCGGCCGGAAGCCCTCGAACAACTGTTTGACCGGTCTTCGATCTCGATCTCGTGATTAGCTTCCTGCGAATCGAATCGAATTATTCGCTCCACGATTATTTAATCGATTGGCGGCGGCCGCTCGAGTCCCCGAGGACCGGCTGCGGTCGCCCCTCCTCGCCCTCCTCGCCTCCTCGCCCTCGCCCTGACCATGACTCATAAATGATTCAAAACTAATTTAATTCCATTTCCCGAACAAACCCTCGTCCTCGCCGCGCCGCGCCGCGCCCCGCCCGCTCGTCCTCGCTCCCTCCACCGGGCGCACGTGGCCGAAGTTCACGGATTAACAAATTTCGAAACTATATCAAAGCCGCGTTATCCTTGCGTGTACCTGCACACACACCCACACTCACGAGAAGGCGGGTGTCTGTGTGAGTGCGAGTGGGCCTGTGTCTGTGTGACCGACAGGCCGAGCCACGTCTGCGTCGCTCCCAACCAACTCCACCCATTCCTGCCCCGACACACTCGCTGGCGTCGTAAATTTTTCATTGTCCTGCTTCCCCGCTTCGCCCTCTTCTTCTTCTTCCACCTCGCTCTCGCCCTCCCCGGGCCGTCCCCGGCTCCTTCTCGACTCCGACTCCGACTCCGGCTGAAACGTAAATAGTTTCCCTTGTTCCAGCGCGTAAATCAACGAACATATGTTTTCTCCAGAGGACTCTGCTCATTCCATCTCCTCGCACCCGCCCTCTGCCTCTCTCTCGCCGGCCTGGCTTTCGTATTCGTTGCCGTTGTTGCTGCGCTGTTGTTGTTGTTGTTGTTGTGGTGGAAACCGTGTGTGGTGGTTTTGGCCGACATACGCCGAGCCAGACGCCGGCCGAGAGACTCCGAGGCCGTTGACACGACCCGTCGCCGCCGCCCGGCATCGGTCGGTCCTGCTCTGACCCGCCAGGGTCCTCGAAGCGAGTCGCGGACCTTCGGGAACCTCTCGGGAAGCCCTGGAAGCCTTCGAGAATCCTGTTGGAGCCTTGTGGACACCTTCAGGACCTTCGCAGGCGGTTCGGAGCCGGGTCGAGTCCATCGCGGCTCGGCCAAAGTCGGTCATGAGTCACGGGCCCGGCCGAGGGGTGGCGCTGGCCGCTCACCGGGTGGCAACGCTGCGGCGAATAGTTTAATGAACAATTAAATTCACCCTTTTCCCATTCGGCTCTTTCTCTTTGTCTTTGTCTTTGTCTCTGTCTCGGCCTCTGTCGCTGTCGCTGTCTCGGGCTTTGTTTTAGTTTTATTGATGTTTTCATAACGACCTCCAGCATTAATGACTTTATTTCGCTGTCTCTGTCGCACTCCCTCCCTCTCCTTCGCCTTCCCCCGACCTCGGAGAAAATTGCGTTTCTCTTCACTTTAATTAGTTAATTTGTGACCAAATTGAGTGCGGACTCGCTTTTATGACTGCGACTCGGACTCCTGTCTGTCCACACTCCCCTCTCGCCCTAACCGTCCCTCCCACTGGCCCCTTCAACCGCTCCCGCTCCCCCTCCCTGTTTTAATAATTCGCGGCCTCAACTCTTTGCGCACGAGAGGCGCCGACAATTTAATCAAAAATTTCCATCCATTCGTTGACAACGATTGTCGTTGTCGTTGTCGATTCCTGTAGTTCTTGTAATTGTCATTCTTTGTGTTGTTGTTCCGGTCAGTAATAAATTGCTCGATCACGTGACGGGCCGGGGTCCCCGAACTTGTAATCCGCTTAGGCCACCCCCGTTCGTCCTCGTCCCCGTCCCGTCCACGCTCCGGATTCCCAAATTGTTTTCGGCTTTTGGCAAATATTTGGACAATTAGTGGTCGATCGCCGTCATCATAATCGCCAACTGCCGGACGGACAGGGGGACATCGCGGAGGACGGAGGACGGAGGACGGAGGACGGCTGGACAGATGGACGGACGCTCCTTCGCCAAACACGCATTTAATGGCATCCGGCACGGGCTCGTCCTGCCGTCCGCCGTCCGCCGCCCGCCGGCTTCCGCATCCGCCTCGACCGCGGACAAAAGCGCAAATCTACGGCACACGGCGGGCGCCCCCCCCCCCCTCTCTCTCTCCCCCACCCGCGAACCTGGTCTGGCTGACCTCGCGCGCCCTCCCGAGATCCCGCGGCCTTTGAGGCCTCGAGACGTCCTGTCGTTGCCTGTTCCAGGTCGAATGTTCTCAATTTAATGTCGTCGCCACGCGCCCCCGGCGATCCCTCGAGCCCTCCGCACCCCCTCCCCGGCCACGGCTCGGCCGAGGCCCGGCGGCCGCTCTGGGAAAGAGTTAATGGACCAGAACCACGTCCGGGGCAGGGGCGGGGTTGGTTCGAGTGGACCCGGGGCTCGTGGTCAGCGCGCCAGGGGCTGGTGACACAGAAGCAGTTGCTGTCGTTGTTGTTGTTGGGCATTAAGAGGGCCATTTAGAGGAGAGTTTAATGAAGTGCCCATCCGAGCGACGGTGGCGGCGTCCGGAGCGTCGAGCCAGCAACGGGGATGGCCGGACCGAGACCGAGACCGGGACCAGAGCCAGGAGCAGGTAGAGGACCGGCGCGAGGGCCCGCGGAGGGGTCCCCGGGGCCAGTTTTGACAAGTTGTGGCCGGAGGAAGAGCCAGAGTCGAACGCGGACGCCGAGGGAGACCCGGGAAGGTTGTGAAAGGACCCAAAGTGACTGCTCAAAGGCTCTCGGGGACGATCAAGGATGGTCTGGACCCATCGCGATCGATGGTCGAAGGTTGAATATGGAAGATCGAATGTTGAAGATTGAAGATTGACGATTGGGCTCACCTCGCTTACCTTGAAAGTAACTTTTGGTCCTTAAATAACTAACAGACAGCCTTAAGATGCTCAGTCGATCCAGTTTGCTCAGGATGTTCTGCTCGAAGGGCAGGAGGGAGGCGAGCAGGTCCAGCTCCGCGTTCAACCGCTCCCGGTGCCGCTTCGAGGGGTTGCTCTTGGTGACCCCGTCCTTCGGCGGCGGCTTCAGGCTGCGACGAGAGAACGAAATTCCATTAACATTGCGGGAAATTTTTGACTCTTACACATAAAATAAGTATTTATTCTCGTCTACATTGGATTCTGTTAAATATTGCATGTTCATAAATATTTGATTCTTCTAAATTTGGCCGTCTTCGATCTGTTCGTCCCTCTGCCTGTCTCTCGTCTGTCTGTCTCTGCTTTGAAGTCCTGGGGAGTCCGGAATTCCGCCTTCAATTCTCCCTCCCTCGCTCGAGATTCGTCCGCGCTTCGCCCGCTCGACTCGGGCTCGTCCTGGGCGACGAATCCGGGACGATTCCTGGCCGGGCGCGGCGGCCGGGGCGAGGGATGGGGGTTGAAAATCGATTAGCCATGCCCACTTGATCTCATAATTACAACATCGGCCCGGCCACCGGCAACAACAGTCAACAGCAGGCGCAAAGCGAAGCAACAACAACACAGGGGCGACACAAACAACAAGAGGGAAACAGTACGGGAAAATGTAGTCGACAACAACATGGTAAACACCAGAAACAACACAAACAAAACGTCGACAGACACAACAGAAGTGGGTGCAAAACCCAGGAGAGAATGTAATCGATATCCTTCCCGGGCTCAGGTTAAACGCCGAATGGTGAGGCAGCAGCAACAACAACCACTACTACAACAATAGCAAGCAAAGCAACAACATTAAGAACAATAACATCAAGAGCAACAGCAACAACAACGCCGTGAACACCATGAAAACGAGAGGAAAATGAAAACAGCAGAATATTGTGAACGACAGAGGGCGGGAGGGAGACAGTCAGGAAGAGAGAGGGAGCGAGTGACAGAGAGAGAAGGCGAGGGTGGGAGCGAGACAGGAAGACGGATAGGGCCCGAGGACGAGAAAGTGAAAAGCGAAGACAAGAAGCAAAAGGCAAAAACAAAAATTACGAAAATCATTCAAAGCTGGGGTTCGCAAACATGTTGTTCTTGCTCGGCGATGTTGTTGTTGTTGCTCGTTCAGTGATATTCCTATTACAGTTGTTGTAGTTGTTGTTGTGGCCACGGCCAGGGTGTGAAATCCCTCCCGAGCCCTCGTCCTCGTCCTCGCCCTCGTCCGCCCCCAGGACGACGGCTTCTCCCTAAGTGGATTACAAGAAAATTGAATCGACGCCGAGAGAGCGCGAAGGAGAGCGGAAGAGCGAAGGAGAGAGAGAGAGGGAGAGAGAGAAGGAAACGCCGTGTGAGGCTGAGTGGCGGCGGCAGCGCCCCGGGCCCGGGCAGGATCAGCCGAATGCCAATCCCTTAAAAGGATTTTCTCGCTCGACCGCCGCGGGCCGCCGTTCGTCGTCGTTGTTGTTATTGTATTTTTGCTTTTTGGCGATGGGACCGCAGCCGTGGTCGAGCCCGAGGGCGAGGAAGAGAGACAGAGCACAGAAAAATTCTCGCTTAGGGCCGCGAAGTCCGCGTTAATGGCTCCGGCCAGTCGATGGGCGAAATTCTCGCTTCCTCCTCTCCGTTCGTCGCCGTCCTTTCTGGTGTTCCCAAACCACACGACGCCCTCGCCATTGACGGTGGCCACGCCCCTGCTTTTCCCGCCCTCAGACGGGGTTTCGCACGTTCGCCAGGGCTCTTCGAAGCCGTGGGGTCTGAGTGAAGGCTGGGCGAAGGGAACTCGGAGGACTTCGAGGGATTTCAGAGGAATCCCGGTGGACCTCAGAGGGAACTCGGACCTCGGTGGGACCCCGGCCAGCCCCCGAAAGCCAGCTCGCCCGAAAGCCAGCCCCTCTGCAGGTCTCCGATGCTCCCAGTCGCACCGCGTCGACTCCCGAATCCCTGAAGCGGCTCTCGCCGACTCCCGCGAAGCCTTGACCCGACGAACGGCGCCGAACCGAATCGACTCGACTTCTCGACGGCTCCGCAACTCGCGCCTTTAACGGTATCGCGAGGCCCGTTAATCGGGAGGTCCTGCGGCCCCAAATGGCTCAATACGAGGCCGAGGCCGAGGCCGATTCGCGGTCGAGACGCGGCGAGCGGAAAAAACGGCCGCAATTTGGCGAAATAAATAAATTCGGCGTTTAATTTGATTGCGGCCCGATCGAAATTATACACTGCGAGAAATTCCCGAAACACGAGGAACTCATGGCCTTAGAGAGGGAGTGGGAGGGAGGGGTGTGTGAGAGGGAGAGGGAGAGGGAGAGGGAAATATGCGATTGCAAACGTGGTAATAAAAGGTTTCGTTAATTGAATAAAAACGCGAAATCGACTGCGAAGCGAAAGGGAAAAATTGTGTTTGTTCCTGGTGGCGGGGTTTCTGTCCTTGTTGTTGTTCTTGTTGTTGGTGTTGCTGTTTGCTACCCTAATTTATTTAATTAAACGAAACTATCATCCACGGCGAGAGATCTCGAAAAATTCCCACTGCGCCGAGACCGAGCGAGCGCCGCGGCCGAGCGCAGGCGGCGAAGAGGGGCAGGAGGGAGGGGGAGAAGGAGGAGGAGGAGGAGAAGGGCGAGTGGAAGAATGTTAAAAGGAAGGACGTGATGGCACGGCGGCAGGAGGCGGGGGCGACCGAAATGCACCGAAATTATAACAATCGCTAGCAGTCGTTAGAAACCGCGATGAGACAGAGGGGAGAGAGTGAGAGAGACTGAGAGAGGGGGCAGTGGACGAGGAGAGCGACACACACAAACACACACACACACAGGTACACGGGCGCGAGAGGCTGGGGACGAGGGTTGGGCAGAACCACAACAACCGTTAGTGGAACGAGCTATTAATTTGGAGCGAGGTAGAGCTTGAAAGAGAGGGAGCTGGGGAGCTGGGGAGCTGGGGAGCGGAAAGAGTGAGAGGCGGTGCGGAATGGGCGAGGGAGACGGCGAGAGACATTTCGATCTCTCGTTCCCCGCCTGTGCTTGAAAATATAATTCGTTTTTAGAGCTGCAGTTTTTGTTGTTGTTCACCGTGGTTCTCATGGAATTTCTCGGCGTTTTCCAGGAACCAACCGAGAGGCAGCGAGAGAGGGGGAGGAAGAGGAGGAGGAAGAGCGACATTGCCATAATAAAATCCACAAAATGGCGGGCCATTGTCTGGTGGTCGTCGACGTCGTGGTTTTGTTGTTGCTGTTGAATCATTTTATGATGTGGCCGAGACAAGAAGAAAATAACAAAAACAAAAACACAATACCTAACAAATGTAAAAAAGAAGCAAGGAAGACGAAGGGCGGAGAAAATGAGACGAAAAGACAGGGAGGGAGAGGGGGAAATAGTTCTGTGATTGCTGCTCCTGGCATTGGCAACGAGTCCTTCCTGCTTCCCCTTCCTCTTCCCCTTCCTCTTCCTCGCCTGCTCCGCCTCCTCGTTGTTGTTGTCGCCGAGTTCCCCAAAACGTTTTCCCTGTTCCTCGTCCTCGGCTGTCTTTCCTTCCCTTCTCTGTCGCTCTTCTCTACGCCCGCTGTCTTCTTCTATTTGTCCGCTCTCCTTCCTATTTCTATTTAATGTGTTTTTCGTCGGCTGTCCTGTGGCTGAAGCTTGTCTTCGTCTTCTTCTTCTTCTTCTTCTCGGCGTCGAGGTCTCCCCGTAGATAATAAGAAAATTATACATTTTATTCAACCCCCGAAAAGAGTCCGCAGTGGCCCCGATTCCGAGGCCTCAATTTCGGTCTCAATTATTTAGGCGCTTCTCTTCTGCTTCTTCTTCTTCTGATTCCCTGGGCCTGTCTCTCGCTTCCTCCTCTGCTGCCCCTGCCCCGCTCGTCGTCGTCGTCGGCGGCGGCGCTGTGGCGCTGCGGCAGCCGCTGCCAGCGACCGAAAAGCAATGAACAGGACAGCGAAGAACGAACGAACCCGAAATTAACGAGGACGAGAGGGACGGCGGCAGAACAACAACAGCGAACACAACACCAAGGCAGCCCTAGACCATATCTCACAATGCCGTGGAGGGCGGAGACGGGGAAGAAAGTGAAGAAGAAGAGGAAGAGCGGGGATTGGCAACTAAATAATAAAACGCCAAAACACCAGGGACACCGACACAGACCCAGAGGAGCGGCAGGGGGCGGGGGAGGACGGGGAAGAAGCAGAAAAAACACCAGCCACAGTTAGAAACAACGCAAATTATTTCGCCAAAAGGACACCGGCAGCGACGGAGAAGAAGAAGAAGGCGGTGAAGGGGGGATGGGGGGGTGGGGGCTGGGGGGTGCAAAAAACAGTCGCAAAGAATTCGAATCATTCGGCAGGAACCGCGCGAGACGCCGCCCGATGTCGTCGCTCGGAAGTTGTTACTACTTTTCTTATCGATTGCTGCCGGCGGAATTGTTTCACTTTTTCGAACATCCCCCCTTCCCCCCTCCCCACTCCTCACCGTTTCCTAGAATCGCTGGTGTGGTGTTGTGTTGTTGTCCTGTCGAAAGTACAACAACACGTGGGGAAAAAACCCAGCGCGGCTTCGGACTTTTAATTGCTCTGATGGCACCGGGCTGATGGGGGAGGAGCGGCGAGTGGGGCAATGGCAACACTGGCCAGTGGTGTCCACAGCCCACGGGGACGGGAGAGGGAAGAACTAGCAGTAGATGAGGGCGAAAGCGCGGCTGAACTCGACGATGACCCAGGAGGAGACTCCGCTTAAATTAACAGTAAATTACATATAGAACAGTTGGGATAGTTGGGTGGAATGAAGGAAGGGAATGAAAAGGGGGGAAGAAAAGGTAGTAAAAGGGAGGAAGTGGAGGGGATGGGAGGGAGAAATTGGAAGAAATTGTAAGAAGGAAGCCAAAAACCTTCGGCCATGTGAACAGAAGTAGTCGTAGACGATCGTGGTTTGCAGCATTCGTGGCGAAAAAACCAAAGAGCAACAACAAAAAATATTCGCTGAGGACATCGGATTTTATCCTGGCGACCTTTGGCCGTTTCCCTCGACTTGTGTTAAATTCCTCCTGTTCTAAGTATCTCGTTTTTGCCTCTTGCGCCTGTCATAAATGCAATTTTATTGTGGTTTTGCTCCGGGCCTCGCGTTGTGTTTGGGGGTTTCGTTGTCGAAGTCGGGTGTTGTTATTTGGTTATTGTCGTCTTAGTTGTTTTTCATGTTGTTGTTGTTGTTGTTGTTGTAGTTGTTGTCGCTGTGTCGGCCTTTGTTGTGGGACGGAGAAATTCCCGCTGCTAACATTAAACAAGTTTTTCATTTTTTTTGACACTTGCCGGCGTTGTTTTTGTCCCATCGTTTTGTTGTTGTCATTGTGCTTGTTGATGTCGTTGTCACCACATGGTGTTCTCGTTGTTGTTGTTGTTACTGTTCTTGTTGTTTGCATTCCTGTTCTCTGCGCGTTCTTTTCAGTTTTCCTTTTTGCCCCTTTCGCCGTTTGATGAATGTGTTGGCAACAGTGTTTTTTGCTCTTTGCTTTTCGTTTTTTCCGCGTCGTTCTTTGTTTTCTCGGTGTTGCTGTTGCTGTTGTTTCTCTTTTTTAATTTGCATGGCTTTGTTTTTGTGCAGGCTTTTGTACTATTTTTGTTTGACCGAACACAACAACAACAATAACAACAACAATTCGAGCAACCACAACGCATATGAATATTGAAAAATTTCGCAAAAATGTCCTCGTGTCCGCCGGTGCAGAACGAGGTGGGGGACGACGAGCGTGCGAGCGAGCGTGCGAGAGAGGGAGGGAGGAGAAAACACAATCAGTTATGAATAATCGTTTTCATTACAACAACTACAACAACTACAACAACTGGAGTTCGCGATATGACAACGCATTGGAAAAGGTTTGAGTGGCTTCAGAGGGAGGTGGACGGAGGGAGCGGAAAAGGGAGGTCCGTAGTGACGGAGGGAGGGAGAGGGAGCGATGGTTGGTGATCGCGGCGCGCCAAACAAAACAACGTCAATTATTTTAATCACAATAATTGCAGCGAGCGAGTGTTTTTCCCTTCTTCTTCTCTTTTTCGTCTCTAAAATTATATGTATGTGATGTTTGTTGTAGATTGATTTGCTGTTGTTGTTGCTGTTGCTGCCTCTTTAAATATCTCCGCCGCTCAAGCGCAGCTCGGCCCAGCTGAGCTCACGACGAAAATAACAGTTATTTTACTGCTACTCCGTTTTTATACAATTTTAATCAGCCGCGGCAACAGAAACAACGAGAACCCGAACTAGACGGAGATAGCAAATGATTCCCTGACGATTGTCGCGAAATGCAAACGCGAATGTCGATTGATTGGAATCGATAAATAATCGATAAAAAAATTACACGCAAATCGGAGAATTTCGATGAATTTCTAATGAATCGTGGGTTGGAAGCAGATTCGCGAATCATTCATTGAAACGGGGAGACCAAAATAAATAACAATAGAGAAGGAAAAGATAAACAAATAATAAGCATAGAAACAATATAAATCTAGGAAATAAAGAAAGAAGAATGGTGAAAAAACAAAAACAATAAGCTCCGAAACTTAGAGCCTTTCAATTCATCATTTTTATTTTAATTTTATTGACGTCTGGCCGTCTGAAGAGCTCATAAAACCACTTTAAAGCGGGCCCCCCTCGGGGCAGAGGGAGTCGAGGGAGCGACTGGAAGGAGTGCGGGTGGCGAGGGGGAGAGGGAGAGAGGGGAAGCCATTGTCAAGTCCATCATCACCGCCGGCGCCGCCGTCGTCGTCGACAACCTCGCGATCGCCATCGCCGTAGACAAAGCCGGCGTCACCCTCTCACTCTCGCTCTCGCTCTCGTCCTCTTCCGCGTCCATCCCGCAAGCCCTCTCCTGCTCTCTCTCTTCCTCTCTCTGTGTTTTCGCAATCCGCCATAAACGATATTTGCGCTCATTCGCATTTTATGGACGTTCATCTTCCCATAAAGTTTACGATATCACGACGTGGACACGTCGTCTCCAACGTCATCATCAGCGACGTTATCGTCATCATCATCGCCACAGCCATCACCATCATCATCATCGTCATCGCCATAAGCTTCGTCGCCATTTCTGGTGTTTCCTCTGTGCTCCGGGCCGTTGTTGTTGTTGTTGTATTTCTTGAAATATTTGCGATTTACGACCTGCGATTCCGCATTAGATTCGCGCATTTATTGGAGCGCGCTTTTATTGGATCCACGAGCGGCCGAGGGACGCCGCGCTATATTGTGTTACTTTTGACTATATCCTATATATATGTGCATCGGAGCATTGGGAATCGCTCGGAAGAGCCGCGGGGGAGGCGCAGGGAGTTGGACGAAGGGAAGGCTGATGAGGGGAGCAAAGGCGAAGGAGTCGAAGACGAAGGAAGCGAAGCTGAAGAGCAGGATCGACGAAGGGAAATGGTGAGAAGAAGGATTGAAGGAAGGACAGTTGAAGGAAAAGGGATCGTGTTTCAGTGGGAAAAATAATTTTCGTTGAAATTTTTTAGAATTTCCAGCGACTCGGTCGGATCGGAAGAATGGGTCAAACGGATTGATTTTGGCACCTGGGTCCATTTTAGAGCCTGGAACCATTTGAATGCTTGGGTCAAATTGAGAGACTGACAAATTTTGGATCTGGGGGCGATTGGGATTTTGGCCGCCTGGGTTCGATTTGGACGCCTCGCTCCGTCAGGAACCCCCGACCCTGTCCTCCGTGATTGACGGCCGCCGCGGCCGGACGTAACAAGTGCCGGGCCCTGTCAGTCAATCGCGCTGCCACCGCGTCGGACGCGGACGGAGGACGCAGGACGCAGGACTCGCTGTTTGCGCCACTGACACGATGTAAACAAAGCCGTCGTCCGATGGCGATGGCGATGGCGTCGATATCGGCTCCGTCCGCTCGCCAGGACTCATATTTGCGCGAGGACTCGCTGCTCCAGGAGAGGGAGAGCGAGGGGAGGGCGAGGGCGAGGGCGAGCAGAGAATCAGAGCCCGAAGCGTTTGAAATGTTTATCAACAAATGGCACGCAATCCTTTCGGAGCACGTGAGTCGGGCACGCCGAGGACGCCGATTGCGACGGTGACGATGGCGACGATGGCGATGACGGCGATGACGTCGGGGCGAGGGACGGACGGAGGACGATGAGGGACGGTTGGCGAGTGACGGATCGAGTGAAGGAGGTCCGTCCTGCAGGGCTCCGGCGCCTCCCGGGACTCGCGCGCCATTCGAGCGACTCGGCGCGAGGCCGACATCGCCCGCCGGATCCACGGCCGCGATCCCTTGTCGCTGCCCTTGTCCACTGCCCACCGCCGCCTTTCGCACACACACACACACACTCACTCACGCACACACAGGCAGACGGCGGGTTTCGTACGCGGCTTTGCATGCCTTCAAGTGCATGCCTTGTGCGATTTCGCATGTTGCGCGTGGTTATTAGTGTTGTTGTTGTTGTTGTTATGGGTGTTTTGTTGTTCTTGTTGTTGTTGTTGTTGTGCTTCCTCGACTTCTTCTCGTCTGCTCGGGCTCGTGTTGTCCGAGACGCCATCGCTGGAGGCGCTGCTGTCGCATTTGTTGCTGCTGCTCTTGTTGTTGTTGCTGTTGCCATTGCTATTGTTGTTGTTGACGTGATTGTTGCTCTGCTTTTTGTGTTTGGCTCCTGTTGTTGTTGTTAAGCTTGTTGTTGTTGTTGTTGCTTTTTTGGTTCACTAGGTCAGGTGTGAATCGCAAGCATTCCAGATTCATTCACGCAACACCAGCCCACACTCACACACACAGGCACTCACACGCAGACACACATGTGATTTTTTATAGTCGAAAAAAAAAAAACAAAAACAACAAAAACAAAACCAACTGGTGCCAATTGCGTTTTTTCTATTGTTGTTGTGCAGTTGTTGCTATTGCCAGAGTGTGATCGTTGTCGCTGTTGCTGTTGTTGTGATTGTTGGTGTTGTTGTTGTTTGTATTTCGATTTACGTGTTAAATTGAAGTTAATGTCCTGTGGGCGCGTCGAACGGCGGGCACGTCATGGTTGTTGTTGGTGTTGTTGTTGTTATTGTTGTAATAATACACATGCAAACGCTCACACGCATTCACGCTAATCATGCAACAAAAACAACATGAGACAGCAACAAAAAGCACATGCGACCATCAAAAACAACAACAGACAAGCAGAGAACAACAACAACAACAACAACAACGACAACCACTGCAAGAACTACAAGAGAAATTGCGTAACATCAATAAGAGCAACAACTACAACAACGACAGCCCCCACACCTACCGACTGAAAGAGAGAGTGCAGGAGAGAGAGCGGGTGCAGGAGTGAGCGAGACGGCGCCATTGGCACGCGTTGTCGCCGCGCCGAGATCTCGACGTGAACGAGCCATATATTAATGGCCCGATATCGGACGAACGGCGTCGCCTTCGGTCGGCTGGTTCCGTTATTCGACGGGCCAATCACAACAACAACATCAATAACAAAAACACCAACAACTCATAGGACTTGCCGAGCAGGAGGGAGAGTGCGGTGAAAATGGTTGAAAACCAGTGGAATTCATTAAAAACATATTTAGAAATCACCGAAAGTCAGGAACCAATTAACAATATAGAATGCATTTTTATATGAAGAATGAAAAAATGAAATAATCTAGGAAATAAATTCTGCAAAAATAACAAAGTTCAATCAAACTACATTTCTTACCGGGTAAAGAACAAAAGAAAAAATAATTAAAAACAATAATCGTGAAAATTCATGAAAAATTCATTAAAAATAAAACCATATTTCCAATCACAAAATGCGGCAAAAATAAAGAAATCACTGGGAAAGAATTTATTCAAAATAAGATAATCATTCAAAATACAAAATTCATGAAATAAAATTAAACTGAAACATCCACTAAAAATAAAGAAATCACTAATAAAGAATTCAATAAAAATCTACAATAGTTAAAAATGATGAAAAAATATAAAATTATTCCAAATATAAAAATATTAAAAAGAAGAAAAACATTGTTTTCAAAAAAATATGACAATTAGTCAAAATAAAATATCCGTTAAAAACATAAAAATCAAAGAAAATAATTCATTAAAAATTAAAACTCATTGGAATTTATTGGATCACAGAAGGAAATGATAAGTCGACATTCAAGATTTTTCCACGAATTAAGGATTTTTACAAATGGTGTGAAGGACCGACATTGAGTTTTAAGATTCTGGAGACATTTCCGATGTCCGGCGAGCGATTTGGCGACATTAGAATAAATCGGTTTAATCAAGGATCAGAGGACCCCGGCCCCCGACCGCGGCCGAGCTTCTTTAATGCGATCCTCAATTAAGATGCAAATTAACAGCGGTCCATGCGACGGCCGAGCAGCGAGACAGATAGATGCTGCGATGGGGAGGGTGAGAGAGAGCGACGGATTGAGGGAGAGTGGGAGAGCGTGAGAGGACATCGCGCGAAGGAGATGCAAATGAGGCGGCAACAGCAACAACATCAAGAAAAACCACAACAACAACACGAAGAAGACGACGACTTCATTTGAATTTGAAATTCGGACAAAAGGCAAGAAAAATGCAATTCAATGAGCAACTGAAACAGTAGCAACAACACGACAACAACAACTCGACCTGGAAAAGCAACAACAATCAGTAGCATTGACAACACCAACCACAACAACGACAACAGCGAACGAACGAACGAACGAACGAGAAGTTCCATTAAACCAAAAACAACAACACGAAACGATCAGAAAATGCACTATTCCCAAACAAACAACAACAACCATCAAGAACAACACCAACACCATCCCAACACCAGCACCAACGACAACTATACCGACAACAATAACAACTGTAACAGCAACGACTGCTTTTGCCAGAACCCCACAAACAAAACACCAACGGCAAAGACACGGCCAAACTACTCCAAATACACAAAAGCAACAACACCAACCACAGCAACAACAACAATCTCGCGCTCGTTCAACAAATAAATAAACATGCGATCGGCCTCGGATCTGGCAACGCCGCAGCGGCTGCCGTTGGACCAATCTGTCCGCTTCTATCAGGGGCGAGTTATCTTAAAACCTTTTCGCGTTGCGATTCCCACAAAAACAACAACAACAACAAAAACAACAGCAACAACTGCAACTGCTGACAAAACGAAAATAACACGAACAACAACAAGATTGCGCCACAACAATACCAACACCAACAACAACAACAAGGACACCACGGACACCGCGTCGGGCCAAAACGTTTTGTCTCTTTAATGCATGCAACAGCGCCGACGAGGAGATGACGAGGAGGGCGAGAGGAGTGGAGGAGGGGAGGAGGGGAAGAACCCGAGCAGTCCGAGGAGGAGATGAGAGTTGGGGAAGGTGAAGAGGAGGTGGAGAAAAGCAGAAGCTGCACCAAATGACGGAGCCAACCGAGGGCGACGACGGGTCGGAGCTGCGGAACCACGGAGCGATCGCAGCCTCCGCCGAGCGGTCGCCGTCGGTCCTTCGCTCCTTCCATCTTGCGCTCCTTCGTTCATTCATCCAGTCAGTCATTCATTCATTCCCCAAGTGTCCAGTTCATTTGGCCATTCATTAGGCGTTCCATTTGCACGCGGCGATCGCGGCGGACTCGGCGATCGTGGCCCGGTTGACAATTTTTCGGCTTGTGGCTGGGGTGCCTTGTCTTTGTTGTTGTTACTGGCGTCGTTGTTGTTGCTCGCATGGCGCTGCCGCCATTTACATCAGAAATTAATGACATTGTTGTGCCGATGGGACGGACCGGCGGACGACAGACGACAGACGGACGCGGAGGCAGACAGACAGAGAGACGCACTTTGGCTCGATCGGGCGCGACTTTCAACAGCTTCCCAGGGCTGTCCCTGGCCCGCACCCTGCGCCACGGCGAAATCCCTGTTAATTTATGCGCGAATTCGGTGCCACGCATTAAAAGCCTCCGATTAAGTTGTTAAAGACGCGCCAAACGACCCGACGACATCCGCAGCCTCGAGATCAGGCCGAGCCCGAGTCCGAGTCCGAGTTCGGGCCAGGACCGGGGCCGAGAACGCGACCGAATCCGACTCATGGTCGGCGCAATCTGGGAAGGAAACAGTAGCTGACAGTTTTATGTTCCTCCTGACAGCTCATTTGGGCGCCATTTAGGAGCGCGACAGACAGGCGGACGGACAGACGGACAGACAGAGGACGGACGGAGTGTTTTGGAATTTTTAGTGAAATCGCTTTCGGCTCGTTTTTTAATTGGCGATTAAAGGAATTAAAAGAACATGCGAGTTTTCGCGGCTGCCGCGAGGTGCTGCAGGAGCAGTGGAGGGCGAGCAGAGGAGGAGGAGAGGGGCAGAAGCAGAAAGAGGGAGGGCGAGAGAGATTAATGAAGCGAAGAAGACGAGGGACCGGCGCTAAGGAGCCTGCGGGAATCGATCCACCGACCTTCGGGCCCGTCGCCGCGCTCTCTTCCGATGATTTCAGTGCTTTGTCCTGCGCTCCAGTGGACATCCAGACCCGCCCCTGGGCCGACGTCCCCACCTCGACCCCAGCCAGGTGCCTCATCGGCCCGGGGTCGAGGTCCGTCCCGCGGCTTCCTTGGCTTCCCAGCTCGACATTAATTTGAAATTCAATTCGGGGGAATTTAAATAAATTCCTCCCCCGATGGAAAACCGCCCGGGGCCCGAACACCGCGCCCCTGACGCTCCCCGAGGGCAGGTGGGAATTTCCCCGCCCGAAATTTCCCGAATGGCACTCGGACGTTGGACTCGGAGCGGGAAAATGCACCCAAAGGTGGAAAATGAGAGTGGGGGAGGGCGGGCGACTAAAGGAGCTAATGTGGGTAGAGAGAGATAGGGAGGGAGGGAGGAAGAGAGTGGGGGGAGGTTGACGTTTCGTCCCTCTCGTCAAAAGTTTCGGTCGATGTCGTTGGCCACTCGTCGTTCGTTTCTCGTTCGCCTGGCAACGACATAAATTTTCGTTTTCCTCCCATTCTGTTGTTATTCGTTTGCTTATTTCGGGCGTCTCACTCTGTCTGTCCCTTTGTCTGTCCCGCTGTCCGTCCTCTGCCCGTCTCCCATCTGTCCGTTCGTCGCCGTGAGTTCGGACAGAATTCTCCACACTGCGAGAAATTGGCGAAAACAAAGACTTTTTTTTGCGATTTTTTAATGAAGAAAAAATACAAAATAAATTATTTTGCACAGTTTTTACAGTGATTTTTTTTACAATTCCTCTCATGCCAATCGTTTGGCCTTAGTTTTAGTAGTTTTTTTTTATATATACTTTACTCTTTCGCCTGTCTCTGTCTCTGTCTCTGTCTCTGCTGTATTCTTGTCGCATTCCTCCATTTTGTCGTTTAAATAGTTTTTATTATTGCCGTTGCTGCTTCCTCTTCTTCTCCGTTGTCTTCTTTCGATTCTCCGATTCTTCTTCATTGGCGCGAAATGCAAAAGTCGGAACAACAACAACAACAATGAATAGAACAAAGACAACAAAAGTGGCAAATGAAGCAACAACAACAATAACAACAACCACCAAGAAGAAGAACTCTATATAAAATCGCGAATGTTTAATCGATAACATTTAATATATATATAAATATATATTTCAGCATGAGTTGACGTTCATATTACAATAACAATAACAACAACAACCACGACGACAGAAGCAATAACAAGAATGCCAACAACAATGACAGCACAGAAACAATGACAGTAACAACAGGAACGACATCGGCAGCTGCTGCCA
>OX376697.1:13072678-13253431 GCA_947389925.1 Coelopa pilipes
GCGGAAGGGTGCGCGACCCGGTCCCGGTCCCGGTCCCGGCCGGCGTGGACGAGGGCCGAGGCGAGCTCGAGGTGGTTGAGGTTGAGGTGGAGGTGGGGGCGACGAAGGAGGCGGAGGAGGTCGAGTGGCCCAGATCGTGCGTTCGATCCGTCCGATTCGTCTCTCCCGGCTCGGGCGGCGTGAGCTGTTAATTAAGAGCAGCAACAACATCGATTGACTATCTCTACTACAACAACAGCGCGGCGCGGCTCGGCTCTCGCAAGCGAGCGTCAGCTGTTGGCGTCCGCCGGAATCTGACGCGAAGCCGCCGGCGTCGCGAGGGCCCGACAGCTGGGCGACCCGTGGAGGTGATGGTGGTGTTGCTTTGTTGTTGTTGTTGCCGTTGGAACAACAACTGGCGAAGAGGAGGAGGAGATGCGAAGAGTCCTTGGCCGGTCCGGCCCTGCCCTCGCAGCTCCTCCGCGGTCCCTCCCTATTTTCCGCAATCCCCTTTCTCGTTATCCATCTCTCCTTCTCCACCTCTCTGCTTCTCCCTTTTCTGCCCTTTTCTGCCCATGTCCTGCGCCTTTTCCCCGTTTTCAGTCTCCCCTTCCCACCCTCTTCCTCTTCCCGCTGCCTTGTTATCTCTCCTTTCTGCCACTCTTCCTCCGGTGGCTCCCGCCACTCCCCTCATCGATCCCCGGCCTGTCCCTCGGCTTAGGCCACCACCACCCAGCGGCGGAATTTTCGCCCACTCCCAGCTCCCACGCCCCGCTCCCAGTCGCCTCCCCTCGCTCCCAACGCCTCGCTCTGCGTCCAACTGGGGTAATTAAAGCGCTGGCCGCCCCCGGCTCGGGCGAAGCCTCTGCAGTGCTGGGTTCGCACTCCGGACCCCCGGCCCCCCGCACCCCGGCTCCACCCTCTCCAACGTCTGCGGCGACTCCGTCCTTCGCCGCCGGGCGTTCGTCGGGCGTTGTCGAGGGCGCCAGTGCTAAACGAGGCGTTTGGCAGACATTTTAAAGGCGCCCGCCGTCCATTCCGCGTCGGATTGGATTAGCCGGGGATTGCGTTAAATACCCTGGTCGGTCTCGCCCTCCCCCTCCCCCTCCTCCCCATCCCTGCTCCACTCGGCCGTCACGGTGCTGGCTTCGAGCGCCGAGCGGCGGACGTCGATCGATAAAGTGGTCTTTGGAGCTCGTTCGCCGGAGCCTCGGCTCCTCCGGCTCCCGAACTCCCCGCGCCTGTCTCGCCGAGGGAATCGAGGCGACTTGCGGAGGACGAGCTCAGGCCGAGTCCTTGGGCCCCATTCGCCCAGCGGTCGCCGAGTGAAGCCCGTGAAGCTTGTGAGAATCTCTTAAACTGCATTCGATTTTGAATTAGGTTGCGAAGGAACCGATTTTGGGACTCATGAAAACTGCGTTTGTTTTAATAGAAATCCTGCATTCCCACCCCCAAATTCGCAGTAAATCCCAAACGAGCTCGAAAGCAGGTCCAGAGAAGCCTCTGAAGAGGTCTAATGAAAATGTTCGCACAGTAAAATTTCAATTTCTTCTCAAAAGCAGCGAATTCCGAGTTGGGATCCCGCGCCTATCGCGGTGGATCCCTCGAGAGCCCGCCGCAAAATGAAGCCATTTCGAGCGAATCCTGCGTGCGGCCCTTGAGCCGCTTCGGGGGGACTGAGGGAGCGGGCGCGGCGCGGGAGCGAGGGAGACGGGGATAATTGCTTCCTTCGGCCGCATGCAGGACTCGGCCGGTCGCCGCGGCCTCTGATAATCAATAAAGCAAATTGCATCCATAACAACCAACAAGTGGAATACGTAACATCGCCATGGGTTGTTGTTCCTGTTCCTGTTCCTCTTGTTGTTGTTGTTGTTGTTCGCTACCCTCCGCGGGTCGTCGCCACCCGGAAGCTCCTCGTGCCCTCCCCCCGCCGGGCACCTTCGTTCATTTAGTTGTCCTCGCCACGGTCGGCGTCGACAACCCCAACAACACGAACAGCACGAGCAACTTTAATTGTGACAGCTCGGGGTTTCACCTGCCCAGCAACAACAACGCCAGCGCCGGCCCTACGCAATCGGCCGCGGTCGCGCTCGGGGTCGGAGGGAGGCGGAGCAGGGACCGGGACCGGGACCGGGACCGGGACCGCGACCGGGACCAGGCCAACTGCCCCAGTAGCCAGCTTCGGACGCGGTCGCCGCCGCCGCCTGGCAACGCTTTGTGTGCAGTCCGCGAATGCACGGAGGGCGGGGGCCCACGTGGCGATGCGGACGCGGAAGCAGAAACGAAGTCGACTCGGAGCCAAGGTGGGAGGCGAAGCGGGGTCAGACCCGGAGACGAAGCCGGAGTCAGAATCGAACTCAAGTTCTAAGCCGAAGCCGCGGCCGCCGTCCGAAGTCGCCGACGCCGCCGACGCCGCCTCGCGTCCCCCGAAACCAGCCGACCACGCAGTGCGCGGGGCGAGGGAGGTGGCGAGAGGGTTTGTTTGCTCCAGCGGCGGCACTTGCTTGTTGTTGTTGCTCGACGCAGCCGTCGGTGCTGCCGCCGCCGCCGATGGGTGGCAGGAATGCGCTTTCAATTGAAATTATAACTTCTAATAAAATATTTGCACGCAAGGTTCTTTAAAATTGCAACAACAACAACAGCAACAACACCATCGCCATCGCCATCGCCGCTATCAAAGGTACAGAGGGGAGAACGCAACAACAACAATAACAGCGAGAAAAAATCGGCTGCTTCTGTATTTGTGTTCGTTGTTGTTGTTGTTGTCGTTGCTCAATTCGCGCCACTCGACTGATTCAATGTTAAGTGGCAACTCAGCTGCTCGTTGAAAAGCGTTGCCACTCTTTTCTAGTTCTCTGCTTTTTAATTCTCGCCTGGGCTTCGATTCACGATGGTGTTGTTGCTGTTGTTGTGCTGCCAGACGCACATACATATGCATGTTCACTTCTTATGGCTGCATTGGTGGTCGTTGGTTAGTCGTTGTTGTTGTGGCTGCTTTAGTTGTTGTTTCAGTTGTTGCCCAGTGACGCATCCGGGGTCTCGCGCTCCGCTCGCACGCCCGCCCGGCCGATCCTCGTCTGAGCCTCGTGCGATCCCGCGGAGGCTCCTCGGACGAGGAGTCAAAGGGACCGGGGGGACGGAAGGAGGGCGTCGAGGGAAGGCGGACGATCGATCGCTTTGCGACCGAAGTTCCGAACAAATGTCGCATTCAAGTGAATTTCTACACAAAATCCACTCATGAAGAGGTCCGTCATCAATCGCTTCGTGTACAAGAATTCACGAGGAGTTCATCGAGTTCGTTTACAGAATTCGTATTGCTTAATTTTCATTTATTCAGAAAACTTCATTCGATCCTCGTTCTCACATGATTCATTTGGCGGTGAATCATTCGAAAGATTCTTGTGATCACTCAGTGGAAGAAAACTGTGGCAAACATGGGTGAAAATCGTGGCGAACTGGGGGAATCGTGGGAACTTTGGGTAAAAACACTTGGATCCAAACTGCAGGGAAGAAAACTGCAAAAAAGTGAATCAAAACCACCGGAAATTCGGGTACAAAAACACCAGAAATCGTTGGTAAAAAAATAATGCCGAAAACTCCAGTAAGATCTCTAGAAAACGATTGTAAATAAGCGCCGTGAAATGTTTGTAGACAACTTCGGAAAACTTTGACAGAAGCTGTGAAAAGTTTGGGTGAAAACACGCAGTAAATTTTAGTAAAAAAAACCCTGGAAAATTATTTTTGGTGGAAATTTGGGACAATATTACGACAAGTTCGGATGAAAAGGAATTAGAACTGCAGCACAAACACTGCGGCGAGAACCGAGCCACGAATTCCTGGCGAAATATTAAAAAGTTTGCGATCCGCAGGACTCGACTGATCGCAGAGGCGAAAAACGTCCAGGTCGGTGAACGAGCACTGAAGACCGATGGCCACGACTGCCCCAATTTTCCGCCAAGTGGCGGCCAAGAGCCGTGGCTAATGGTTGACGACGATCGGGGGCCGCTCGCCGCCCCCCTCCGTCTCACCGTCTCCCGCAACTCGCGACGACGGACCCACCGGGATCGCATTTAAATGCAAATTAAAAGGGAAATTTCGCACAAAACGGACGAACAGGCGATAAAGGGAGGGAGGAAGGAAGGAAGGAAGAAAAACGCGCCACCGGCATCTGCCGCCGTCAAATGTAATTTCGCGTAAATTTACAACATATTCATTGGCAGCAACAAAATAGCGATTGCCAGCAATTAAGAAAGCGATCCGATCCGGCGATCGTCCTGGAGGGGCGCGGCGGGCTCGGGCTCGGGACCGGGGTAATGAGCCAAACGTCCTCGCCCCTCGCCCCTCGAGCCCTCGGCCCGCTCGCTTGGCTGCCCGCCATAAATATTCATTGTTATCCTGCCTCGGCAGCCCTGGTCGCGTGCAATTATGTCAAGAGGCGCGCACCGAGTGATTGCGCCAGGGCTGCCAGCTTTCAATTAATATTTCTGCTGCTGCCTGCTGCTTTTGTCTCCCTTTTCTCCTCCTCCTTTTTCGAGTTTGGCTCCAGTTGCCAACGCTTTTTGCTGTTGTCGTTGTCGTTGTCGTTGTTGCTGTTTCGGTTGTTGTTGCTACTGCTTCTGTCGTGCTTTTGTTGCTACTGATATTGCTGTCGTTGTTGGTGCGATCGCAATCGCTCCCTCTCCGCGCCACAGATAATTGCCCACTCTTTCGTTGTTGTCGTTGTTGTGGTTCATTTTCTTCCTGGCACTCTCATTGTTTTGCTATTCTTGTTGTTGTTGTTGTTGTTGTTGTTGTGGTCGCGGGACGATCGCAGCGCCCCAATGCGCGCGCCAACACACTGACTCACACACACACACGCGCGCGCTGGCCATGTGCAGATGCGCAATTTAAAAATTGTTTGCATTTTAAAGTTCGACCAATTCTTCACCTTCGAGCGCATCGGGCGACCAACCAACCACCGCCAACCAACCGCCGGGGCCCTCCGTCGTCCCTGCCCTGCCCTGCCCTGCCTCGCTCGTCGCCCGCCCCACGGTGCTGGCCATGATCCATGCTTGAGTGACGCGAAATTAGCGACAGCGACATCGACATCGAAACCGGCGACTCCGCGACCCCGGGGCTGCGGCGCAGGGGACCCGCTCGGCGGCCGTTTAATTGGCGGTGTCACCGGCCGCGTCCGGCGATCGAGATCGCGATCAAGATCGAGATGGCGATCGCTCGCCGAAGATCCGGGGCCACCAGCGCCCGACGACCGACGACCGACGCCCGACGGCTGCCCTGGGAACCCGCGAGTCGAGGGTCCGGCCAGTGGACACGATCGCAGAAAGAGGAGGGCGAGGTAGAAGGTGATGGTGAAGGCGCAGAAAGTCAAATTTCCACGACGCATCGTCGCCTCGTCCTTCCGACCGAATTAGGCTGGAGCCAACGAGTCCATTAAAGCCGAAGCCCTCGACTTTGGCCGACTTCCTTCCTGCACCCAGTGGGCTGCGGCCGATGCCAGCCAATGGTCGGGCTCGGGTCGAGTCGAGGCGGACCCGGGTGCGGACTCCCAAGGAGACGAGGATGAAGGAGGAGGGATGAATGAGCGACGGGACCCGAGTTGACAGCGAGCCATCAAGTCGCCGGCCACTGGAGACGACGGTGACGATGGGCGCTGAAGGAAAGGCGAAGTCGGGAGATGCCAGGAAGACGTCGACAGCAGCACAGCGAAGACCGATTGTCGCATTTGTCAATTGTCTGAGGAGCATCAGCAGAGGAGCAAAAAAGCAACGACAGGGGAATCAGCACAACAAGTGCAACAATGACAGCAAGGGCTTCCAGGCCAGGACAGCCAAACGTCACGAGATGTAGCGGACAACAACAATAACCGCAATCGCAATCGACGGCCGTTTCTGGGCGGGAAGGGACGAGTGAGACAGGGCGATAAGGTGGGGGCGAGCCGGAGGAAATCTCGCTGTGCTCCATGGGGAATGCGCCGGACCCATTTGTAAAGCGACCGCCGGCGGACGGACGGACGGCGGGGCGGGCGCCGATGGAGCGTTGAAGCGATTGATGAATGGTGGAGGCGACGCCGGCGCCGACGGGATGCGGGCGATCGCTGTTGTTGCTGTTGTTGTGACAGATTGATTAGGAAACAAAGCGCTTGTCGACGGGTGGCAAATCGGCCGGACCCGCGGAGCCGCCCCCGACCCAACCCCGTCCACGAACGGAAGCCGCCGCCGTCGGCATCGCGGGACGGGGTCGTCGCCGTGGACGCCGTGGATCCTGCGGCAGGACGCGGCCGTTTGAAGACTCACTCAGGGCAGATTCAGCCGCAGGGGGCCCGGAACCGCCGACGGGACGGACTCGGATGGACTCTGGGGGACTCGGGACAGTGGACTGGGGGACTCTGGACTGAGACGGATGCCGGACTCACCTCTTGCCGTTGCGTCGCCGCCGCTTGGTGGCGTAGACCGTGCCCAGCTGGCTCATGGCGAGGGCCGAGTTCGTGAGGGTCGCCGTCGTGGAGGCTGCTTCGAGGACTGCTGAAGAACTTCGCGGGTCGTCGCACCCTGGCGATCCTGTTGCTACTCCTTGCGGCTGCTCCGGCTGCTCCGGCGTTCAGGAAGCTGTGGTTCGGGTCCGCCGCGGGACGTTGGCGCCTGTGGCTTTCTTTCTCTCGTTAACTCTGTCTAACTCTATTTGGACTCAACTTAACTCTGTTTATTCCCCTGCGATCGCGAACTCGCTCCTGGTGTTTTTTAGTTTCAGTTTCTGTTTCTGTTTTCCATTAATATTCATTAGATTTTCATCGTTGTTTTCTTTTTATATTTTCTTCGGAATTTTTTCCTCGTCACTTTTCCATAGTTACTTTTGCATTATGCTTTCATCATTATCTTTTCATAATTACTTTTATAATCTTGTTATAATTATTTTCATCGTTATTTTGTCGTAATAACTTTTTCTCATAATTACTCTTTTAAATTATTTTTTATTCATTATTTTTTCATCATTATTCTATCTAATTTTATTTTGTGCATACGGTTTCGATAGGAAAGTCTTCATGTTGAAATTTTTTCAGTTTCCTTATTTTTATCTCTTATTGCACTTGGTTTAGCATTAAAATTCCTGCAACAGATTTGGTTCGATTTGAAAAACAAAACAAAAAAATGTATTTGGAGGAAGGAAATCTAGTGAAATCTTGTGAAAAAACTTGAAAGTCTGTGTTCGGAATTAATTATTTCGAATAGATTCTAGTTGGAGAGAATTTCAAATTGAATCGACTTATTTCCAAGAGATTGGTTTACTATATTTTATACTTTGCTTGAATCAATTACAAGTCTAAAAGGTACTGATAGAAAAATCAATTTCATTCAATTTCATTTTCTTCTTTGAACAATTTATTCTCATTTGATGGATTGAATTTGATTAATGTCGTTGGAGGTTTATTGTTTGAGGGAGATATTTCTTTAACGAGGTGTTCATCAAATAAGATGGTATTTAAATGAGACATTTTTTGAGGAAGATTTCAATGAAATGAATGAGTGGAAAAATTCTTGATAATTGTGCGATTCTTTGATTGTGAAAGCACCAAAAAGAAAATTGGCTTCCAAGGATTTCACTAAATGTTAAACAAATCGATCATCGTCTCTTGAAAAATTCGAAAATGTTGTTGGGATTTGATGTTTCTTAAATTGGAGAATTCGATTCTACGCGAAATTTTCCAAAGCAAATCTTGATTCAGTGGTTTCTGTTTTTGATTTTGATTGTGATTTTTGTTGTAGCGGTTTTAGTTAATCATTGTTGTTGTTGTGTTCAAGAGCCCGCCGCACGCACACCCACACACGCACACGCACACACACACGCACACGGACGCGCACGCACGCACATCACGCGAAAGCCAAGGCCGACAGACGCAACAACAACAAAAACAACGAGAACAATCGGCAATCGCGAATGCGAATGCGACGATCGACGACTTTTTTCACTTGTTTATATTCGCTTTTTGTAAGAAACAAAATCCCACCAAAGGACAGCGGGAAATATTTCGAAAAGTGTCGCCGATACTTGAGTCTTGTTGTTGTTGATGTTGCTGTAAGGAACGGCCGCCAGGATCAAATTGTTGTTGTTCCGGACATTGTGGAAAACACACCACGCCGAAGTATTTTTTATGAATTTTTCACACAGCGAACTCGGCGCCCACGGACCAGAATTTTTGTGAATTTTTCTCGATGTCGATGTCGATTTCGTGGTGTTGTTGTTGTGCTATTCGAACTGTTGTTGTTGCTGCTGTAGTTTCACCCGGAATCGCGTGCTCGGCGGACGACGCGGCGGCTCCGACAGAGCTTTGCACGCACCTCGAGAACTGAAACTGATCTCGCCGTGCGCCGAGCCGAGTCGAGCCGAGCGAGTGCGGGCGACGCCAGCGGCGGCGGCGTCGGCGCCGGCGTCGGCGTCAGCGTCGAGCACGCGGTGGGTGCCGCGGCAGCCCGGCTCGAGGAACCGTTAGACGCGCTGGTTCCCGTGTGCGAGCGGGACGCAGAACCGACGGCGAACACGACCGCGGCGATGGCGATGGTGCGGCGACTGCGACTGCGACGGCGACGGCGGAGCGCGAATCGGTCACAATCGGCTGCACGAACCGCAGCTGAATGAGCGGTCGTCCGTCCGTTCGCTCGCTCTCGCTCGCACCCACACCGAGCCCCGAGGAAAGCGGGAAACCTACGAATCTCTGGGCGCTGTTGTTCTTGTAATGCTGTTCACTGCTCCTGATGTTGTTGTTGCTGCTGGGTCCGTTTTCAATTCCGATCCCGGGCTGGCGACAACATCGACAACGACAACGATGGCGACGGCGGCGACGACACGACTGCGTCAGCGACAGCGGCAACGAGACGAGACGAGGCGAGAACGACAACCGCGGACGACGGCTACGCGATCTCTTTGAGAATCCAACAAGAACTGAAGTTGGAAAAAACCAGTCCTCGCCGCCTGCCTGCTGGCCAAAACCGAGCCGAGCCGAGCCGAGCAGAACAACAACAAAAACAAAGCAACAACAGCGAAACCAACTGCCGTCACCTTCCAGGCGCTGCTCCTGACTCGTGGCCGCCACCGCTGTCGCCGAGAGACTTTGAGTCGAACTCAGCCTGGAAGGAGTCGCTGGAAGCGCACGGCGCGGCGAGCGCGTGCGAAAGGGACGGCAGGCGAGGCGACGGAGGGCGCGCGCGTGGACGTGCGCGCGACAGGGACGGCCTGCGTGTCGAGGGGCGGAGTCTGCGTTCCACGGGCTGCGGTCGCCGTCGCCGTCGCTCGCTCCCGCGGGCCGCGGGCAGGGCGAACGCACGCGCACTCGCGTCGTGTGGCGTCGTCTCGCTCTCTGTTCCAGTTCCACCGCGTTCTGTTGCGAGCGCGAACGTCGCCTGCCTCCCTCTCGCTCGCTCTCCCGCAGCCGCGTTCCTCTGCGGCCTCTCT
Organism: Coelopa pilipes; assembly: GCA_947389925.1. Lineage (NCBI taxonomy): Eukaryota > Metazoa > Arthropoda > Insecta > Diptera > Coelopidae > Coelopa > Coelopa pilipes. Next base: position 13,082,102 of record OX376697.1, read on the forward strand.
GTCGCTCCGACTGCGCCTTGGGAACGGGGCCGCCGCTCTCTCGCCGGCGGGCCGCGGGCGTGGCCACGGCCGTCGCGCTTGGCGGCCTGCGGACACTGGATGCCGCTGGCCGACCGGGGCGTCGTCGCCCCGCAGCCTCTGCCTGCGCCGCGGTCGCTGTCGCTGTCGCAGTCGCTGCAGCCGCTAATTAATTACAGCGTAATTAAAAATTTCAAGCCTAACTTTTATTAGTTTATCTCGTATTTGCATCTGGCGAATAAATCACGCATCAGTGAGCGCGCGCGGCGCAGTTGGCAACGCGATCGACACCGGCAGCGACCACGACGCCGCCTCGCCTCGGTCATTGTCGACGCCGCTCCTCCGCGTCGTCGTGGCCACTGCTGTCGTTTCTTTGCTATTGTCGCGAACGTAATGATTGGCCGCCCTCAGCCCTGCCGCCGCACTCTAATCAAATGCAATAAATTACAATCCGTCGCGAGCAGTTTCAATTAGTTTTCGGCCGCAGCCGCAGCCGCAGCCGGCACTTAAATCCGCCTCTGTCGCCCTGTCCGCTCCGATTCGCTCCGACTGCAGCCCCGAGTTCCTCCATTTTAATGCCGGGTTCCTCCTGCGGGGGAGCCGCGGGCGGACGTTGTCAGGGCAGCGGCGGCCTGCACCGTGGGAAGCCAGAGCAGGAGGCCGCAGGCAATCGCATCCCGTCGGGTCCCTCCAGAGGTCCGACCCCTGCACAGCATCTCCTCTCCTCTTCTCTCTCTCTAATCCCACCTCTTCTCGCTAGCACACCTTCTCTGCTCCTTTCGCCCCTTTGTCCGGCCGGCGCCGACCTCGTGACGGGCTCCGGTAGCCACGAGCGATCGTCGGCCCGTTGTCAGCGAGCCGCAGTAGGCCGAGGGGCGCCGAGGTCAGTTCGGTTCAGTCGGCTGATTTCGCGTCGGTTCACATCGATTCAGTTCGGCTCGTTCGGTTCGGTTCGGCTCGGTTCATTCCGATTCGTTCGCTTCTAGTAGAGTCGGCTCGGCTCGACTCGACTCGGTCCGCTGCCGAGGCAGGTGCCGTGTCAGGGACCCGTCGACGCGGCTGACGTTGATGCGAAAATTGGCCACGAGTCCGGCGCAAGGTGCAAACCGAGGGCCCCATCGCACGGAGAGGCAGGGGCGCGAGGGAGGCGGAGGGCAGGTGGACGAGAGCGAAAGTGACGACCGAAGGCAGTTCTCGAGAAGTCCCTGTCAGACGATTCAATCACGATTCACTTTTCTCTCCTCCTTCCACGCGCCCCCGGTGCAGAGGCCGTCGAAAGGCAGGCTGGTCTTTTTCTTCCTCCCTTCCCAGAGCGCGGCCATGTTCGAATTTCGCCCCCTCCGCTCGCCCCCCCCCCCTCCAAGGAACTTCCAGGTTGGCTGGGGAGCCTGGGAAAGCGGCCGGGCTCGACTCCTCGGTGCTGCCGGTTCGAAGTCCTGCTGAGTCTGTGCGTCGCCCGGCGCCTGTCCCGAGATCCACCGGGGCTCCCGCTGCCCTGCCCCGACCTGACTCCTCCGCCTCCTGCTCCTCATCCTGTCCTTCCTCCACCTTTCCTGCGCCCTTCTTCTTTCCGACCTCCTTCCTTCCTCCTCCTCGTCGTCCTCCCCGGCCCTCGACCCTCGGCTCCTGTCGATCGCTCCCTTCCTTGCCACCTTCTGCCCAGCTCAGTCGCCTCAGTTGCTGCCCCTTTTCCCGCTGCCCGCCCTCGGCCCATGTCCGGCTCCCGTCGCTTCCCAGATGGAGCCCGGTAGTCCGGACGGCCCGTCAGTGGCTGCCACAGACTCCAGGGTCCCGCCGCGACTGCGGCCGACGCCGCGCCATCGCCCCAGTCGGCGGCGTCGTCGGGCGACCAGGGCGGGACGTCGGCCGCCGCGGCTGCTCGCTGGGGTCTGGCCACAGTGGCTGCTGTTGTTTTTGTTGTCACTGTGAGGTTGTTGGTGTTGTTGTTATTGTAGTTGTTGCTGTGAAGTGTGCACATGGCTCACTGCATTGCCATGCAGATAAACGCGTCTGCAGCGAATGCATTTTTGCACGCAACGGCTGCCGGCGGCGATATCATTGCCGTCCCTCCGTCCTTCAGTCCGCCTCCAGTCGCCCCTTCGTCCACTCGTCCACCGGGCCGGCCGCGCTCCCGCCAGACGGTGGAAGCCGCCGTTGACGTCACTAATGCGCCTCGCCGACCGCCGACCGCCTCTGCCCGCAGCCCTCCAACAGCCTGACTGCGTGCCGTCCTCCGACCTCGGGCTGTCCAAATCAGCGGCTCTGCCCGTCCGTCCGTCCGTCCGTCCGTCCGTCTCTTCGTCTATATCCACGTCCATCCACCCTTCATTCGCTTGGTCGCCCCTCTCTGTCTGCCTCGCCCTGTCCCTGTCGCTGCCGCAATCGCCGCAAATCCCTATCGCCGACTGTCCTTTTGCGGGCCTCTCTTTCCCACACACCCTCTGTTCGTCTCTCCCCCTCTCTGCCTCTCTACGATGACGCGTCTCTCTCCTTGCCCAGGAGTCACTCGCCGCCCCTCCTGCTCCTCTCGTTCTTGGGCTCCCTCGCCCCTCTCCATCGCCTGCCCTCGCGCTTCCGGACGACCCTCCGGCCTCCCTCGTCGTCGCCTCCGCCTCCGCCATCGCCATCGTCTCGTGTCCCCGACCAGTGCTGCCCACCGTCCCGCCCGCCCGTCGTCCGCGCCCGTGAAAGCACGTGAAAACGCGTCATCAACTATTTTAACATGACACTCGTCGGCCGGAGCCGGAGCCGGAGCCGCGCCGCCTGCGGTTAGGTTTCATCATTGCGAGCGTTTAACATGCGTCGTCGTTGTTGTTGTCGTCGTATTGTTGTTGCGTTGATGAAGATCACGATGATGACGACGACGACGACGACGACGACGACGACGACGACGATGATGTTGTTATTGCACTGCAGGCAAACTCTCCGGCCTTTGGTCTTCCAGGCACTTGACGCACGACGCCGGCCGAAGCAGCGGAGGAAGCGACGAAGAGAGGGCGATTTGGAGGCGTCTCGGCTCGTCGCGGGGCCTGGTTCGTGTTTCTGGGCTGCGAACATCGAAAGTGATTTTCATGTTTGTTATGATAGAGGCATTAAAGCAACATCGGCAACAACAGAACAACCGGAGCCACTGCGCTCGCAGACAACCACGCGGCAACAACCACAGCGCTGCCAGCAACCAGCAACAACTTCATGTGCAGCCACAACCTTCGGAACATCCATAAATGATGCATTACTGGAGCAGCTCCGCCTCCTCCGCCTCCGCCCCCTCGTTCATCAACCCGATCGGATCAGGTGGAAACTTTGTTGACTCAACGTGCGTAGCTGTTGCTGCTGTCGCTTTGTTGTTACTCCGTTGCTGTTCTTGTGGCCTTCTCTGGAACGCAACGTCCAATCACGAGATCAAGATCAATAAATCGGGCAGTTCCTTCGGAAACACGACAGCGCAGGCCCTCGTCCCCCCACGGATGATCCCGATCCCGATCCTGAATCCGATTCAGCCGCCCGGTCTCGCCCGAGCGGCTCCGCCTTGCCCTGCTCTGAGGATCCGCCGGCCGCGTCTTCGCACCTCGTCGAGGGCGAGCCTCGCGAGCCTCGCGAACCCGATCGGCGCCGTCGACACTTCGAGCGATCGATCGCGAGAGTGGCGAGGGTCGGTCGATCGATGGACAGGCAATTGCAGGGCATCGATCGCGACCCCGCGCCCCCTCCTTCGCCGACCCAGATCGATTGCGATCGGCGATGGACGATGGACGATGGTCGATGGTCGAGGGTAATCAATATGAACGAGGCCCGGGGCGGCCGCCGCGCATCGATCGATCGCCCGACAGAGGAGCGACGACGCGGACTCCGGCGCGATCGAGGGGCCACGGACAAATCGATCAAGTTACGACGCAGCGACTCCTCGACCGATCGCCCGTTGCCGCCCCCGCCCTCGCCACGCCTCATCCCACCTCGTCTCGTTTGGTCGGGCCTGGTCGCGATCGCCGCGCGGCCGACGTGTGTGGGCGGCCCGGGATTGAATTTCGAGAACCGCCGACCCACGGAGGCGCCGACGACGAGGACCTGGTCGTGGTCGTGGTCGAAGGTGCGACCGCAGCCGTCGCGAGGACGAGGGCGGGGTCGGGGTCGGGGCTCCAGTTGTTTTAGCGCCCGCCGTGCGTCGGTGGAGCCGCCAGCGCCAGATGAATGGCTTCAACTGGTCGCGGCCGCGGCGCCGGAGTCCGAGTTGGATCGGAATCGGAGTCGGAGTCGTGGCTGTGGTTGTGGTCGAGGCCGTGGCCAGAGCCCGGGAACCTGAAGACGTGGAACCAGGACCAGGAGGAGCGGGAGGAGGCGGAGGCGTCTCGGCCACAACCGCAAGCAGAAGCAGAAGCAGAAGCATCGGGTTAATCGGTTTAATTAGGCGTAAGTCGGCACCCACGACAGCGAGTGTCAAAGCGGGATCGGGTTTCCGGCAGGGCCCGACCACAGCAGCAGAGGGTCCGAAGAGGGCTCGAGCGAGCAGGAGCAGAGGAAGCAGCGGCACCCGCACCACGCGCAGCCGTGAAACCGATCTGACGGATCCGTGACGGACTCAGTGTCGGACACAGGGGACGGACGGACGGACCGAGGGCTGACGTGTGCCGCCGTGGGAAGCGAGCGCGTCAACAGGTCGGCCCGGGTTTGTCAACCTGTTCGCCGTCCTGATCCAGACCTCCGCCTTCTTCTCCCCCCCTTAGCCAGGGGCTCGCGCGACCCGTATCAGGTTGCAGATCGATCCCTGCGAGGGCCCGGCCCGGCCCGACCCGCTGCACCGCAAACTGGTTCGGCCGTCGACTTTGTCTTGCTCGACTTCGCCTCCTCGTCCTCTGCGTCGTCCTCATCTTCATCTTCATAGTCTTCGTCTTCATCTCCGTCTCCGTCTCCGTCCTCGCTGTCGCCTCGCTGATTACAGTCTTTGGCCGAAAAACGCGGCCGGCCGACGGCGGCAGCAGCACAGGAGGAGGCGGCGGGGCGATTGTTGCGCATTGATCATCATGATTAAAGGACATTACGACGCGGCGCGGCTGCTGCTGGAATTTGCGTCATTACGCGGCACCGCTAATGGTTATGGATCGCCAGGGGGCCGTCGCCGGGCTCGAGCGGGTCGTGGGTCGCGGGGGGCCGCGCGGAGGCCGTGGCAAATCACGATCATCAACCGAATCGTAATCGTCACCACCGACCGGGCCGCTCGCGATTGATCTGGGGCTGGTGCTCGGTCTGGTTCTGGCGCAGACCTCGACCGGCGTCCCGACCCGAGAGGGGTCTGGAGGGCCACACAATGGGCTTCCTGCGAGTGGAGCCGACTCCGGATGACTCCGGGGGGTGGCGGGAGGCGGACCAGGGGAAGGAAGCAGGACAGGGTCCGACCTGCGCCTGGAATCCTCAGGAAGTCAGCGGCCATCGGACTAAGACCGTGATCCCGACCCTCCCTGGCTGCTCTCACGACCCCCGCCCCACTTGACCCAATTGGGCTGCGCCGACACCGACGACATCTTCCTGGAGCGCCGGCAGCACCCAAAACCGCGGACTCTTCCTTGCTTGGGAATCCACGAGGTCCGCGACCACGGTCAACACTGGGAGGCGCCTCGGGAGCGATCGGAGGGCACTGAGAAGACAACAACAAAGACGCTTAGCAGTAACCGCAGCGGCGGAAGACGAAAGTGCAGAACAACAAGCCGGTAATAAGAGCAACAACATCGGCAATAACAATAACAACGAGAAGAATGATGCCAGTAACAATGAGCAGAACGTGAGCTCTTTAGCAGACCATAAACCGATATTACGTCCCATTTAGATCCCGGCGAGACGATGGGGCGAATCCGCCTCCGCCTCCGCCCCCGATCCTCGCGGTCCTCCCGAGCCTCCCGATCCGCTCGATCACCTCAGAGGCTCCCTCGATCCGCTCCACCGTCCGATCTTTCAGTGCTCGCTATCCTGAGGAGGCCTGCGAAAGGAGGAGCAGGAGGAGAGTGAGAGGAGGGGGAGGAGTAGGAGTTGAAGAACGAGGGGGCGGAGGAGTAGGAGGAGGAGGAGGAGGGTTGGGAGAAAGGCAATGCAATAATTTTGTTTCTATTTAGATATCACTTTTATTTGGCATGCAGATCGCTGATCAATTCGCCCATTACTATAACCATTATTATTACTATTTGCTTTGCCCGGAGGGTCGGCCATTGATCACTGGCCAATATAAACAACGGCATTGCCAACCCAGCACAGCAACAACAAACTCAGAGAAAAACGAAAACGACGACGACGGCGAGCCAGACACCCGGCAACACCGAAGGAGTCGGGAACAACACATTTGTCCATTTGACGCCGCTGACCGGGCAGCGGCAGCGGCTGCGGCACCGGGTCCAGCGGCCGGCGAGCCTCCTTAGCGAGGCCCCCGCCCCTCGATCCTCCTCGCGCCCCTCCCGCTCCTCGGGGCCGATGCGGAAACGTGAGTCCAGAGCCGCGTGGCCGCTGGACCGTCGGCGGCGGCGGCGGCGGCCGGTTCGCATCGATCGCCGCTCCGTCGGCCGGTCGGTATTTGTTCTGGGTCCGGGTCCGGGTCCGGGTCCGGGAGGCGATCGTGCGCGGTCAATGTCTGAGCCAGATTAAATCAGTTCGCAGGCACCTTCAGGAGGCAGGAGCCGGCGGAGCCAGCCGGACACCAGGCGATGGAGGACGAGGCGACGGCGCAGGACGGAGCGTGGAGGACGAAGCCTTGTCTCGGCCTGGCCGCGGTCTGGGCTCGCTGGGGTTATGGATTGAATTCGCAAATCCATCAAGAGTGGCGCGTCTGACGCCATCTGGAGGAGGACGAGCGAGGTTGGGGGACGCGGGAGGGCCCTGGTGGAGGCGATGGCGATGGAGCTGTGGCAGAATCTGATGTGTCCAGCGGAATGTGTTCGGCCGGAACCATGGGCGCAGGAGGCGGCACAGGCAGGCCAGGCGAGAGGGAGGCATGCAGAGAGAGAGAGAGATAGAGAGTGAGAGAGAGAGAGAGAGAGAGAGAGGGAGAGCTAGGGAGCGGGAGGGAGAATGAGGGAGGCGGAGGACGGGGTTGGGGACGAGTTCGCGAGCGAGCGGAAGCGAGAGGAAGCGTTGGATTTGATTTGTCTGTTGGCCATGCGAATGCTCTTGATTTGCTGTTGTTGGTCTTGTTGTTGTTGTTCTCTTCTCTTTGCAATAATGTTGATATCTATATTGTTGTAGTTGTCGGCATTGTTGTTGCTGTTCATTGTTGTTCTTTCTGCCGGCTGCCTCGCTCGATCCTCCCACTATGTGCGGATCATAAATCATCTTGATAACAAATTACCGCTTCCATGGAGCCGTGGTTAGTTAGACAACTAGTCGTCGTCGTTGTTGTTGCAATGGTTGTTGTTGTTGTAACTAGTTGTGGCTTTGGCTATTTTATTAGTACCTGCCTCGCAGTGGTGGCTGCAGCAGTCGCCAGGCGAGGCTCCGAGAGCAGCTGACCAGCGGAGGGCGAGCGCGGAGGAGCCGGCGCGGGAGGAGGGCCGCGGGTCGAGGGGGCCCGGGCTCAGCCCGGCTCGGCGCTCGGCACGGCATGGAAGTCAATGCAGATCGATCTCGAGTCGGGCCGAAATCGCGGCGCGCGGCCGCAGTTGCGAAGAAAACCGCGGCCGTGCGAGGATCGCCGAACGGCATCTGGCCAAGAGCCGGACCCGCCGTCCCCGACCCCGGAAATGTGTAGCGCACGACCGAGGGACCCGGACCCCGACCCCCACCCCCTCCCTCGCCCTCGCCCTCGCCCGCTCCTCCTCGCCTGGGTCTGGGCCGATCGATCGCGACTCCCGATCGCCGGAGCCGTGTTTGCTTTGCCGGGTCGCGTCGGCGGCGGCGGGAGGGCACCAGGGGCAGAAGGAGGTGCACAAGGAGATGAGGAAGAGGAGATTGGGAAGAGGAAGATGTCGAGGTGGTTCGTCTAGGCCGGGGCCGGAGCCGGGCTGCGGTGGTGGTGGAGGTGGCGGGGGAGGGGGAAAAACAAACTTCGCAATTTAGATTGAATTTGTTTGCGCGCTCGTTTGTGCGATCTTCATTGTTAGATCGCTGTGAGAACATCTTCCTCTTCTTCTGCTGCTGCGCAATGTTCCCCAACGACGGTGTCTGCTTCTTCTTCTTCTTCTTCGGCGTCGGCGTCGTCGTCCTCTTGTTCTTCTTCGCTCAGTGCGAGCTGACCCCGAGCGCAGGCTGCGATAGTTCGAGGTTATGCTGATTGATTATTTGATTCGCGCTGGCTTATTTATGTTCTGAACTCCATTAAACTTTTATTAATTCCGATGGTGATAAACGCGCGTTTTCTCATTACCCACGGCCGCAGCCCCCTGCGAGGGGTGGCCGAGGTCGGCGCGGCGGCCCCGGGCAGATCGGGCGATCGTTCGAGCGCGGGTCTGGCGAAGAACATTTGCGATTTCATTTGCGATGGACCCTGATCTGCGACTCCGACCCCGCTCTTTCTTCCCCTTCTCCCCCTCTCTCTTTCGTCCTCCTTCTCCCTCCCTCTCTCCTCCCTCTGCCCTTTCTCCTGCCGTTCGCCTGCCGACTCTTCCGGCTTCGCGTTGGCCTCTTGCGCTTCCATCGCCCCGCTTCGCCGCGAACTCCCGGATTCCGGCCCGCTGTGCGCGGAAGGCGTCAGCGTCGACGATGGCGTGGTGACGGTGGTGACGGTGGTGACAATGGGCGAACACGGCGCGGGCTTCGATTCGTCCGGCCGCGTGGGGTCGCGATGGCTCCCACATTAGCGCGAAATGGCCTGAAAAGCCGAGGGACAACAACAAGAGCAACAACAACAATCACGGCGGCAATGATAAACGGAACGGCGGCAATCGCGGAACAACAACAACAACAACAACGTGCATGGGAAGCCACCCCAGGCAGCTCCGACCATTGGCCCAGCGGCGACGACAATTGTCGCTTATCTGTGCAATCGCTCGCCGCGACCAGCAGCAGCAGCAGCAGCAGGAGCAACGACAACCGCAACCACAACACCAACAACAACAACAACAACGCCAATGGTTTCGCCCCAGCCGGGCGGCCGGCGACAGGTCGAGCGAGCGACCGATCCATCAATTGCCAGTTAGGCGGCGATGTATGGCAGCAACAACAACAACAACAACAACACCGGCCACAACAACGAGAGCAAAAACAATTTTATTAATAAAAAATGTGTCCACGTGTTTTTTTGCTATTAAATTTATTTTGCTGTTGTTGTTCTGTTGACTCTGGCTCTCGTTGGCTTGTTATTGGCCGCATTGTTGTAGTTGTAGTTGTAATTGTAATCGTCGTCGTTTCATTTTCTGTTGCTGCTGCTGCTGTTGTTGTTGTTGTACACATACTATTATAATTATATTTAATTGCTTTCAGTGAACATTATGAGACGCTCGAGACAAACGACAACAACAAAAACAACAAGAACAAACATGGCCGGGACAACAAACAAATGGCAAGCGCAGTAGTCGCGGGTACAAAAACAACAACAACAATATTACAACGGCCAACCACATGTACAACAAATAATCACAACAACAGCAACAACAAAAAGGACAACAACAACAACAACAACAACAGAGAATCGAACAAAACATTTGCCATAAACAGGTTGTTTCGTTGTTAGTCAGAAATTAAATGCAGCAATAACAACAACAACAACAACAACAACAACAACAGCAGCAGCAGCAGCAGCAGAAAGCGGCCCCTGCGATACGAATGCAAAAAATTGTAAATATCAACAGCAACAACGATAACAGCAACAACTCGTGTAGAAATGGCGAATTATTAAAAACCATTGTTATTTTTATCTGCGACCGCAATTAAGTCAATTCATTATACTTTTCCATATCTCCCCTCTCGTCATCGAAGCCACACTCGTCAGGAAAAATTATTTGGGGAGAATGCAAAATAAGCAATTTATAAGAAAACTTTAACACACCTCAAAAATAAATTAAAGGAATCAATGGTGTGAAAACAAATTTCAAATTCCAATCAATAAGAACTTAAATGTGTGGATAAAAAAACTGAGACAATAATGAGTTAAAGAACCAAGACACAAAAATATAAAATGTTTGAAATTAACATACGAAATAAATAGTTTTAAGTAATATATAAACTATATTTTTAGAAATAAAGAGTTAAATTTTAAAAGAAAAAATAATTTGAATATGTAGCTTCAGCTTTGATAAAATCGCAATTCAAAAAAACTAATATCTAAAAAATGAATACCGCAATAAAATTATTGAATTGTAAACTTGTCTGAAAAAATTATATTCTAATAAAATGAAGACAATTAATAAATAAAACAATGGAATCCTCCTTTGTTCAATCCTTTAATTTATTTATATATCCACTCCCAAATTCTTGGAGTTTACCTATCTTGCCGTAGTTGACGAACTTTTTGCCCGAGTGTGCTCGAAATGTGTCCCTTTTGATTGAGTTCACGTTTTTTGTTCGCTGCAGAAAATGTTCGCTTGTTAAAGCCCGTGGTTGGTTCGGGAGATATCCTCCCGGGACAGCGAGGGCATCGCAAAGGGCCGGGGGAGGCCGAGGGTCTCAGGGTTGTGGTCGGGCAATCGAGATCCGGAGGAGATCCGGAATCCAGTTCGGAAGGATGGACCAGCAGAAATCTATGAAAATGTTGTTAATTAATAATTAAATTGTACGAAACTTTGCATTTAAATATAAAGAAATTATAGAAAGATATTGATAATTTAAACTCCAAAAATATTTCACAGCAATAAACTAGAAAGTAAAAATGGAAATCCAGAATTAAAAAACATCCTCCTCATTAAAACCTTCAATTCAGGGAATCATGAGAAAGAAATTTAAAAAATTTCATGTTTAGAAATTCCTCGTAAATTATGAAGAACAAATGCAGAAATACGAGGATAATAAAATATATTTCTAAGATTCGGGGAAGGTAGTGAAATAGTAGGCATTTTTCTGAGGCCACACCAATCCCAATGGCAACTCTCGGCGCCCCTTTCCCCCTCCACGCGGATCTCGTTCCATCTCGCTCGAGCTCCCTCCACTTTCGACTTAATACGAGGGGCGAAATTTTACGCTAAATAAACGTGGATCGTTATCTCTTTTTTTCGCCGCCGTTGTTGTTGTTGCTGTTGTTGTTGTTATTGGTGTCTCATTATTGCTGTTGTTGTTATTGTTTTTGTTGTTGTTATTGTTGTTGTTGTTGTTGTTGTCTCATTATTGTTGTTGAGCTGTTCGTTATTGCAGGAGTCTTTGGCGATTCCTGCCGGCCGATAAGGATGGAGCAGAGATGGAAGGAGCGGGGCGAACAAGAAGGGCCAGGGGGAGGACAAGGGGAGAGGAACAAGGGTAGGGGAAGGAGGAGGAGGCAAGGGACGAAGGCGGCCAAAACAATTGGCGACATTATTTAAAAGTAAAACCGTGTTTGCCGCGGTGTCATCGAAGTCGCGGCGGCCCAGCGGAGTGCGCCATGGCGGGGGGCGTGGCAGGGACGGAGGCGGGGGCCCAACGACCGGCCGGCCGCCAGATGGCGTGCCGCGGAGCACTTACCAGCGGAAGCGCAAATATTTGGACTGGAGCCTTTTCAAATCCGGTTCTTTCCTCAAATTCGCCGTGCATAATTTTCAATTTTCAATCGCCTCTTGCCTCGGCGGCTTTTTCTCGTTTCTGCCCGCCCCTGGCTCGAGTTTGGTGGAGTTGCTGTCGTTGTTGTTGAGGCTTCTGAGAATGTGCAAATAAAATTGTGGAATCCTCGGAGCGAGCCAAAAACAGGAGGCTCCCAAAGAGGCCGCGGCGGGGAGCAGATCAAATATTTATGAATTGGCAACTTATTTTTATTTTGATTACAATCCTTGAATTTACTTTGAACACGTATTGTGTTGCATTGAATTTATTTGAAATGTATTTTTGTGCCGAATCTCTTTTTATTTGGCATTTTTTATACGTAATTAATTTTTATTTTGGAAATTCCTTTTTTTGCTTTGAATTTATTTATTTTTAACCCGTTTTTGCTTTGAATTTGATTTTATTTTGTACCTATTTTGTATTTCTTGTTTGTTTTGTACTCAATTTCGAATTTATTTTTATTTATATTGAGTAATTTTTCTCCACATTCGTGTTTTACATCTATTTTAAAAGGCTCCCTTCCTATTGGTCGTACTCTGGTTGTTATTCGTGTTCTTTTGAATTTGTTCCTCGTTTAATAATTTGCGCATTTATTTTCTGCACACTTCGGTTGTTTCTTCTGCACTTTTTCAAGTTCTTTCCTCCGAGCGCGTTTGTTTTATTTCGCAATCGGTCGCAATATTTTGTCTCCAGCAGCGAAATTTGTCAGACTCCGGTGCCGCGGGGAGCGCGTCGGGGCGCGATCGAGGGCCGGAGGGGGCGCGGGGGCGCCGGCGGTCGGTCGCGTCGCATGTCGCCCGTCGCAGCCTCGAATTTGTAGCGGCAACAAAGAACAACAGCGAACAACAACAACAACCACGGCGTCGTCGCCGTCGTCGTCGTCGATGTCGTCGTAGAGCAGCAGCGCGAATTCCTTCGGGGCCGCAGGACTCGCGATCGCGCAGTCCTGTAAATTAGCCGGGGCAACAGAAACAACAACAAATAGTATAACAGCAACAACATCCACATCGACATCGACATAGTAAGGAACCAAGCAACAGCAAAGCCAGCCAGCGACGACCACAAGATCGAGAACAACACCATTCACAACAACAGCAACAACAACAACAACAACAGCCACACCGGGCAGAGCAACAATTTAAGGAGCAACAGCAACGAGTTTGACAGAACAACAACAATAACAACAACAAGGCAGTCGGGTCGGGTCGGCAGCTGCGCCGTCGGCCCGCGTCCGGACGCCACGGGACGCCAGAGGACGACGGCAGGCGCCACCGCGGGACGAGCGCGACCGGACCAAGGGCGCGAGACGAGAGACGGAGGCTGCGACCAACCGATCGCCGAGCAGACGGACGGACGGACAAACGGACGGACGAAGAAGGAGCAGAAGCAACCGTGACATTAGATTTATTTATGAGCCCGAGGATTTTCCCACATTCCACAATTAAATACAAATTTAAAGTCAACCGATTTCAAAATGAATAGAATGAAAATGAATGAGAATAAAAACAGCAGATAAGAAATGAATTGAAGAGAAAATAAATGATTTGAAAGCAAGTGTATTTAAAAATAAGTGGAATTTCCATAATGAGAATTGAAAGTAAATAGAATTGAAAATAATTGGAACTAAGAACATACATAAATGAAACTAAATTAAAACACTAATTAAAACTAAAATAAATATAATGACAAATAAGTGCAATTAAAAATAAATAGAACTTAAGAACTTATAGTTAGAAGAATGCAAATAATTAACAAAATGCAAATAATATGATTAAGAACATGTTTTGAAGAAACGAAAATAAATCGATTTAAAAACAACAATAAAAATTATGAACATAAATAAAATGAAAGAGAAAATTCACAAATAGAATTTAAAAAATTCAACTAAAATGCATTTCAAATAAAGATAGAATAATTAAAATTGGAATATAAATTAACTAGTTTCAGCAAATCGAATTCAGAATTATGAATAAAACACAGAATTAAGTGCAATTAAAAGAAAAGAATGACGACATAAAACTTCACGAAACAGCATGCAAATGAGAGAAGAAAAATGCGGGATCGCCCCACTGTGCAGCCCATTTCGGGGACGGTGTGGCTGGGCCCACTGTACCGAGGTGCCCACTGTGCTTGTCGAGCAAGCAGCACTTGGACGAACATCGAAAACCGTCCGCCGATTTCGAGCGATTTCTATTGAATGTTGCTCATACGTCATGGCGATGTTGCTGTTGTTGTTTCCGTTGGTGTTGTTGTTGTTCAGTTGTTGTTGTTGTGCTCGTTGCTAATGAAGCCATAAAACAGCATCTTTGAACCAAAGCAATCGCCAACAACACAATTTAAAATGCAAATGCACAAGAGAAACAGTTGCTTCTTCATGCTGTGGTTGTTGTTGGTGTTGTAGTTGTTGCTGTTGCTGCTCCTCATCTTCGCTTCGTGTTGTTGTTGTTGTTCTGGCTTTGCCACATTTACTGCTGCTGATTGTTTCGTTGTTTTGTGCCTTTTTTAATTGCATTCAATTAAAATGAATGCAACATTTTTCGAATCGTCTGAGGGGGAACAAATCAAAAACAACAACAAAGACAGAAAAAATCACAGCCTGCCACAATTGCAGAAATAACAAGAGGAAAACAACAACCAACGCCAACAACAAGCTCATTAGGAGCAACAACGTTGTGCATTGAATGCTAAGCCGGGCTCATTGGTCGAAATCCAGTTAAAGAGCAACAGCGGCAACAGCGGCAACAACGACAACGCCTGCAACCGCGGCAACAACTCCAACAACGACTGCAACAATTGGCGCCCAACCTCAACTCGGAGCAGACAATTATAGTTAATTAGCAATTAAGTTGCTCGATTATCGTAAAGGCGAGCAACAACAACAGCAACAGCAACAGCAACAATGACAAGAACAAGAACAACAACTGTAACAACAACAACAACAGCACTACTTTGAAAACAAAATTAACCAACAGTAACAACAACAACAACAACAACAACAACAACAACAGCAGCAGCAACAACCACGGCAACAACAAAAGCAGAGCAGCATTAAAATGAACAACAACAACAACAACAACCACACTGAGTCTAATGCAAGTGTTGAGCAAAAATTTCAGCGAATTCTTCAGCTGCTGCTTCTTCTTCTCCCCCTCCTCCTTCTCCGTCTTCTGCCGCTCCTTTTCTTCCTTATCGCCGTCTCCGTTTCATTCGCTGTTAGTGTTGCTCTTGGTGTTGTTGTTGCTTCCTCTTCTCCTTCGTTTCACCGCGCGCGCTTCCATTCCTTGTTCCATTCAACTGTTGTTGTTGCTGCTGGTGTTCGAGCGATTGTTGTTGCCTCTCTTCAGCAGCTGATGTTGTTGTTGCTGTTGGTTATTATTGTTGTAGCTGTTGATTATTGTTGTTTTTGCGGCCGCTTCATTATTTTTTGCCTCTTAATTTTTCTCATTTGCAGCCGCGTGTGCGTGCATCGATATGCTAATGCGCCGCCGACCGACGGACCGACCGACGGGCCGACGGGTCGTCCGCGCTGCCGCCCGCCGCCACGCCCCTCCTGGGCCGCCCCGTCCGCCCTGGCCGGCCGACCATCGCCGGGCCCGCGACGACGTCGAAATCGCCGACGAGGACCGCGAGGGTCGGCCGCCCCACGTCCCTCGGCCTCGTCCTCGGCGGGTCGTCGCTCCGCTTCCCGCGTCGCAGGCGCCTCCTCGTCGTCGGTGTCGGTGTCGATGTCGGTGTCGCAGTCGTCGTCCCTCGTTCGCCTCTTCATGGCTGCCCTGGGCCGACGCCTCGCCCGGACCCGAGTCCGCGGCTTCTCAGCCTCCTCCACCTGCCGCGGCTCAGACCGCGGCATCTCGCGCCGCCTCTTCGCCCCTTTCACCACCTCCACCTCCCTCTCCCACCACCACCCTCTCTCCCTCACCCTCGCCCTCTCCCTCGCCCTCTCCCAGCCACTCGAGTTCGCAACATGAACACCTACTTAGGCCCAGGAGGAAGAACCAGAGAGGCTCAAATATTTTATCAAAAGAGAGGAGGGGAAAAAATTTTTCAGAAATCCAGCTGTTGTTGTTGGAATCACTCTTGTTGTTGTTGTTCTGCTCTCATTCAATAAATCATTCCTTTGAAATATGGCTTTATTTTCATTAGCTGTTGGCAATTGTTGCTGCCAACAGGCTTCGTAAAGTGATTGTTTTCGTTGTTGTTGTTGTTGTTAAAATACTTCTCACATACGCGAGGTTGTTATTATTGCTGCAGTTGTTGTTGTTGTTGTTGTTGTTGCTCCACTTGTGCCTCGAATGCAATGTTTTTTACTTCCTATTTTAGTTAGTTATGTTATTGTTTTTTATTTTCTGTATTTTGCTTTCCTTGTTTGCCTCTGAATTTAATTTAATTGAAATTAAAAATATGAAACCGGCAGCAGCCATAAAAATAAAACAAATGAAAATGCGAAACAACAACAGGAGCCGAGATGGTGAGAGCCAAGGAGGGGCGTGGCCGGTGAACAACAACAACAACAAGCAGACTTTTCGGCCTCCGCGATTTTCTAATTGAAAAACGCAATCGCAGAGGACGCCGAGCGGGAGAAGGAGGATGTGAAGGGGAGGGAAGGAGAACGAAGGAGAAGCAGAAAATGGGAAAAAAGGAAATGAAGAAATGGGAGCAGGATTAAAGGCTAAATGCACAATTATTCACTAATAAAACAACAAATGACTGGGTCTTGGGTCCTCGAGACTCCCGTGCATGCCATCTCCCTCCCTCACACCTCGCCCTCTCTCCGCGCCGCTCATTTTGCATTCATTTCATGTTTCGCATTTTTTTATTTTCATGTAATTTTTTGTGTTATTTTTACTATCTTAATTCGTTGTATTCTTCTCATTATTTCGTAAATGTTTTGTTATTTTGGTCCTCTTTTTGCATTATTTTTAACATTTTCCTATGCTATATTTGCACTTTTTCTTCGTTATTGCATGTCTGGCTTTCCTCATTATTTTTCCATTTCTTGTATTATTTTCGATATATTTATCTCATTATTTTTTGGAATATTTACACATATTTTTCCAAAATGTTTTTCTCAGTTATTTTTGTATTCCTTTTTATTTGCAGATATGTTTTTATCATTATTTTTCGTAAAACTAGCAATAGTTTTTCTCTTGTCTTGTTTTCTTTTCCTCTTATTCTTTTAGTAATTAACGTCTGCGACTTTTGGCATTATTTTCCGAGTTGTTGTTGGTTGTTGGTTGTTCGTGTTGCGGTGTTAACTTTATGGTTGCCAGCGCCGACGCTCCATCAAGCGGAGGGAATTTAAATTTGATTTATTGCTCTCTGCTGGCGTCCCCAGTCTGTCCATCTGGTCTGTCTGTCCGCCCATCGCCCCCAGTCCCTCTGTCTGCGCCCTGTCGTCCCTCCAGCCGCCTCCGTTTCCGCGCCGTCGTCTGCGGCGCTGTAAAAATAACGAGCCGAATTAGAGGAGCCGTAAAGCGACGTCTGGAGCGGCGCAAAATGGCGTTCGCCCGTCCCTCGCTCCGCACCCGGCTGGCCTGCCGTCGCACGCAGCCGCCGCCATTAGCGACGACGCCCGCGTCCCCGCCACGCCCCGAGGTCCCGTCAACCGTCCTTGGAGCGACGGCGTCGGCGGCGTCTCGTTATCGCCGCAAGTGCGCCGATGTCTGTCCATCGCCCGGACCGATGGCCGTTCGCTTTCCCGAGCTTTAGGCTGGCTCGCATTTCAAGGGCTCCTCGTCAGTCCGAGTTCTCCTCATTGGAAATCTAGTTTCGGTTTCAGTGCGATTTGCATCTCGGTACGAACTTGAGGACTGGCCGGTGCACCGGGCTCCAAGCAGCGAAAGGCAAAGCCAGATGTCTTCAGACTTCATCCTCCTGCGACTGACACCTCTTGCTCTTGCATTTATTGTAGAATTATTTTTTATTTCATTTATTTCAGTAAACAGAATTTGTTTTGTAGTTGGTTTTGTGTTGAATTATTTCCTTGTGTTTTCATTGCATTACTTGGTTTATTGCTTTATTTTCATATTTTCATACAATTTTTTCACAATCTTTCAATATTGGTTTCCTCTGTTATTTCCTAATGTGGGAAAACGCCTTTATAAGAATATTAACAATATTTTTAAACGGAAATATGTTCATTTGGCGAAGTTTCTTAATAATACAATGTCGAATAAGAAATACATTTTTATCCTTGCAAATTTTCAATTACTATTTTTCAATCGTAGTTTTTAATATTTAATATTTTGAATAATAGTTAATAACTTGAAATTAAAATTCGAATATTGATTTAATGAATTACTTCGCCCTTGTAATGCAAATCTCGGGAAGGCACAAATTGTTGAAATGTTTATCGTCGATCCTCCTGTCTGTCTGTCCGTCTGTCCGTCTGTCTGTCTATTGTCTTTGTCGCCCGCCGTGTTTGTACAATGGAAATCCCT
The DNA here is from genome assembly GCA_947389925.1 of Coelopa pilipes. NCBI lineage: Eukaryota > Metazoa > Arthropoda > Insecta > Diptera > Coelopidae > Coelopa > Coelopa pilipes. Next base: position 13,100,194 of record OX376697.1, read on the forward strand.
GAATCGATTTACGCGTTCCGCTTGGGCTCCCTTCGGACTGCGTTGCCAACTGCATCTAAACGATGCAACAGCAACAGCAACAGTAACAACAACGACAATGACAGTAATAATAAAACACAACAACAACAACAACAACAACAATAGAAATAACAACAACAACGACAATGTTAATGGCAACAATAACAAACTTTAAAAGCTTAAAATGAAAACTATAAAAATAATATCAAAGGTATTTTTTGCCGTTTGCCGGTGCTGTTTTTGTTGTTGTTATTATTGTTGGTGGTGGCGTGTTGCCAACCATTTAAAAAGTCGCGGCAATAAATGACATTTTGTCTAATGACAGACGACGACGACGACGACGACGACGACGACGACGACGACAACAACAACAACGATGATGCCGATGCGAGCGGCGATCGCGACGAACAACGACCGATGGCGCGGCGACTGAGAAGGCGAGAGGGAGGATGGAGAGGCGGAGGCGGGGGAAGGCACGACGAGGGCCGAGGGAGGCCGAAGACGAGGACGAGGACGAGGCCGAGGACGCGGACGACGATGAGGAGACGAAGTCGCTCTTCGTTCCGATTGCTCGCATTCAGTCGGCGGCCATAAAATTTTACGGCCACCTTTGGCCGACCGGACCCGACCGGCCGAGGGCGACCGGCGACCGGCGACGGGTGGCAACGCCGACAGCCGCTGACGGCGCTGGGGCCATGCCGCCGGCGAGGGCTGAGGTGAGATTTCGCAGCGCGGACAGGGCGCGTTTCGCGATGCGCGTCCGATGGAGGGCGCTGATAACGAGCCAGCGGCAACAACAACAACAGCAATAACAGCAGCAACAACCATATCATCATCATCATTACAACAGAAGACCGCAACAACAACAACAACAACAATGATGGAGAATCGCAGCGATCCGCCCATCGTCGGGCGGACCTCCATCGTAGCAATGCAGCAGCAACAACAGCAACAGCGATAAGCACATTAATGGCAACAACATCGAGCGCGATTGCAACGGCTCGTGAGCAGCAGCAGCAGCAATAACAACAATAACAACGGGGGCAGTAGCAATAACAACAAAGCTGCAATAATTATAAAAGGTTTTAACAATTTTTAATCGCCGCGAATGGCGATGGGTTGGCGCTACGAAAACAACAACAACAGGCGCAACAAAAACAACAACAACAAAGACAGAGAACAACAACAACACCAAGAACAGGGGTAACTGCAGCAGCAATAGAGGCAACAGTTGCCAACGAGATGAGCGGCAGCCACGACGACGAGGTCTGAGGCGAACCCGGCAACGAAATCGGCGCCGGCAGCAATGGGGCAATCAATTGTTGCTGTTGTTGTTGCAACCAACGTCGTTCCCGGTGATGCTGGCGCTGTCGTTGTCGTCGTCCTTCCTGCGTCGTCGCTCGGGACGCTTTTCTAATTCGATCCCTTTGCGAATTCTCGTTCATTCCCCCTCTCGCTCTCGCTTAAAGGTCATCGGTCTTCGGAGCAGCAGCAGCAGCGGTTGTTGTTGTTCCTGTGCTGCTGCTGCCATCTCGCGGTTGACATTTGCCGTTGCTGCTGCTGTTGCTGACATGCGAGAGTCTCGGCAGCAACTGCTGCTGCTGCGGCCGCCGTCTCGGCAAAACGCAAAGTGGCGTGTCGTGGACGTCGACGTCGGCGGCGCCGTCGTCCGTGCGAGACCCTCTCAACCGGGAGCCCCTTGGCCTCCCCTCCCTCTCCCCGCCCCCTGCACCTCTCCCTTCGCCTCGTCGGCCGCCCTCCGTCCAGCCATCCAGCCATCCATCCATCGGTCGGTCGATTGGGATCCGCTGGCGATGGCGCCGATGCACCATTGGTTCAGTGGGTCATGAGAACGGCGGCGGCTACAGTAACAACAACAACAACAACAACGACTAGGAACAACAATAGCAACGACACCAATAGAAATGTCAAGCAGTTGACGTTTCAATCAACGTCTTCCACGAAGCGACAGGCGAAAGGGAAAATTGCGAAACACGAGAGGAGCGGCGGAGACAGAGCGAGAGAGAGGTAGCCATAGCGAAAGAGAGAACACTAGCGGAGAAGACGGTAGAGGAAGACAGGTAGAGCCAGTGAGACATGTGGGGGAAGAGAGTGAGACAGAGTGAGAGATTTCGCAGTCATGCGAGTGGTGACGAGGCCCGGATGAGCAGAGGAGATTTGAATCGGAGGAAAAGTTCACCATGGAACCGGTGACAGCGGAGGAAGGGGAAACTGAAGAGGGGCGAAGGGGGCGGAGACAAATGAAGAAGGGCCGGGACCAAAGGGGGTGAGGCGAGGAGGGGCCTCCATCGCTCCCTGAGGATCCTCTCGAGCTGCGAAGGGCGCGCGTTGAAGCTCGGAGGATTAAACTTGATTGAAGACTCACTCCGGGCGTTAGAAATTGTCAGAAATTCAGCCGGAAGCGAATTCTTCTCCTAGAAAAAAACACAAAACAGAGAGAAAGAAAGAAATCGCGAGCCCACTCGAATGTCCTTCGCGCCTGCTCCCGACCCGAATCGAGGACTCGCAGCTGAAAGACTGAGCGCGCCAAGGATCGGCGGAGGAGTCCGGCGGCGGCTCCTGCGCGAGGATCCTGCGAGGACGACAACAACCACCCGCAGACTCTTCCACTGGCGAAGTCTCTTCGGAGAAACACTCGAAATTCCACGGCTGGAAAGCCGAGCATTTCCAAGGATCCCAACGAGCCAACGAACGAGCGAACGAGACGAGACGAGACGACTGCAATGGCAACAACAACAAGAAAGGACACACAAGAGCGCGAAGGCGAAACAGCTGGAGAGAAAAAACTCACTCGGCTGGAAGTCGGCGCTGGAAGCAAAACCGACTGAGAACGAGTGCGGCGGACTTTGCGAGAGAGGGGAGAGAGAGCGAGAGCGAGAGCGGCTGTCGTGGAGAGCGGAACGCGATGAGACGTGGAACGGCGCCATGTTGGATCGCTTCCAGCAGTGAAGCGTTGTGACGGTGGTTGTTGTTGTTCTTGCTGTTCTCGAGCTGTCCGCTGCATTGGCTGCCGAGCAATCGCTGTTGTTGCTGCTGGGATTGTTGTTGGTAATTCGTCGGCTGTGGTCACGTTGCCGCGGTTGTTGTTGTTCCTTTCTCTGCCTCCGCCGATGGTGGTTGAAAGCGGAGGCGGGGCTTCGTTCGCGATGCTCCGCGCTCTCGCTCTCGCTCTCGACTGCGGCGGCAGTAACAACAACAGCTCGATGGAACTCATGAAATTGCAATTTTGTTTGCTCTCAGGCGACATCTGCAACAACAAGAAGAACGTGTAGGACAACAACAACAACGGGCCAACAACAAGTGCAAACAAATCAAAAATTTTCCGATTTATTTTCGAGCGCAGTTGGCAGTTTTCCAAGCGTCGACGGCGGAAAATCCAACATGTGATCGAAGCCGGAGGGCGGAGGGTGGAGAGGGCGAAAGAGAGAGAGATGGAGAGGAGAGAGTGGAGAGTGGAATGGGGAGTAGGGGGAGTAGGGGGGGAGCGGGCGAAGACCGAAATCAAATGCGAAACTCAGCTAACAATTTGTATGTGAAAAAATTGCTCACAATTTGTTAAATAATTGACAGCAATTATCGAAATAACGAGTTATTACCCAACAACAACAACAACAACACCGACAACAATAACGGCAACAGCAGCAATCGTAGAAACAATGGCGATAATAATAGCGAAACCTACAGAGACATTAGAATAAGCCAACAACAATGAACAATAAAATTCATCGTCAACGATAACGATGTTTTTGTGTTAATTATATGTTAAAAACCACAAGAGGGACAAAAAAGTGTACAAAAAAGAAAACCAACAACAATTACAAAAATACAGCAGCAATGGGAAGACACAGAGAATGACAGAGCAACAATAAAAACAACAACAGAGAGAAGACAATAGTTACAACGTCACTTAAGCAAGAATGCTTATTTAATCACGAGGACACAGTGTATACAACAACAACAACAACGAAAAAGTGATTACAACAACATTGAAAATCGTTACAACAAAGATATTAAACACTGCAATAAGAACAACAGCCATAGGAACAACACACTCACACCTCGCCATCACAAGGACAGAGGACACTGAATTGGGAGCGAGAGGTAGAGGGCAAGAGAGGGAGAGACGAGTGAGGAGGAGGAAGCGAGATGTGAGGTTGAGAAGCTAAAAATAGCGGAGACAACAATAAAGGGGAAGAAGAATCAAAGAGCGATCCTGCGAGTGAAGGAGAGGGACGAAAGGTCGAAACAAATCTACGGCTTGGCAAATGAACAGAATCAATGACAATGATGATTAACTTGATTTGAACATAGAAACAAATACATTGGTTGGAAAAATACTATTAATGGTTCCGAGTGACAGAATTAGAAGTCTGAAGAAAGAAAACGTATATCTGAAAGTAAGATTAATAAGTCGTTGGATGAACCTTTTTCATTTTCCATTTCTTGAGTACGAGAGATTGAGACATTTCAAAACCAGTTCAATCAAATAGGCAAAAGTAGAAAACATAAAAAAATTACAATAGAATAAAGAATGTTGAGGAGAAAAAATAATTATTAACATCAATTAGAATTGAATTGAACAAAGCCTCAGAAAGGCGTGTGAAGAAGTTGCAAAATAGACAAAAAGGAATATTCATGGAAATTCACACATTACCGAATATATCCAAACGGGAATTACAATAGGCAACGAACCGCCTCCCCCTCGCCCGCCCCTCCCCATCAGCATCGACCCCGGGTCTCTGTCGATTTTTCGTATTTTTCGTATTGATTGACGTCACAGCCTTCCGTCGCCCGGGGCCCGGCGGCCGGTGGCCCGCTGGGGGCGGGTCCCGGCGCCGACCCGGCCTCATCCGCCGATTATCTTTGATCTCCCTCTTCTTCTGGCTCCTCCTCTTCCCCGCTGCGGGAGCGACCGCGAGGGAGTCGGACGGACGGCGGGGGCGGCGGCGGGGCGGGCCGTCTAATAATTTCAGCGTGTCTCCGTTTTGAGGAAGATTGACACTTTACAACAAAGGCAACAGCAATGGCAGCGCTTGGTCGGTTTCGCCCATTTTGGTGTACGAGTGTGTGTGTGTGTGTGTGTGTGCGTTTGATTGTTTCGAGTATAGACAACAACAACAATCTTCACACAAATAGCCACAATCCAATTATGCGGCAAAAGATAAAACTAATTATATTAATAATAACTACAACAACGTCGGCAGAGCCACTGCGACAAGAACAACAACAACAACAACAACGGCAACAACATCAATAATAGACCGCTTGATTGTGGTTTTCCGCTGCGCCCCTCGGCCACTCGGCATCCGGTGCCGGGCGATCGGCGGCGGTCGGCGGTCGTCGGTTGGTGCCTCGGCTGCAGCGACGACGGCGGCCGCTTCGGGTTGACGTCAACGACGGATCAATGTAGACGGGAGAGAGCAACAACAACAACAACAGCAGCAGCAGCGACAGGCAGCAGCAACTGTTGCCCAATTTGGTCGGAAGTCGCCGTTCTTCTGGTAATTGTTGTTGTTCTCTCTCTCTCCACCTCCCTCCCTCCCTCGGATCGAACTGTCAATCAAAGAGCAAGAACAAGAAAACTACAACTACAAGAGACCGATCGATCGGTCTGTGGAAGCGATCGATCGGATCCACAGATGGCACCATTTCAATGTGATGGAATTACGAACTGAAAAAGTAATAACTTCATAATTCGAACAAAATTCGACAAAAAAAAGAACAATTGAATGTCATGAATTAAAAAACAAATTGAATTCAAAAATAATCAAAAAAAAAAAAAATAGCTGAGAACAGAATCATTGAAAGAAATGCAATAGAACGATTGAGTAAAATATTCAAGGAAAAACAGACGCGCTTCAGTCTCACACCTTTCTGCAATAAAAACAAAGTCAAAATAAGTACACAAGATAAGAGTCGTAATGGCGGAAAAACGAAGACTGCAAAATGAAAGCCGACAACCAAAAACTCTAATTGAACAATTGCCGCGGAATTCTTCACTTAGTGTTTCATCGTTTTCGTTGCTGCGATAAATAATTCAGTGTTTCCACTGTCTTCGTTTTCGCCCGTTTTCCCAAATGGATTCGCGCCCCGGCCCGGGCCTCGGCGTTCCCTTGCTCCATTTCCCGGTCCCCACGTTCCAGCCGCATTTCCCGGCTGAGAAGTTCTGTGAGCTTCGCAGCTCGCGGCGCCGCGCGGGTTCCATCCTTCGATTTTCGTGTGTGCTTTTAATCCCGACCATTTGCATTATTTCGCCGTAAATTTATTCTCGTTTCGCGTGTCTCGTTTAATATTTTAATGCGCTCTCGCCGACTCCGGCGCGCTTTATTCCCTCCTCCATTCCTATCTCCACTCCCTCCTTCCCTAAGTGTTTTTATTTTATTTCTCTTCATTTTATTGAATTTTGCACTTATTTTCATTGGTGCTTTATTTGCTCGTGTATTTTTGTTTCGTTTGTATTTTCGTCTTTTATTTAGTTTAAGTTTTATTATTTTTTACATTTAATTTTATTGCAATTTTTCTGTAATTCGATTTTTCTCCTTGGCTTGGTTGTTGTTGCTCTCGCGTTTTTCTCCCCAGCATTTTAGAGCATTTTTCGCGATTATTGCAATTAGATGCATTAATTCGTGTAATCTGGCAACGCCGTCTCTGTCGCTGCCAGTGCTGCAGGCGGATTATTGTTGTTATTGCTAATGTTGCCGGCTCGAGAGTGCGAGTGTGTGTGTGTGTGTGTCTTATCGCTGTTGTTGCTTTTGTTGCTTTTGTTGCCATTGTCGTTGTTTTTGCAGCCATTCGAGTCGCTGAGTCGTTGTTACGTTGTTGTTATTACTGTAGTTGTTGCCATTGTTGTTGATGGTGGGATTGTTGTTGTGTTACTGTTTGTTGTTGTTGTAATGGTCGTTGTTGTTGCTGCTTGCTAAGTAGACCTGAGCACCGATGCCCGCTCCTGATACGTTATCTTCAAATCTCATCAAATGCAAGCAACCAGTTGCATAAATTATAAATTTATTATTTTCATTTTTTCGTTTTCCTTTTTGTCTTCCCCCCTTTCTTCTCCCCTCCACCCGCCCCTCGCGCTCCTTTCTTTGCTTTCCTTCCTTTCCTTTCATGTTGAAAAATTCTTTTATGGAAATTTCTCTCGCTTCGAATTCTGTTTTAGTTACATTTAATTGCATTTTTTAATTCGCTCGGCAACAACTGCAACGTCTACAACAATATCAAGAACAACAACAACAACAACAACACGGTTCCGACATTCCACGCCAACCAGAGGATGCAAAGGCAAACAGCGGGAAGAAGAGGAAGAGGAACTCGAATTTAGCAGGAAAAATTTAAATTGGAATTTTTCGAAATTACCAGTGAAAAATGGCACTTTGCATTGCTTTTGAACCATTTAAAATTTTCCCCAAGCTAATTTGAGGCAACCATTGCAAAAAAGTCTCGCATATAAAAATCCCCCTGGATTCATTTTAGGTTAGAAAATGTCCCTGTGTAAAAAACTTCCGGAAATTTCCCTTATGTCGTGGAATTTTCGTATCAACCTCCTAAAATTCGTCAATTGAAAAATTTCTCCGCGATTAAGTCCATGCTAAAAATCTCTCCAGCAAATTCGAGCCTTTAGTGATCTCCGCTTTCAGCACCCGCAACCGCCGCAACCCCCGCGCCCTGCCGCTTCGCTGCATGGCCGAGGACTCCCAGGGTTTCGGCGGATTCGGATGAGGCCAGACGTAATCGCCATCGACAGCCGGAGTCGACGCACGACGACGAGGACGAGGCGAGCTTGCGGGCGAGGAAGGCACAGAAGGATCGCCGTCGATCGCCCTCCCCTCGCCCGCATCCCCAGCATCCCCAGCATCCCGCGCCCTCCGCCGAGCGGGCCGGCGCGCCGACGACAAGAAGCCGGGAGGGGGGCGATGAAATTATGGCCAATGATTGACAGCTTAAATGGGAATTTAATGCGAGTTCGAGAGCGGCGGATGGAGCGGCGTGGCCGGGAGGGGGTCGCGGGACGGCCGGACGGTTGGCGGCGGTTCTCGAGAATTTTGCCGCAAACGACCCTGGCTGGCGGAGCGCACGATCGACGAAACAACAACAACAACAACAGCAATGGCAACAAATCGTTGCAAATTGCCGCCGCAAACGTCGATTTGCAAATTGAGGTTAAATCGAGCCACGACCCACAGCACAAAAAGTTCGTCAACAGCGAAGAGCGCTGATGGGGTCGAGCAAGAGCGGGAGAGAGTGGGAGAGAGCCGATTGAGGCGAGCCGAGAGCGAGGGCGCGATAAGTTTGACAGATGACAGTTGCTTTTGACCTCCCTCCCAATCGGCATTGCAACTGTTGCTATTGCAGTTCCCTTGTTGCTGTTGTGCTGGCCATTCAAGCGTTTATCCGCAATCGAACGAGGCGCGCGGGACGAACGGCAGCCGAACGAAGGAACGAGCGAGCGAAAAGTCGTGGAAATGCATTTTTGCACGCAACTCCGCGGATTTCGCATTCCCGGGCCGAGTCCCGGCCGAGCAGACCCGAACCCCGCACCCCGCACCCCGCACTCTCGCCCGAGCCTCTCCGCCCCCTCTACACGGCGGTCGGGAGACGAGCGAAGTTGGCGACCGGCAGGGAGCGTCGGGCGCGAGAGGACGCCAGGGAGCGCTCGGAGTGTGTGCGACGGAGAGGGACGGCGGGGTCGCGAGGGCTTTCTGTGCGTGTCATCGCGTCGCGCCGCAGTGACAGTCGCGATTTAATGGCGAGCGGATTGAGTTGCAAATTGGCATTGAAGCCGGAGTGCCGCGGACTCGGGGTCCGGGCCATTTGCACCTCGGCAGGCGACGCGACCCCTCGGAGCGGGCGACGCAGCTCCAGAATCTGCTCCCAACTGGTGGCAGCGGGTGCCAGTTGGAGGGCGTCATCGGAGCGAGCGACGGCTCCGCAGACGCCCAGCGCCCTCGTTGCCAACATCGCCAATGGTCGAATCTAAAATTTCGTCGATTGCTCTGTTCGCCGATTATCGCCCGCTGTCGAGACTGAGAAGGGAAAAAATTGATGGACTGCGGCGGCCATTTTCGTCCGAGGACCGAGGAATATTTTTTTCGCGTTTTGCCCCTGTTCCCGCCCTTGAGTTTGGTTTTCGGAATCCAATCAGAGCTGTAATTGGACAGCGTTCTCGATAATGATCGAAGCCCTCGTTCCCGCTCGCTCTCTCACTCTCTCCCGCTCGCCCTGCCAATGGATGGAGGGCTCTCGTCGTGTTGTTGCTGCTTGTTGATGTTAATCTGATTTTTGCTCCTGCGATTTGTTGCTCCTTCCTGCCGACGCCGATGCCGATGCTGTTGTTGTCGTCGTTGTCTGAGCCATCAATCAAATCAATTATTATTGATTCCTCCTGGGCCCCTTCGTGGGTCGTCCGAGGCATAGACTTTTGGCTCCGTGGTTGTTGCTGTTGCTGTTGCTGGTGTTCGTCCCTCTCATTTGGGCGCCATAATAAGCAGTTGTTCCTGTTGTTGCCGCTGCCGACTGGGAATGTTGATTGCATTCTGCCGCTTCCCCTGCTCCCGTTCCTGATTACTACATGGAGATATCCACACATGTCGTCCTGCACACCACGACATCAACGTGAAGAAACAACAATGTCATGGAACAACAATGTAGAATAAGCACTGTTTTTGTTTCTGTTTCTGTTTTGATTTTTTCTGAAGTTGTTTCTGCGACAACAACAGCAATAACAGCAACAACTGAAACTTCGACTCGAGGCAACCAAACAAAGGCAATGCAGCCAACCAGTGCTGCCAAATGTTCGCCGCTCACTCTCTCGCTCTCGCTCCCGCCCTCTGTTCATATTTCTCCTGTCCCGTTCTCTCCTCTCGGCTCCTGCTCAGCTCGAAATGTTATGAATTTCCATGTTTTGTCGCTGCCGCTGTTGTTGTTGTAATTTTCCCGCCGTCTGCCATTTTCTCGGCCGCCTGACGCTGTCGACGTCGTCGCCGTTGCCGTCGCCACCAGATCCCAATCAGGCGCACGCAAGCCCCGAAAACAGCAAATTAAACAATGGCCGAGGCCGAAAATACAGGGTACCGCCAGGCCCGACCCGGCCGACCCTGCGCCCTCCTCGCCGACCTGCTGTCCTTCGTCCGCTCGTCTGTCTCTCCGTCCGTCCGTCCGTCCGTCCGTCCGTCCGTCTGTCCGCTGCAAATGATATTCATTCGCCGGCGAGCCGAGAGACGTTGTTTAATTTCCTTATCGGATGTCGAAGGACCTGGCTGTTCTCGTTGTTGTTGTTGTCAATGTACTTGTAACAATTGCTTGTTGTAGTTGTTATTAGCAGTCGTTGTAGTTGTCCCATTGTTAGTTGTTGTTTTTGCCTCGCTGTTGTCATAACAGCTATTGATGTTATTGTGCTATTGCTGTTGTTGTCATACATGCTGTTGTTGCTGCTGTTGTTGTCCTCGTCAAAGCCAACATGGCGTCGTCCAGCGACAACGAGGACAAAGGAGACAGATGACAACAAATGGCGCTGGGCACGAGAGCGAGGGGGAGGAGGAGGAGGAGGTGGAGCGCGAGCAGCGGGCGGGGGTCGACGCCGCCGAAGGTGACATCGGGAGGACGAACCGAAAAATCAACACGCGGCGGCGGCGGCGGCGGCGACGGCGACGGCGTCGCTCGTAATTCCGTGTCATTTGCCAGGATTTGTTTGCCTCGCGGCGACACACACGAGCTGTCCGCGTGTGAGGGAGCCCAGGGCGAACGGGCGTGTTGGTGTGTGTGTGTGTGTGTGTGTGCATCGGGTGTCTTTGGAGCGTGAGTGGAGGCGCTGGGTCCGGGGTGCGCGTCTGTCGGCGAGAGCGGCTGGGGCGGAGAAGAAGAAGCAGGTCAACAAAGCATTGTCGGACAGGGGGAGAGGGAGGGCAAATGGGGGGGTTGAGGGGTGGAAAAGAGGGACAATGGCGGAAAGGAAGGTGGCCACTGATCAAGAAGAGGCAGACGTCGTTTCAAATCCTTCGCCTCCCCGCTCGTTCTGGGCCGAACCTCGAGCGCGAGGCGGCGCCGAGACGATCAGACGAAGACCGCCGCCGAAACAACAACAACAACAGCAACACCATACAACAACAACGATGACCAATGAGCTAAGATGAAACGACTCGAGCAATTGCAGCAGCGCGGCCACCGGCAACGAGGCCTTTGAGTGCCGACAATTAAACGCCGACCACAGTTGTAGCGAAGCAACAACAACCAGTCTCCATCGCAACAATAACAACAGTGGCAGCTGAAGAACAACAACAACAACAACAACAATAGATTCAGCATCCATTTCCCCATATTGCACCGAGAGACGACGACGAGCGACGACGGCGCTCATTCATAATTCAGCGACAACAGCAACAATGACGGTGGAGAAAGAGCTAGCAATAGCCAGAACAAGAAGAAGGCGACGGAGGAGAAGAGGAAGAACTTGTGATCCCGGGGCGGGCTTGGGGGAGAAGAACGCGGAATTCAAATGAAATTTCGACGCGCGTGAAAAGGAGCCGACACGGGCAACAGCAACAACACTGGAACAACAACAAACTCGCCGGGCGGCGTCGGCGTCGGCATCGGCAACAAAGATAAATTGCGGCGATGATATACTGTGGGAAGATGAATAAATCATTTTGATTGACAGCCGCGCGGCCGCGCGACCGCCGGACGGACGGACGGACGGCGGTGGTCGAGAAGGAACTGACCACCAGAGAGCGAGAGAGAGGGAGCGAGCACTGTTTTCGGAACAATTTGTGGACGGATCTGGCTCCAGGCCCGAGCCCGAGCCCGCGCCCGATCTCGACCGCGTCGCGACTCGATCTCGTTCTCGTTGATTGGGGTTTCTGCGAATCCGAGGTCGCGCCATCGCCGCTCAGTGGGCCAGGGCCAGGGCGACGTCGGAGGCAGCTGCATGTGGGATCCGCGGAGGAATTGAGAGTAATTACGAACTTACAGCTAATTACAGGGAGCCTCAATTGGAGCGCTCGATCAATCATCGGCCGGGCGGATGGGGGAGGAGGGTGTCGCGGATCGGGCCCGATGTGGCGGCGCCGACGCGTTTCGGGGATCGCGCCGGGCCTAATTGAGAAATTTCGCCTGTGCTCGGTGTCTCGCAGCGAGGCGAGGGACGAGGACCAGAAACCAACGGCGACGGCGACGACGACGACGGACTCGATGAACCCCGGCCGACCTCCCGAGCCGGCGCATCCCGCACACATTTGCACTAATTTGGGCCCGAAGATAAATCCTTATCGCCATGTGTTTACTGCGATCAACACGATCGCATGTTGTCGCACACACACACACACGCGCGCGCACCTACCGCGCTCCCCCGGCCCTGGGATGTGGGGAAATATAAATTATTACAAATTTGTTAAATCAGCATCCAGTCGACGGCGGACTCACGGTTTCGGCGCAGCCACCCGACCGCCCTCCTCTCGCTCGCGCCGCTCTGGGGCGTCGTCAGTTTGGGACGTTGGCACTTTGAGCGATTCCGACTCCCCATTGCGCCGGTTATTCGATCGGTAATTAATTCTTGCTTGTTCCGAGCTGCCCAGTGGCCCTCGCTGCCTCCCGCGCCCTCCGCCCTCTCCCGCCGGCCCCGAAGTCGCGGCTCAGCCGCCGCCTTCGTCTCAGCCTCCGTCTCGATCGCGACCTCGGTCCTCCCCAGCCGATCCGAGCCGAACCCAGGCGTCGTCGGCTCCACATGTCGGCCGTGGATATCGCCGCTGTTGTTGTGTCTCAGACGTTGTTGTTGCTGTTCCTGTTCTTGTCGTTGCTCCGGCGATGGTGTTTGCTCAAATTGCTGCTATTTATGTCGGCAACTACCGTATAACTTTGTTCGAGCCCTTGGCTCGGATGTTGCAGCGAGCAGAACAACAACAACAACAACAACGACAATGACCGCCACAACACCGGCAGCCGCAGCAACAACAAACGCTGAAATCAATACGCCGTGTAATAAATTGTGGAAAAATGTTCATTAAATTATGATTCACCCTCGAGGACGGGGCGGCGAGGACGAGGCGCCGAGGTGGCCAGATCGTCCCAAATACAAATGAACGGGTGCACCAAGGCCGTGGTGCCGCGGTCCAGGGCTGGCCCTCGATGGGCGTCACGGCGGCGGTGCAGACTGCGGTTGTTCCAGAAGCAGGCGGACGAACACGTGGACCTCCGAGGAATTCCACTTTCAGTGAATCCCCTGTCCTCCTCGCTGCGCTCCTGCAGACGCCTCCGCCTAGATATGTGTCCAGAAACACACACAGGCATTGCTGCATTATCTCGCGCTCGTGGACGCGGAATCGCTCATAGTTATTAATTACTTTTCGTCGCAATTATTTCTAATTAGTAATTAAATCATGACAATGAACAGACATGTGGCAACGTCGGATGTTCAATTATGGCCCGGCCGAGGGAGCGGCCGAGGGACGGGTCGGTCGTGGGCTGGGGAAGCAACTTTATTCCACCTTGTGGCTGCTGCTTCTTCCCGTCTTCTTGTTCCCTGTCTTCTGCTGCCTCTTCCCTCCTTGGTCATTGAGATTGCTGTGCTGCTGTTGTTGTTGTTGTAGTTGTTGTTGTGCTCCCAACAATGGCTCCCCCATGAGCGCGCGATGCTGGAATGTTATTCCTGAAAATTATGACGTGAACACGGCCGAAATCCCCATAATGACGTTATACAACAACATCTGATCGGATCGGATCGGATCGAAGCGGTCGCGATCGCGTCCCCAGGGAGGAGACGCCGACCACGCCGACGACGGGAATGCGATCCTCGGGTCCGGTCGGCTGGCCTCGGAATTCGCGGCCCGCAGTCGGCGCTGTCGAAGTGTCGAGCGCGCGAGTCGCTCGCCGGAGATTTATTGCCGACCCCTCGCTCTCGCCCTCGCCCGCGCCCGCGCAGGGCACGTTAGTGTGGGTGCGTGCGTGCGTGTGTGTTCGTCGTCTACGTAACCCAGATTCCCAGCGCCCCGTCCCGCAATTTCCTTCCGCCGCACTCCAGCTGAAGTTGAACCACGTCGCGGTTGCTGCTGAAACCGAAAGTCGGCGGTGGAAAACTCTCCACGGCGGGACCGCGTTCTCAGCGACGCGCACCCTTCCCTCGGCCGCTCCTCCACGCCCCTCTGTCTGCCTCCCTCGTGGGATCTCGTGGTTGGCGACGCTTAAACGCGGCCAACATGGCGTTTAGTTATGTGGCTAAATATAGCAATTACCCGAAAGTACTCGGGAATGGAAACGGAAAACATCGAACTGCCTTAAAGAGATGCACTGCGAGAAAAAGCCGGCGACACAAGAGCTCGTGCTCCCTTTCCTTTCTTCAAATTGTCATACTATTCATTTACTTACTTGAAAAACAAAGGGAATGCTCCAAGCAATTTATTTCGATTCAGAGACCTCAGTTCGATCGCACGATTTCTTCCGGTGTACCAAATTGGCAATCGGCGAGTTTCCACACAACTGCGCCAGGGTGCGTGTGTGCGACGCCGAGTGGGTTGGCGCAGGTGTGTGTGTGTCCGTCTCTGTCCCTTCTCATGGCTCGCGGTTCCCATCGCGGCCTCCGCGCACAGACAATGCACGGTCAGAGCGAGCCAACAACCTTCACACAGAAAATCTTTCATCGAGAAAATTATCGAGTACTTCGGCTCGATTCACGGCCGCACCGATCGACCTACCTACGGGTCGTCACAGCCGGCGGACTGGCGGACGGACGGACGGACGGACGGACGGACGGACGGACGGACGGACGGTCGAGGGGCCGGACTCGGCGCCCAGTTAAATTGGAAATTATACAATCGGCGTGCAGACAATTAAATAGAAAAATCACATTGTGGTAAAATGTGGTGAAAATCGCGGTTATCGTCGGTCCCCACGGGACGCGGAGGGGCGTGGGACGCGTCATGACATGCGAAGACAACAACAACACGAACATCACCCAGAACAGCCCAGGGACGACGACGGACATTCATTATTTATGATGGAGCGCAGGCGAACAAGTTCAAGTTCTTCCCTTCGCATTGGCATCGGGGCGGTGAAGAAGAAGAAGAGGGAAGGGAAATTGTGTCGGAAAACGGGGGAGGGAGGAAGAATCCCGGGAAAATACCCGAGGAGAGAGAGCTTGGCGAAGGAGGGACAAAATAAAAAAGTCGAAAAGTGTGATTTTTAGAATTTGGCTATATGTTTATTATTGTTTATAATAGTTACTTATTATTATAAAAAAATATAATATTTTAGTTTATATCATGACGAACTTCTTGACCCAAACCCAGTGCCACCGAGCACTCGGAGAAACAAGTCTAGCAAAAGTCTCCCACACTCCCTCGAGTCCGTGCCTGTGACGAGCGACGGAGCGGCGAGCGAGAGAGCGAGAGGCGACGGCGCAATCAGTGGCCGTCGAGAATGGGAGCGAGGGCGTGCAGGAGGGCCGGGCGGAGGGCGGCAGGGCGTTGCCTGGGCGAGCATGGCGGATTTGTAACGGAGGAGCGGATTCCGAGTGCGCCGGAGCGAAAACTAATGAAAAATTAAACAAAACCGGCGGGATGGCGACGAGGAAAAGAGAGGGGAGAACGAAGCGCTGGGAAGCAGAAGCAGCCACCACAACCGCGGCGAAAACAAAACCAGAACCAAAACCGAAACCCAAAGATGGCCGCATTTTATGGGAAATGTAACAGACCGACAGAAGCCGCCGACGGGCGAAGCGAGGACGACGACGTCTCCAGAGAGACAGAGCCAGAGACAGAGGCGGCGACACCAGGGATGGACAGACGGACGGACGGACGGACGGGATTTTCGTGTACCTGTCAGCGACACGGAGTCCGAGGCTGAATTTATTCCCTCGAGAGTCGCAGCGGGGCGGACGCGACCCATCCGGGAGAGCAGGAGGGCCGGAGGGAGCAACGGACAAAAGGCGACAGAGGGAATACGAGCGATCGGGTATTGGCAGGACCGCTGGGGTTTTGGGCGAGCCTCGGGGCTCGGGATAATCGCCTTACGTCGGCCGCCGCACACAGGCCTGGCGATAATTGCGCAATTGCATATTTCTCGCAGATAGTTTCGCCCTAATCCTTGACATTGACGACGAGCCTCCTCCGGCCGTGCACTCGTCCTGCACCTGTGCGCGGTCCCCAGTCCTTGGACCCGGTCCCGATCCCGGTCCGGTTCACCGGCCGTCGACAGCTGCTGACGTCCGCAGGACAATCGCATAATTGCAATGGAAATCTCTCGAGTGGTCGGCACCGCCTCGCACATCGACCGAGTTAGTTTGCGTTTCCATTGTCGTGCCTTTCGGTCGCTATCAATGCGGCCGTGCGCGAGATAAGAGTCATTTTTTCCACTGCTTCCAATTGTCCCATTTTCCTAATTGACTGCTGCGACCCCCAAAAAGACCCGCCGCCACTGGGGCGCGACGTGTGTGGGCCACGTTCGGCGGCCGGCGGCCAGGAGGCGCCGTGGCTTAGTTGGTTAAAGCGCCTGTCTAGTAAACAGGAGATCGTGAGTTCGAATCTCGCCGGGGCCTGAACGGAAGACGCCCCTGGGGGCTGCTCTCGTGTCTTTTTTATTGGCAGACCCTCTCTCTCTCTGCACCTACCACTCGCCTCCCTCACGCCGGACTTCCTCCCAATCGAACCGTCTCTCTTTCTCGCTGGCCCATGGATCGCATCCCATTCCATGCCGAAGCCAATCGATCACCGATCATTCCATCAAGCGATAGATCGATCGCTCGGTCCAGCCAGAACCGGTTCTCCATTCACAGATCGATCGGCGGCTCGGAGCCGAGCCCATCCGCGGCTCCCATTCGGCCCGGCCGTTTGCAGTTCCTATGAATTGCGTGATCGGCGACGGACCGACGCACGGACGGACGATCGTTTTTATTATAGCGACACTTGATCGACAGTTGCCGCTGCTTCTGATCGACTGAGCGACTACCTCGTGCGGATCGACTCGGCGCGCCTCGGATCGGGTCGCGACGTCGACCGCCATTGGTCGATCGCTCAGACGATCGATCGATCGATCGATCGATCGGTTGGTCGATCGGTGGCTAATGATTTAATGATCGACGCTCTCGGCGCGATCCCGCGGCCCCGTCGCCGCCATCAGATCCAGGTCCAGAGTCCGCACCGAACCTCTGGCGCGATTCGCACTGCGGCCGACACTTTAATTGGTTCGAGCACGACCACGACGTCGATCGAGCGACGGACAGACGCCCGATGGATCGACGTCTGGCCCCCGCCGCGAAATGACGGGCAGGGCCGACGGCGGGGAGCCGACGCTCCGTGATTGGCGTCTGCATCCGCCGGCCAAGCGAGTGGTGGACGGCATTAGAGGCTACTTGCAGCAATTACCAGCAGCAATTGCGGGCTCCACCAACGGTCCCGGGTCGATCGGTCCGTCGGCGGGGCTGCAAAAAGAAGGGGAAGAACCACCTCAGGCCCCGGCGAGATTCGAACTCACGATCTCCTGTTTACTAGACAGGCGCTTTAACCAACTAAGCCACGGCGCCTCTTGGCGGCCGCCCCCGAGAGCCCCCACAAGGCTGACCCACATTTCCACGCCTCCCCCACTCACGCACTCTGTCGTTCACGCACTCTTGGGTCACTCACATTCTAGTTCCCTCACTCTTTCACCTACTCCCTCATACCATCTCTCGCTCACGCCCTTGGCTCTTCTTGCTTGTGACAATCGGATATTTCCAATCGAACTCCATTATCTGATAATAGTAATGATGACGGCGACATTTGGTGTTGTCGAAACTGAGCAGGGGTGGGGCCAGAGGTTGGCGTGTGCGTGGGCTTTAGTGGTGCGGGTGGCGGGGCTGCGGTGTGGGCGCCGTGGCTTAGTTGGTTAAAGCGCCTGTCTAGTAAACAGGAGATCGTGAGTTCGAATCTCGCCGGGGCCTGAACTCGATCGATCACAAGTCGATTGGGAGTGTTTTTTTTTTTTTTGTTTTTTTACCACATTTCTTCGTTGTCCTCTCGGCTCCCTTGACGACGATGGGACCGAAATTCGCGAAATTGGTTTCGACTTGAGTTGCCGCGGCAGCAGAACCCTCGACGAAGGGCCGACCGACCGATCTCTTGGGGATTTAATAACGAGCTCGCTTTCAGGCGGACCCTGCCCTGTTCTTTCTTATCCAGCTCTTCCATCCATCCAACCATCCATCCATCCTTCTGTGTGTCCGGCGCCCTCACGTCCGCCGATGGCCACGAACACTGAGCAGCCATGACTGAGCAGCTAATGACCACCTTGATATCCATGCGAGGCAATTATTTTTATTTGCCGTGTTCCAATTTTTGACCCTTTGCGAATACTTCAAAAGCCCTCCTCTCACCTGAACCGCGTCACCCCAGCGCCCTCCACCACTCCCTCCCGCTCTCGCTCTCGCTCGCCCTTCTCGGGCCATTATGCTAATCAAGCTGGCCGTCGTCGTCGCTCGGGCCCGATGCTGATGACCCAGATGAAAGCGAGCGAAAGAATGGGAGTCGTGGCGAGAGGGGGAGGGAGAGCGAGGGGGACGGCGGAGGCCCATTAAAAGCACGAGCAGCGGCAGCAATTAAAAATGTAAATATTTTGATACTCAATTAGTTGTTGTCAATTTAATGCGAACGACGGTTTAACTGTCAAAATGACAGCTCGCGCCGACTCGCGTCTGTCGGGGACGAACAGGTGAGACACCGACAACAACAGCAACAACAAGAACAAGCTAAACCGACAGACGAACGAACCGAGTCCGATCGACTGAACTTTGTTTTCGCCGTGTCGCCAAAAGTCATGAGGGCCGTGTGTGAGAGAGAGAGGAGAGCAAGAGGGAGCGAGAGTCAAATGAACGAAGGACGAATGGAACCATAAATTTCGGTCTCGCTGGGAATTTGCATGCGAGATTGCACCGAGAATGTAGTAAATTTCTATTACACCAACAACAATGATGTACAGCGGCCGAAGGGTAGAACAAGGGGTAGGGAAAGGAGTGCAGGGAGAGGGGGAGGGGAGGGAACGGCTCGCAAATTAAAGTGCCTCGTGAGGGGTTCGCCGAGAAGGGGTGGAGCTGCATAAAAAGAAGCTCAAAGCGTTAAATTTATATGCATTTGACATTTATAGGCCGCCGTCGGTCCCTCCGTACGACCGTCGTCCGACCCCTCGCTCGCTGGCTCCTTCACTCGTCCGTTCGCTTCTCACTCGACCATTCGCTCCTTCACTCGCCCGTTCGCTCGACAGTTCACTCGTTCGTTCCCCGTTCGGTTCTCACTCGCCCGGCATTCGTGCGCTCGCGGCCGGCTCGTTCGGCCGAAACATGGCGTCGCTTCGAGTCTGACCTCGCCTCATCTCGTCACGTAGACCATCGCCTTCTCACGCCACCTCTCGCCGACCCCACTCGTCATCCAGCTCTTCTCCTCTCGCCGCCTCTCGCCACCTCTCGCCTCCTGCGCCGTCGGCGTCGCCATGTTCGACACTCGCAACCGTTTTGAATGCGCGCGCATTTCACTTCCGTTTCCCTTAAATTACCGGGCGCCCTGCTTGGTCAGCCAAGGGCCGGCCTTCCTCTTCTTCTTCTTCTTCTTCTTGCTCTCCTTCATATTGTTATTATTTTCCCTCCACCACGCCACCCACCCCCTCTTGCTCTTGTTTTGCATTGTTGGTTGCTGTTTTTTTGCAGTTGCTGCTGCTGTCGTCTACGTCTGCGAAAAATTATTCATAACTTCAAAGAGGCAACAAAAATGCAAACATTACTAAAACAACAGCAACAACAGGAGCAACAGTAAGAACAAGAACAAGTGCAGAAACAACAACACGGGCGAAAACGAAACAAAAATAACATAAACAACAACAACAAGAAGAATGAATCATAAAAATGAATTTATGGCTTAATTATATGTGAGCATTTCTTTTCCATTTCACGGTGATGATTAAGTAGACGCCGTCCCACTGGCCAGCCCTGGATCTGCCGGCGATCGACCGGCCCGGCAGCCACCGACCAACGGCCTCGCCACCTGCCACCTGCCACCCGCGCTCCTCATGGCCAGGTCACCCTGGCGACGGCGAGAGGGGCGGGCGCGAGCGGGGCAAGTGCAAGTCGGAGGCAATGATGGCTGAACTTTGAGCTCGCATTAACGCCAAATCTGCACGCGATGCACGGCGAATGCGGCGGAGGGAAAGGGACGGCGGTAGGGGGCACATGATCGTCGGGAAAATCGCTCCTCTCTCTCTCTCGTTCTCGCCCTCGCTGTGTGTTCCACGGGAGTTCCGAGGCCTACGGTCGTCCTTGTCGTTCGCGCTGGCCTGTCCCGGAAGGCTTCCGCTTTCCGCTCCGGCTCAGAAATTTAGGGTAATTCGCGCATAACTCCATTTTAATCGCGCCGTGGACCCCAGCCGCCCCTGCCCCACCCCCATCGTGGCCCCCTCTGCCAGTGTTCAAATATACAAAGTTTCGATCCAGTTCTGGTTCTTGTTCTGGTTCGCGCTCTTTGCTGTTGTTGGTATCTTTATCAGCGCGCATTTTTCTCAAACTAATTTTCTTGTTTCGCCTTTTCTCCTCCTTTCACCGCCGACAGCTACAACTACAACTACTGCAACAACAATAACTCATCCCCCTCGGGACGCCCCTCGTGGGCCTCTTGTTAGTCTCTGAATATGATTTAAATATGAAAAATTCATTTCGTTCACTCGCTCGTTCGCGCTTCTCGCCTCTTGTGTTGTTGCTGTTGTTGTAATTGCCATTCTAATTGTAGTAGTCCGTATTGTTGTTATTCAAATACTGCCTGTTGTTGCTATTGTTGCTGTTGCTGTTGCTGTTGTCGTTGCCGTTGTTGCTGGGCACTTTGCATTCGAGCGAAATAAATCAAGTGAGCAATTTTGTGATTTGCATTTTATCAGCGATTTCCCCACAGTACACTTTTAATGATCATGCCACCCACCCTCCCCTCAAGCGCCTCGCCCGCCCCCTGTCACCCCCCCGCGAGTTCGCCCAACGGTGCCGTGGAACCGATCCGCCGCCCCGTCGTCCCTTCGTCCCTCAGACAACCGATCTCGACCTCCTCCGCCGCCGGGCTCCTGCACGGTCATCCATTCAGAGTGATTGGCAACGCCGCGGCCCATAAACCATCACCCATTTGATTGAAACATAAAACTGAAGTATTTTATTTGAGTTTCGCACCGGGCGCATCCGAGCTGCCGAGTCGCCGATTCTTCGCTCCGGCGGATCCGCTGCACGTCGCCAATCGCTATTTTTAGCGCATTCCCGACGCCGCACCGCGAGTCCTCGAGGGTCCTCTGGTCGCCCGGCCCTCGCGTTCGGCTCCCGTGTTCGGGCGATCTTGATAGCGACGTCTTTAAACAAGTCCTAAAATTGCACTTTAATTAAACGAACAGCTATTAGTGCTCGAAACTTGACATTCATCCGTCAAAAGGAACACATTGTCACGTTGCACATGCCGCATATTAATTTCAGGAATTTCCCCCAACGTCGTCCTCGGCGGCCCCGCTCCGTTATCGTCCTGGCCATCGGCCGGCGTCCACGCGCCGAGTCCTCGCCGTCTGCACCGGCCTCGTCGCGGAAGACGACGCGGTTCATCGACGTCGTCCTCGCTCCCATCGACATCGGCATCGGCATCGACATCGTCCTCGCCCTTCCCTCCATCGATTGTCCTGGTCGCCGCCAGGACCTGCCGAAGCTCGCTCCCCTTCTGTTCGCAAGGACGAGCATCGGTTTGCGCTGTAATATTAATTAGCGAGCCACGATCCGCGATCGACGATCGGCGGCCGTTGATCAACTCGCCGACCGGCCCCACCCCGCCCGCTCCTCGCCGCCTAGTGGAAAACATATGCAATTCCCCTATCTGGATCGTGTTCGGGGTCGTCGTCGTAAATTCAGGGGAAAACGTCCACCCGGCCCGGTCGATTAAGAAAATGACAACGGGAGGACCGAGACGCAGGAACAAGGAACAGAAAATTGCTACGAGGACGAGGACGAGGTCGAGGACGAATTGATGAATTGGCAATGGGACCGAGTCGACAGGTCGATCCAGAAAGGATACAGAGGCTATTGATGCCGATTATGGTGATCCTGCGGAATCTTCGCGAATTTCCATTTGTCCATGGAAGCGTCCGTTTCCCACGATCCTCCATCTGGCGGTGGTTTTATTTACATAAATGGCGCGATTTTATCGCGTCCTAAGGCCGTGGCTACTGTTCGGTCGTAGTAGTTGTTGTTGTTGAGGCTACTCCTGTTGTAATGAGTCCTGTGTATAGAGCGAGAGAGAGGGAGAGAGATGTTATCTGACTGTTTGTGGGATGCTCGAATGTGTGTTTTAATTTGACCTGACATATGGGACCGATATCAACAACAGCAACAACTGCGATGATTACAACAAAAATACATCGGCCAGGGTGCGAGGAAAACAAAAGCAAAGGCAACCTGAAGTGGAAAGAAGAAGACCAAGAAGAAGAGGCAGACGAAGATGAACAACAACAGCAACAACAACGGCAGCACTGCAGCCAGGGCGACGTTGACGGCGTTGCCGGAGGTGACGGAGACAGCGACAGCGACAGCGACGGCGACGGTGTCGATGGTGACAACGACCGAAGCAACTGCGACGATGAGAAGAAGGTGAAGAACCACAACAACAACAAGGAGACGAGTCTGAAGTCGAAGAGCAACAACAACAGCGCCAGGGACCCCGGCAGACAGTTTGTCTATCGCATCGGGTGCGAGGCGTGAATCGAAAGTTTTCCGAATCGCTTTTGTTTTAATTTCAATGCCTTTTTGTGATTTTGTTGCTGTTTTCTTCGCTGTTTCTTTGTGAGCTTCGCTAGTTTCGATTTCAGCCTCAGGTAGCAGCAGCAGGAGCGGCTTCCAGGCTGCAACTCTCAGTCCTGGCTGCTGCATAAGCCAATTAAATTAAGAAATCTGATTTTGCGATTCCGCGCGCGCGCTCCCCAAACACCTCCCGCCACTGAGCGGCCCAGACTCCGCGTCTGTCCGTCTGTCCGTCCATCTGTCCGTCCTTGCACACGCTTGTCCGATCGCAGAGGTCCGGTGAAAGAGTCCAAGTCGAAGTCCAAGTGAAGTCGAAGTCGTCGTCCGTCCATCTGTCGCAGTCGGGAGCTAAGTCCGCGCCAACGATTCCGCCCACACCGCCCGCCCCTCCCCCGACGGTCGTGAGTCACTGGCCAAGTGTTCCGCGCTCCTCCCGCAGACCGTTTATCGCCACTCGAGGCTTCCTTTACTCGTTTGTGGCCACATTATTTAACATAAATCGCTGGCTACTGAAATACGTTTCAATCTCGTCGTCGACGTCGTTTGGCTTTCCTTCCTTTTCCCTCCTCGTGCGAGTGTGTGTGTGCCGTACTTGTATCTGCAAGGAAGTGCCCTCGTCCTGCCCGACCTCCCGCCCCGGCGCCCACAACGTCGTGGCACCAATTCAATAAAAGTGGAGGAACCAAGGCACGAAAACACAAACTCAATGAAGAAAAAATGCAGCAACGTTTTTTATCTTTAATTCAATTTAAAAAAAATAATAATAATATAAAACAAACCTAAAAAATGATTAATAAAAGAAAATAAAATGAATGAACAGCAGCGACGTGAAAAACAAAGCAAAGGAATAAACATCGTCGGCACAAAGACATTTCATTAAAAATGTGTTCGTTGACAACACTGCAAGACGCGGTCCAGCCCGTTTCCGATCTCTATAGTTGGAGCGACAGGGACGAATATAGCGTCGTCGTCCCGATAGGAAATAATGGACTATTTTATATAAACTGCACTTGCATAATTTTTCCAGAAAAGTATTCCAGAATCTTCGAGACTCGATATTCTCTCAGTGTCGCCTGCATGTGACCGGAGACGAGAGCCAGAAACTTCGGGAATCTGACGGCGTGTGACTCTTGTCATTGTTGTTAGTGTTGTAGTTGTTATTATTGTTGTTGTTGTTGTTATTGACGATGCACCATCGCAAACGACCTTTAAATTCGTTACGCTGCACGCTTCGGCCCCGCCGAGCCCTCGTCCCGCAGCACGGGACTCGGCAGCTTGGCAAATCACGACCAACCAATAGGTTAACACATTAGCCCGAGTCCCAGCATTCCGCTCGCCCTCCTCGCGCCCACTCGCCCTGCGCCCGAGCCTCAAGTGCTTTCCGATTCTCCCAGCACAACGACGACGACGACGACATATCGCAAAAGAACTCTGTGGTCGGACAGAGAGACAGAAAGACAAACAAACAATTCGCCCTTCTCCACCGGCAGCGGCAGCAACCACAACAGCCGCAGCAACAACGACAACAACAGCACATCGCAGTCGCAGCACAGTAGCAGCCTCAGCTTCGGCCTCAGCTTGGTCCTCAGACGTCGGCGCGTTCGTCCGTCCGTGGATCCACTTGAGGACCACGTCGGAGGACCGTCGCTGGAGCATCGTCGAAGCCCGGCGGAGGAGTCGACGCCGCGCCGTGCCGCAGACCCGGGTTCGCGATTTTCACAAACGATATCGCGAACACAAAATGTTAATGAGCAATTTGAGATGGTGCGAAGAGATTTCATTATTTAAACTTTTTCTCCCGATTCGTACGATTCGCCCTGCGCTCCATCCTCCATCCACCATCCACCGACCAACTCCTCATTGACTTCTGGTAATGGTGCCGTTGGCGATGCTGATGGCTGGTGGCTGGTGGCTGGTGGCTGTTGGCGATGATGGTTGTTCGTTGTTGTTGGTTGTTGCTCGCGCCTTCGAGGTTTGGCCAGCGACTCCGGCTTCGACCCGCCCGACCCGCCGTAGTTTGACGACTGTTTCTGCAAATCGAGCGAACGAAAGAGAAACAATTTTAATTGGAATTCGGTAAATTAATTATTTCCTGCCCGTGGAATTCCACGGACCTGGCAAGTGTTCTCATGGTGTTGATGGTTTTGAAGGTGTTGATGACGTCGATGGTGTTGATGTTGTCGATAGTGTTGGCGGTGTCGATGCCATTCGGTTCGCGGTGCCGCCGGTGCCTCGCGACCCCCAGGACTAGCGTCAACGACACTAGTCCTGCAGCCCTCGACGGCGGCCGGTGGCCACAGGCCGCAGGACGACAGCCGACGTCCATCGGCGGCAATTGTTTCGGCCGCAATTACACGAGGCGTCGTCGTCGTCGTCGTGGCTCCCTCCGATCGATTTCATTCAGCCGCGATCGGAGGGAGCACGTGACATGGCCGGCTAATGGATCCGCGGTGGGGCGCGGGGTGAGGCCGTTGAAGAGGGTCGGCCAGGTAGTGACCTGAGCCGACGGTTCCCCCAGCCGGCGGCGGAACAGACCACCAAGGGGCAGGAAAGAGGGGGCACGGAGCGGCTTTACGGGCGAGGCGACGGCGTGAAGCCGAAACCAGTTCGGCCCAGAAATTAACCCGACACCATAAAAACAGGGACCTCGTCAAAGGACACTCGTGACGAGGACGGCGACGACGACGGCGATCAAGACCGTGATGATGACGTTTGCACCGATGACGACGACGGGGACGACGATGCACGGCGACAGGAACAGGAGGAGGAGCAGGAGCAGCAGCTGGAGCACCTGCCGATCGGGAAATGAATAAATGAAAGAAATCGCTAAACAAGACACTTGAGCGCGTCTTATTGCCTTGTTTCATAACGCAAACCCGATCCGACCGCCGGTCCCTGGTCCCGACCCCTCCGCAGATCCTCCCCGATCGGCCGATGAGCGCCTGCACAAGGATAATAATTATATGCTTATCATTATTCGCGGTATGTCCGAGTGTTCGCGAAAGCTGCACTCGCTTTAATTGGACTGAGCCGGGAATCAGCCAGCGAGGAGCGACCGAATGCACTTTCGCAGCGATCCCCGGACGTCTCGGAACCCTCGGAGCTCGCCCTCGGAGACGGCCGATCGATCGTCCTTTGGCCCTTCGCGACGATGTCCCGGCCGCGACATGCAAATGGCGGAAAATGAAGAATTTGAATTCTTAAGTAAATTGCGCTTTGAACTAATGAATTCCCCCTCGGGCACCATCACGCGTTATCAATTCGAAGCCAAACAGCGCCGCGCTCATTAGGGCAGGGGGCTCACCGCACGCCCCTCACCCCCCTCGCCGCCGCCGCCGCCGCCGCCACGCCGTGAACAGGTTCGGGAATTATGATGAAGTACTTGTCAAGTAATTAGCCGTCTGGCCACTCGCGCTCCCTCCCCCCGGAAGAATACATAACATCGCTCCTGATAGAGATCGGCGGAATCTACCGAGGTCCAAAATATCAACAAATACATCTTTTATTCAGCATATGTTTGGGTATGAGATATATGTATGTGAGCCTGTGTGTGTTCTTCATCGCTGTGATAGCAGGCTGGAGTGCGTGTAGAGCGGGAGGTTGGCCTCGGAGCTGCTCGGCGAGTGGAGGAGGCACTTGGAGCCCGGGTGCGAGTGTCGGCGCGAGAGCCACGAGACGATCAGGAAGATGACGAAGCAGATCAGAACGTAAATGGCGATGGTGGCGAAGACCTGCAGGAATATAATGACACCAACCTTTTCTTACATTCGCATTACTCGATTAGGAATTGCCCCGTGAGTGAATTCCTTACTATAAGCAAGCCGTCGGCCAGGCCTTTCAGCCAGTAGGGCAGGCCCGACGTGCTGTCCAGGGCGCCGCCGGTCTGCCGAACGCTCGTGTGCTTCAGGACGCCGCGCGACTCCAGCAGCTCCTCGGGGCCTTGGTTGACAACGATGTTTGGGGTCTTCGGCAAGGGGGAAATCAGATAGGTTGACAGGAAATAAATTGAGATTATTAACTATATATTATAAAGGAAAACACATAATAAAAATAAAAAAAAATCACACTTCGATAGGCCCCGGCGAGATTCGAACTCACGATCTCCTGTTTACTAGACAGGCGCTTTAACCAACTAAGCCACGGCGCCTTCGAAACCCACTTTCTTCCTACCGCTACAACTACAGAAGGCCGGACGACAGATTTCCTGGTAAGCTCTCTATTCCAAATCAAAAGCTCCCCCGACCCCTACCACAGAGAGAGCTTTCTATTGATTGTGCGTCAACGACAATGTAAAATCTTTGAAACCAAATCATGCAATCACCTTCGTCTCCGAGAGGTTCAGAATATTCTCCTCGAACTTTCCACGTCGAATGTTTTCGATGTCTTCCTCGGTGCAGATATTCTTCGTATCGATGCATTCGTTTGCGTAGGTATCGTAGACCTGGAAGAGCCAAGCCGATTAGGTCAGTTCATGGTGGACCCCTGTGGTGAGTTGGGTTGGTGTGGGATGTGGTGGCACCTCGTAGGTCTCCGAGCAGCGGGCCACCTCCTCGCAGTGCTCCGTTGAGTGGTTGTAGAAACTGCGGCGTCCGAAGTAGCGCTCCTCGCAGTTGACCGGGGTGCAGTTCCTCAGGTACTCCTTGTCCCAGTTGTTGCAGTCCTTGTAGCCGGGGCCTGCAATCACATTGGACATTAAACGAGAGAGCCGCAAAGACGACGCGTTAGACACATACGTTTGCGCAGAGACCGTGAGTCCGGATCCAGGGTCGTGAAGCGGGTGTCGAAGTGGAGAATTTGCTTGGTGTTGACTTGCTCGTTCCTCGGATTCGTCGCGGTCAGGACGATGGGGCACGAGCCGACCCGATTGAAGAGCGACTGCAGGAAAGGCGACAATCATCGGTCAGTGTAACAAACTGTCCACGGGAATGCACCTACCACCGTGGGCCAGATCAAGGAGATCGTCTCCGTCGTGCCCGACTCGATGTAGCCGAAGTAGCCGCCAACTATGCGACCAGCCTGGAAGACCGAGAACCGTTAGAGGATCACTTCCCGATCCGGCGTCCAACCTCATACGTCCTCCATCACAAGGTTGTTGGTCAGGTTCAGACTGCAGGTGCCGTCCGAACGAATGTAGAAATCCATGATTTCCTTCTTATTCGTCTGCGTGTTGACCACGCATAGATCTGGAATCACCCATGGACAACTATGCGAATGTGTTTGTGAGGAAATGAAGATGGGGCTTCCTACCAAATATCAATCCAATGTCGTCTTCCTTGGGCACTCGCACCACTATTTTCGTAATGGAAATAGTGGCTCGAATCAGATCGAGCTCCAGCATTAGCAGAAGCGAGAAAACAAGGCGGTACATTCTTGACCCAATGGATACATGTAAGTATGGACCTGTGAAATACGAGTACTACTACAAGAGATCTGGGCGAGGAGAACGTTTCGGGGAAAACACATTCTCCCTGCTATATTGCTTTAAATTTGTTGTAAGCTATTTCAATTTAAATGGAATTACGACCAGATTTCTGGAGTTCCTAAAAAGGTTGATTTCTACAAATTTTTACCATCCCTGCAACTATGGGCAATGAGTGCTGCCAAAAGGAGCAGACAGACATACGTCAAAATCATATGTTACTGCCGGTGCGTTGTTCTTCGTTTAACTTTTTAATTGTTTTTATTTGTTGCTACTGATTCATTTATTCTATTTCTTTGGTTGTTCGAGGACAAACTAACAAAACAATGGAGAAGGGTGTGACATTTCGTGACTATTCCACATTGGGAAATTTTAAATTCGACGATGAGAAAGTGTCCACGGTGACCTCAAGAGAACAGGTGAAATTCTACCATGTCTTGTTCGTGTTATTTGTTGCCCTTTTTTCAAATCATACATTTGTAGCAAAAAACGGAGAGTTCCATAGAGAAGTGCTTCGACCGATTTCAGCAGCTGCAATACTTGCATCCGGAAATCGCCAAGTTTCACCGTGAGGCGCATCAACGCTACTTGGAGAGCTACTTGAGCCGTCTGCCGACAAACTATGAGTGCCTCGACAGCAGTCGCCCCTGGAATGTCTATTGGATTTTGCAAGCGGCACATGTCCTCAACTTCACGTTTTCCGATGAGACTTTGGAGCACGTGGTGCAGTTCCTAATAAAGTAGGAATCAAATCAAACACACATGGATTGTGCCAATTCAAATCCAATTTCTAATTAGATGTCGGCATCCAGACGGAGGGTTTGCCGGCGGTCCAGGGCAATTTCCACATTTAGCACCCACATATGCTGCCGTCAATAGTCTGTGTATGATCGGCACTCCCAGCGCATATTGTGCCATCAACAGAGACTCTCTAGTGCAATTCCTGTTCTCAGTTCGTGAACCAGACGGTTCATTTCGATTACATGTCGATGGAGAGACTGATGTGCGCGGTGCCTACTGTGCTATTTCATGCGCAAAGTTAACCAACGTTCCAGAAGAAGTTTTAGCTAAACTGTTTGACAAAACCGGTGATTGGATCGCAAGCTGTCAGACGTATGAGGGTGGCTTTGGAGGGGCACCTGATTTAGAGGCGCATGGGGGTTACACATTTTGCGGAATTGCTGCTCTGGCCCTGCTTAACGAAGGTCACAAATGTGATAAGCAACAACTTCTGGTGGGTGTGCGAGAGGTGAAGTTTAGTTAAGAAATTGACGTATTTATTTATAGAAGTGGAACTTGCAACGACAAATGTCTTTTGAGGGTGGTTTCCAGGGTCGCACTAATAAACTAGTCGATGGTTGCTATTCCTTCTGGGTAGGCGCTACAATTCCCATAACGCAAGCGATTATTGCGAGAGATGGTAATGTTTTATATTATCATAAATTAAAAAATTTAAGTGTGACTTGAACGTAGGTGGTCAACTCAAGCAATCATTATTCGATAGTGCGGCACTGCAGGAGTATATTTTGCTTTGCTGCCAGAAGCCGAATGGCGGACTCATTGACAAACCGGGAAAGTATGTCTTTGAAATACTTTTAAAACTTATAATCAACATTCGCAATTATTCATCTGCAGACCTCAAGACCTTTATCACACCTGTTATACGCTCAGTGGTGTTGCTATTGCTCAACATTCAGAATCAACACTCAATCCACAAGTTCTCGGCGATCCCATGAACGAATTATTGCCCAGTCATCCACTGTTCAATGTTCCACCACGAGCTGTAGTCATGTCACTCGATCATTTTGAGAAATTCAATAGAACATGTCAAACTAATGGAACGAGCAACGACCGAGACACCGCGTCAATGGAATTCAATGAAGGTTCCGAAGAAAATGAGGACGTCGAAGATGCGACTCCGTCCTCAGTAAGCTCGTCAACCTCATATTGAATTTAAAATGCAAATACACACATGCTGATAAATGGATGATCTGTTAAACATGTTTCTGATTCGAACACATTATGACCGTAAAAAAGAGTTATGAATGAGATACTATTGTTTTTACAGTGTTGATAAAAAATTATTTTGAGCAAATACATTTGGACTGCTGTACCTGTTCTTTGTCCAACTACTTAAACATCAAAAACTGCATTTTTGCAGAACTTACTTAGATGATATATAGTTTGTGCTTCGTGGATTAAAACAAAATATATATACTGGTGTAGAAACTTCTGGCACAACACAAAAGATATTTTCAATAATTTTAATTAATCTTCTGTTTTTTTAAATTAAAAATTTATTGACATTTTATTATGTGATACTTTTTCTTTAGATTACTCGAGTATTTTGTCTAGCTATGCCATCGACTTATCACACTCTTTGGTTTGGTTTTTAACAACCTTGATATGTGTAAGCGTTCGTAAATGCTGATTTAAAAAATGTCTGCGGGCAAAAGTTTTACTGCAAGGATTGCATCTGTAAATATAAACAATTGAAAGTGTTTTTAATTAAAGCGGTTTGGCATACCTAAATCTCTTTTCTCCACTGTGCGTCAACATGTGGTCTTTAAGTACGTGTGAGTATGAAAAGTCCTTGCCACATGTTTTGCACATATATGGACGTTCCTTAGTGTGAACTCTGAACGAGAGTGAAGAAAGCTATAGACAATTGCCATCTCCAATTGAGAAATATTCTCACCTTTCATGCTTTTTTATAGTGCTCAAATCGCCAAAGGAACGCTCACAAAACTTGCACGTGAAGGGCTTATCCCCCGTATGCACTCGCATGTGCCTAT
This sequence comes from Coelopa pilipes, assembly GCA_947389925.1. NCBI lineage: Eukaryota > Metazoa > Arthropoda > Insecta > Diptera > Coelopidae > Coelopa > Coelopa pilipes. Next base: position 13,131,200 of record OX376697.1, read on the forward strand.
GAAGTTGCGGCTTGGTGGCAAATGACTTGTGGCATAATCTGGAAAATGAGAGGCACAGAGAGTATTGAGAAAACGAGGGTTTTAGTAATCGACGATTTTGCTACTCACTCGCATTCGAACGGCTTCAATTGCAAGTGTCGCCGCATATGCAATGTCAGGACACTTTGCTTGCTATATATATTTCCACATATTTCGCACATTATTTTTGCATTTGAAATTTGAGCATTGTTTGTTATACTTGTGCTTGAAATATCATTGCTTTCAGTGGATTCTAGCAAGGCGGTTTCGGGCTCCACTATTTCTGGAAGGGATTCTGACTCTCCTCGATCCAAGTTACATGTGTCTTCGCTTTGGTGTGTGGCCCCAATAGTGCTTGAGTCACTTTTGATCTAGTGGTGGAAATGTTATAATTCTTCTGATATTGGATTCCGGTGTACTCACCTTTGATACAATATTCATAAGTTTCCTCTGATTCTGTATGCACATTATTCGAAAGCTGAACGCAGCGTCCAGAGCAGTCAAACAACGTTCGCAAATCCGCAGAGGCCATGGCTCGAATGCTCTATACTAGTGAGGATATTGGAAACATTTGCAAACTATTACCCGAACAAAACTTTACCTCGACTCCCGTGCATTGTTCTAAACGCATGCAATTATTATCTCCACCGGCTGAAGGTTCGAGCTCGAAAATAGGATGCGTTTGCATGCCCTCTGAGTTTGTTAAACTCCGAAGGCAGGTACAGCATATAAAATCCATATTTGTTTACACCGACCTCTTCAAAACAACCTCTGAAAATACACTTGCATCGAAATACTATTTGTTTATTTTCCCAACTAATAATTGTCGGTATTAAAAAAATAATATTTGTTTATCTTTCAAAGCGTCACAATTTGGCAGCACCGGGAGTGCAGAAAGTCAGCTGTTTGCAATTAGAGATGCAACGATTCTCGTTTCGAATAGCAGCTAACGAACTAGCAGAAAGTAAAATCTCATATGGTTTTGCTTCTGTTGTAATTGGTAATTGACGCGTATAATATATATATATATATATTATAATTAATTTTACATTATAGATTTTTTCTATATTTATTTTTTTATAGTGAATTAAAAATGTTGACCAAATTACTACAAATCTACTCATGTTTAATTGTGTTGAGATGGCATCACAGACATTAACAACTGGTAAATTTGTCAACATTCAATAGTGTTGTGCTGCGTGTTTTGCAATTATTTGTGTTTATAAATTAAACATTAACCTGGTTGTAAGCAATATTATGGAACATAAAATAATACTGAAATGTCGGGTTTGTCTCGACGATTTCGACGAGGCGAAAATGTTCGATTTGTTCAAGGAGAAGAAGAGTTCCCGGTCGGAGGGGCCGTCACTGAAGCTTTACGAGAAGATCGAATACTGTTGCGGCGTCCGAGTACGTAGTATATATAGTAGTACTATATATATTCTGTTTACCGTTATAATAATCCTAGAACAGTATCCGCTTAGCAACAAATTTTATTGTTTACAGATACGCGAATCCAGCGAAATGCCTTCAAAAATTTGCATAAAATGCTTCGATTTGACGCGTATTTGGTATAACTTCCGACAATTGTGCGTCAACTCCCAGGTGTACCTCGAGAGCCTCTGCAAGGACAGACCACGTCCGAATAATGCGGATGACAGTGAATTTCTGGAGTATTTATTCGAGGACTTGCAAACATTTCGATCCGAAGCACGAAAAGAAAATTCTGCCTTTGAATTGAACTTGGATCAACCTACCTCGGATAAAGGTGAATACGACACAAATGATGAATTCTATGAAGCGTTGCCCATAGACGCCGACGAATCTGACACCGAACTGGAACATATCATCCAGACTATTAAAAAAGAAGAAGAAGAAATTGATCGCGATAAAGAGAATGCAGAAAGTACACCTTCAGAATCAAAAGCTCATGCTCAGAAAAACAAGAAAACAAATATGCAGAAGAGATCTTCAGGTTACGTTTCTAAAAAAAAATTTCGAGCACCTTCCCCTACCACATACATGTGCTCCGTCTGCGGAAATGTTTATACAAAGAAGGCCTCTTTCACATATCACATGAGTCTGCACTCGGATGTGAAACCGCATGAATGCGAGTAAGTTGCAGCGACTAACATAAATGGGCTCTCTTCTAATAACTATTTGGTTCTTCAGATTGTGTGGAAAAACTTTTCGTCAGACGTGCGAACTGAAGAATCATATGCGTCGACATACCGGCGAACGTCCCTACAAATGCTCATATTGCGATAGGCGTTTCATAGACCGTAGTGAAAAACATCGCCATGAAAGGTATTATCAATTTATAAACTGCATGTATATCTCATCATTCTACTAATGCATATTCTTTCTAGAGTGCACACGAATACTCGTCCCTATGTGTGCAACGTATGCGGTAAGAGCTTTATGTATTCGGCAATTTTAAAGAACCATTCTAAATTACACTCTGGAGAGAAAGAATTTAAGTGAGTATGGTAAGAATTCTGATAAGAATTGATCTATTCACTTTTATTTTCCATAGCTGCCTGGTTTGTCAAAAAGCCTTCACGTTACAACACCAACTTAAAGCTCATTTACAAACAATAACTCATAAACAGAAAGAAGCACAATTCGTAGGTGCTGGATATGAAGTTATCTATGAATAAATGTATTTATACGAGTAGAAGTACACATAAAAATAGTGTAGTTATTATAACATAAGTTAAATGATTCTTAACCAATTGAGTTTAATATAACCAAAATGAATTTTTTATTTAAATTAATTTAATTTATTGTACCGAAAGGAATTTGTGTAAGTGTGTATTTAAGTGGGCTTTCAGCTGATGAGGTAATTTAAATGACTTTGAACACGGTATACATCTGAAAGAGAATAAAGGAGTAAATGGGTATACTTTTCTTGTAATACGTGATTATAAAAATTACCTATAAGGCTTTTCACCAGTGTGTATTTTTTCATGAGCCCTTAATGAGGTTGAGAGAGAAAATGCTTTATTACAAACGTTACATACATAAGGCTTTTCATTTGTGTGTATTCTAAATTTAAAACAAAATTTATGAAAGGCTTGATTTGTGAGAGTAATTTAAATACAGACCGCTCGTGTTTTATATGAGTACTACGGTCCGAAAATCGCCGGTTGCAATATTGACACTGAAAAGGTTTTTCGCCGGTGTGAATCCTCATGTGAGCGGACAAGTTACAGGCAGCGTTGAAGCGTTTAAAGCACAACCTAAAAAATTACACAAGACTTGAATTTCATATTTTATTGAAAATTGGTTATTCACTTACTCGCATTCAAAATTCTTTTCGTTTCTATGGATTTTCATATGAAAATTTAACAAGTTTCTATTAGTAAAATGATTTCCACATATATCGCAAACGAATACCCGCAGTTCACCACCTCCTTTTCTTTGATAAGCACGCTGTTTACTTGTACTAATAGATGTTGTGCTCGTTGCGACAGACTCGATACAGGTTTTGCTTTCAGTTTCAGGTGACTCCAGTTGTTGAGTAGATTCTTCTTCGAGCAAATACTCCACGTTTTCTACAGTGTTGTTTTCTGATTTTGATTCATCTTCAATTTCAATGTACTCTGCATTTTCCGCCAAATCGTTGCCACTGTATTCTCTCTTTATCTCGTCTGAAATTATGTAGAAAAACTGTTCTTGATTACCTTCTGTTTCCACATTATGCGAGGAAGCTTCATCATTGTATTCTTGCATCGTCTCTACTATTAAAGGCTTCACTTCTGAATCATCTAGGTCAATTGTATAGCTTTTAGAAGATCGTTCATGGACCACTTCTTCCTCGACATCTTCCTCAATATAGCCATCATCAAAGCAGGTTTCTCTTTTAACACTTTGATCCGTTAACAAATTTTCATCGGACTCCTCCTCATCTTCGTTGACTTCTTCGAAATTATCAACGCTTTCTCCCACTATGTCTTCCAATAAAATCTCGTTTGCCTTCGAAACATTTTTTACATCAACTTGTTTAGCTTCACGTGTTGTTTGTGTATTTTCAATTGATGTAACATTCTGAGCTGACTCCTCCTTTGAGGTGGAGTCAATTTTGGTTTTTTTCGTTTCTTGATTTTGTTCAGTTTCCAATTTCGAGGTTATTCTTTTCCTTTTTTCATAAGTAGTGTCCGCCTGCGCCTCAGATTCGGCAGATTTATCATCATCATCAAAAATGTCATCAATGGCGACATCAACCAACTCCATTGTTTCCTCACGTCGCTTGTCGAGTTTAAACAGAGATGTAGCAGATTTAGTTTTCTGTATTACTGTTTGCAAATAATCATCGGTATTGCGACAGGTGGTGCGAAAATTTACTGCATATTTTAAGATGGTCAAACATTTTTTACATATTTTTTCCGGAAGACTGTCGCCAGGTTCCATCTGCATGAATACTCAAAGTTGTTGTTAAAATTTAAAACAAATTTTATTAGTAGATTCTCACCAAAACTCCGGAGCACTCGTAGATTTGCTTGGCCAATTTGGCGTCATTGAATATCTGTCGCATTTGAACACCAGTGGAACTGCCTCTGGATCCAGCATTTTCCTCCTGCAGACACACCCGGCACACATTCCATTTTATGCTGATTTCCATTTGTGCCTCGCGTCAAATTTACGTATATCATAAGTTCCTAAATTTTTATTAAGTTATTAATAATTATACAAAATTCCAACTGTTTACAAAAATCCAAGAAAATACACAAATTGAATGCTGTCAGTTTGTAACAGAGATGCCACAATATCGCGGTTTTCCAAGAAGTCTGAACGAGACTCGAAGCTAAACTTTAGCAATGTTGCCTGATCATATACACACCCTGTTCAAAATTTACATTAACAAATTAAAACTAAAACAAACACACACATATATTAAATTTTATATAAATCTCAATCAGAAATCCAATTCATTTTACAGAAATATCTATGAAACTATGAAATTTTCAACAAAGTTTTCAATGTTTTACAAAAAACAACTAGATTTTAGCTATAACTGCTTTTTCTGCTAAAGTATTTGAGGGTTCATCATTCTATAGAACGAGTACAGGTACAACCAAGTTATTTTAAATTCCATGTCGAATCGTTTAAGGCCAGTCAATTGATTCTACAGAACTCTCCTATGCACTTTGTCTTTGTAATCAGATGAGTTTACGTAAACTTGTGAAAATATATGCAAAATTAAGGGTAATACGATAGATTTCGACGTTTGGGACCACCCTGTACATCTTAGACCGTCTCCATCAGCTGGCTTTGACACGCTAGTTTGTAATTTTATACACAACGAACACATTTTTATACAAACTCCTTAGAAAGTTTTAACATTTGTAAAAATGGATGCCAACACTGAGAGTCAATGCAACGGCATCGAAGGAACAAGTGAAGACGACTCATGGAATAATATTTTCAACATAAACACGGATCCACCAGACCGTCGCTCCAAATGCGAAAAGTGCAAGTGAGGAATTGGTTTGCAATTCATTCATTAACCGGTTCCTTATAACTTCCGCAATGCTTATTTTATTACAGACGGCCGGCAATTGTTTGCTGGTGTCCCTCGCTGCCGAACCCACCTTTGGAAATAACCTCATCAATTGTAATTCTGCAACATCCCGCCGAAGAGAAGCGCTCTCTGCGTACAGCATTAATGCTGCAACTGGGAGTGACGCCCGGCAGATGCGTCGTTTACAAGGGCAAACGATTTCCTAGCCCAAAAAATCAAGCCGAACTGGAACAGGTGTTCAATTCTCCAAATGCACTGTTGCTCTATCCCAGCAAGGACTCGATTCCTATTGAAGCTATTAAATCCCAGAACGAAACTGGCCCATTTACTTTAGTGCTCATCGATGGTACTTGGCCACAAGCGAAGGCCATCTACGCCAGTAGCCCGGCGTTGCATAAAATGCGACAGGTGAAATTGATCGCAGCAGGAAACAGCAACTACATCATTCGTACACAGCCCACCGAAGGATGTCTGAGCACCCTGGAGACAGCGGCGCAAAGTCTAGCTGTCCTGGAGAACAGGCCTGAGATGAAGCAGCTGCTTGTGCAGCCGTTGCATACGCTTTGCAAGTATCAGCTTGACAACGGTGCAGTAGAGCATCATTCAAAAGAATTTCGTATAAAAAACAATCAGTATCCAAAACTGATTGGTAAGCGTCTGAATCGATTATTGAATTATAGTAGCATTTGTAGGCCAGAAGTGGAGCAGAGTGGGAGCGTCGGAGTCGTAGAGGTGCAAGAGCAACAGATATAAACCAATATTAAGTGATATTTGACTATTTTGGAGAATAAAAATCTAACTGATATTTAGATTTTAAGAACGAAATGCTATTTAAGAATTCCCTATGGTAATAAATGAAATTATGCCAACTCATTGTGAAGCTTTGCAATGTTGGTCCAATATATTTTCAGAATTTTCGAAACTATTTTTTGGTTGTTGCTCATTCCAGACAAGGAATATCAGGCGATTTAGTTCTTGGGACTGCTTCGGGCGTCCACAATGGCTCGTATCATCAGACATTTGGCAATTGCATATGCGCGAACGCAAGCATTTGCTTCACTTTCTAAAATTAAACAGATCAATGACATCACTTCTCGATCACTTCTTTCGATACTCACTTCCTTCTTTTTGGCAATACTCGAGGGTGTCGCCCGTTGCGGGCCAAATGTTCTGCCTAATGCGGTCAGCGTTCAGTTGCCAATCCTCCAGTAGCCCGGACTTCTCGTAGAAACAACGAATGTAGCACTGGAATGAGAAAGTTATAAGTGAATCCGGTATTCGGGAGACAAAGCTCGTACCATTCCGGTTTTGTCCACTAGGTCCGGCAGCTCGCCGTTGGTATTGAACTCCACGAAGTAATCTGCATGAATGGAAAGCAATATAACATGAGCGATTCGCAGGAGAAAACCCACCCATTGGAATGGAGAAGCTCGAGTTGCAGGTCTTCATCACCTCGTCGAAGTCCACCGAACTCCCGGCCGAGGGCACGGTTATGGACTTAGGTACTATGGTCGTGCGCTCCGGCAGCCTCGTCTCGTTCACCACGTAGATGTCGCCATTGTTCTTGGCTCGTTCATAGCCCCAAACGCTGCCGCTGTTTCCACAGCCGAGGAGAAGTAGAACCAGAAGCGATGCGTCGGTGATTTTGATCGGCTCCGCCATGATCGCAAAACTAAACTCGTTCGGCGGCGACCTGGCATCGCGGCATTTATAGGACCCCGTGCAACAATTTGTCTCAAATGAAAGCCACATTCATTGTGATAAATAAATACTTTATTTCATTATTGCTCCGATTTAGTTTGTGTATACAAAGCGATTCGCAATCAGCAATTGTTGTCAGTAATCGCAGAGAAATTATCAAATAGAATACAAGTAATTTAAATAGAAACTATAGCTAAAAGTGGGCTTGCACGATTTATTGGTTTTCCCAACGGGTTGGGAGCTAGTGCCAAGTGCAAGAGTTTAAGGTTGGTGTTATTAACTAAAAGAGTTGGGGCCAACCATGTCCTCTCGGAACAACCGTCAATTCAATAGGGTCGAGTGATCGTGGTCAGGGGTCGGTCGGCCAGGAAGGTGGCGGCGGGCGGAGGGCGACAGTGGCAGCACGTCAAAGAGAACGACGTCCGAAATGTGTTAGTGTAAGTGGGCGAAAGGCCCATGGGAAGTGATTGTTTTTTGGGGCCAATAAATAAGATTGCAATGCACGAATGTATTCACGATTATAACCTAATGCGATTCCTCTCGCTAGTGGTAACTAATTTGTAATTTTTTGTATTTCATATTTTTGTGAATTCTCATATTACTCTATGCAGCGTCCACGTCGCGTCCACTCGTCAGACCTTGGCGCCCCAGGCGCGCTTCACCAGATAGGCGCCCTTCTCGGCGATCATCACCGTCGGTGCGTGCGTGTTACCGGCGGTCACGCGCGGCATCACCGACGCGTCCATCACGCGCAGCCCGCGCACGCCGTGGACGCGCAGCTCGTGGTCGACGACGGCCATGGGGTCGCGGGCGGGCCCCATCTTGCAGGAGCCGGCCTGGTGGTTCTCGGGGCCCGTGTTCTGGCGCACTGCGCACTCCCAGTAGGCGTCCGAGCCGAAGGTCAGCGCCTCACAGCCCTTCACCACCGTCTTGTCCAGCCGCATGCCGTAGCGCTTGAGGGGCGTCGTCTCGGCCAGCCGGCGGGCGAACTTGATGCCCTCGACGACGGTCTTCACGTCGCGCTCGTCGCTCAGGTAGTTGGCCACGATGCGCGGCGGGGCGAGGGGGTCGGCGCTGGCCAGGGTGATGTAGCCCCGGGAGCGCGGGTTCAGCACGGCCGGGAAGATCTGGATGCTGCGCGAGTTGTTCGAGAGCAGCTCGCCGACCTGCCCGGTGCGGGCGCAGCTGGCCAGGTAGCCGCCGAAGTAGAACTGGAGGTCGGGCACGCCGGGCGTCTCGGCGTAGCGCGAGGCGAGCTTGGCGGTCACGTCCGAGACGCCGGTGCCGGACATGAGGCCGTCGCGGAAGAGCAGGTACTCCATGGCGGTGGCCCAGTTGAGCGGCGCCGTGTCCGCGTCGTCGATGAAGAAGTTCGTGAAGTAGGCCACGTGGTTGTGCAGGTTCTTGCCCACCCCCGGTAAGTTGTGCACCGGCCGGACGTTGACCTATGAGCGGAGGGGTGGGTCAGCGATCAAAGCCTGGGACTCGGATGGGACTCACCTTCATGAGGTCCTCCTTGGGGCCGACGCCGCTGAGCAGCAGGATCTGGGGCGAGCTGACTGCGCCGCCACTGACGATCACCTCCTTCTTGGCGAGGATCTTGCGCATGCTGCCGAACTGGTCGATCACCTCGACGCCGAGCACGGTCTTCGTGTTGGGGTTGATCAGCACCTTGGTGACGGTCGTGTTCAGCAGGATGTGCAGGTTGTTGCGCGTGCGCGCTGGCCGCAGGAACGCGCGCGCCGAGCTGTAGCGCACCCCGTTGCGGGCCGTCATCTGGGCGATCATGAAGCCCGTCGAGTTCTTCCCGTTCAGGTCCTGCACCGCGAAACCTGCAGGGGAGAGGAAGGACGCGAGAGTCACCTCGGGAAGAGGGTCGTCGTCTTTGACAGGCACTCACCGAGCTCCTCGCCGGCCTTGAGGATGGCGTACGAGAGGGGCGGGTTGTAGGGGAACTTGGCGACCGGCATCAGGCCGCCCTTCGCGTGGAACTCGGAGCCGACCTCCTCGAGCTCGAGGTTGTCCTCGGACTTCTTGAAGAACGGCAGCACGTCCTTGAAGCTCCAGCCGGGGTTGCCCATCGCCGCCCAGTTGTCGTAGTCCTCGCGGTTGCCGCGGATGTACATCATGCCGTTGAGGACCGAGGTGCCGCCGAGCACCTTGCCGCGCGGCCAGTAGCAGCGCTGCTCCGGCGACGAGAGGCAGGCGCCCTTCTCCGGCTCCGTGTTGAAGCGCCAGTCGATGTCGCTGCCGATGAAGTTCAGGAACATGGAGGGGATTTGCGCCCCGACCGGTTCATCGCCGCCTGCGGAAGACGCACAAAGAGAGCGATCAGAACGCGTGTGCTCATGCGCCCACTGTGCGGCGACCCACTCTGCTCGAAATGGCCCATAAAGAGTTCGTTGAATCCGCGAATTTGCATCGGGTTTTGACCACATTGTTTTCCCCGCCCGAAGCAGGTTTGGTTCTTTGGTCTGAAAAGCGGGATTCTCGCCTTCAATATTTCATGGGCCTTTCACAGGTGGCGGAGGGGGCGAGGAGGAGGGGGAGGCGCGACTCTTCGTTCCCATGAGCTAGTGGGAGGCAGGGCGGAGCCGGTCCGCATTGATTAGCATTGGCGACGGCACCGATTAGCCAGAGCGAGTCGAAACCGCAAGTCTCGAAGAGGCCGGCGACCGTGGGAGCCGCCGGCACTGGCCACGGCCATAAATTAACGATTCAGCGGTAGAATTGGGGCGCGGAGGCGTCGTCGGGAGACGCAGACCGGGAGAGGCAGATCGGTCGCAGATAACAAAAGACCGCAATTTCTATTCCGTTTGCTGGTGGTTGATGGCTAATGGTTAATGGTTCTTCAGATCGGATCGGACTGACAACGACCGAAAAATGTTCCGGTCGGACAGCGATTGAGGTGTTCGCGAGATTCCGCATGACACGTTGACCTTTCGGTTATGATTAGGTCGGCCAGTAACGAAATGCAATTCATTAAAACGACTGCTGACGATTTTCGAAAGGCTGCCGAAACGAGCGAGATACAGAAATATTTATTCATACATTAAGGGAATATTGTTACCACAACGACAACGCAATCACTCTAAATGAGGCAGTGGAGTTGCGTTTTTAATCAAGGCATCGTTTACTGGGAATGGGAAGTTGCAGGGGCGAAAACAAAAGACTTAAGGCGCGAACTGGGCGACGACTTTCTTAGGTGGTTTTGTATCGCAGCCATGAGCGATGTCAATGAGAGATATTATGAAGGCTGCATTTGGAGCCCGTGAACAACTTCACGACTCCATGCCGTCGAGCAAGTAATTGTCGGCGACTGCGACGGCGGTGTTGCAAGAACTAATTGCAGATAAATCGATTCTGGTTTACACGCGAGGCGATGACACAGTCGGAGACGGATTTCCTCACTAATTGCTGCAGAAGCGATGGCTCGCTTTTTTCACACCTCTGCGAGAGGGCCGCCAAAATGCAGCAACAAAAACGAAGCCTCCGATCCTCTCGTTCACATGCGCAGCAGTCGTCGGCCAAATTGAAAATTTCAAATTGAAGGAGCTAGTGACTAAAATAACCACAAAGAGTATAACAACAACAATAGGGAGAACAACAACCACAAAAGAGATATCACCACCGACATCTACCACAAAGCCCAAGAGTCGGCAACAAATTAAATAAAACGAAAGCAATTAAATGCATGGGATTCCGTAACGAGACATAGGTAGCAATGACAACAAAAGCAACAACTCAACATGGTGGCAGCAGCTGGAGCGAATGTACGAACAGCAACCACAACAATAAAAACAACAACAAGTGAAAATCTCTCCCCTGCCCGCCCCGGCCTCGGCATCGCCCTTACGTAAACGTAAACCCAGCCGAAAGTGAGCCACCAGCGTGAGCCACTGAACTCGATTCTGGCATTTGTAATGAGACACGATAGAGGCATCAACAACAACTTAGCAACAACACAAACAACAATCACAACAACAGCACCATCAATAACAGCAATAGCAACAGTCAACACCAACAACTGCTGTCTCAAATGATCTGTGAAGGCAGATTCACTTCATCATGATCGTGCCAATCATCGCTGTGGCGGAAGATCTTCTTCATCATCATCATCATCGTGATCATCATCATCATCATGCGCAACTGCAACCCAAACAGTCGAGCGCCGCGCTTTTTTCGAGCAGCCGAGCGATTGAATTGCATTGCTGGAGTTGTCGGTGGTATTTTTTGGCGTTGATGTTGTTTCTTGGTGTTGATGATGTTGTTATGGACATATCGTTATCGTTGGCGTTGTTATTGTTGCTATCGTTCCATCGACAGTTGATTCGATGGAAGATGGGGAGCTTCCAGCAGGAAGCCGTGGTCTGAGGTGGCAGCGCCATCGACAGTGAGGGCCGTCGTGTTGTTGCGTTTCTTGTTGTCAATTGTTGCGATTGCGTCAAGGATGCTCTTTTTATTGTGCTTATTACGAGTTTAATTGTTGCCGTATTTAACGTGTTGGGTTTCTTGTGACGTCGAGCCAAGCAATTAATAAAATTACGGCTCCCAATGCGTTCGAGTGTTGCACTTGTTGTTGTTGTTGGTGGTGCTGCTGCTTCTATTGGTTTTGTTATTGTTATTGTTGTTGCAAGGAATTCATGCTATTTCGCTAGTATTTGTTGAGACTGCCTTTGTCAATTGGCTGAAATATTGTTGCATTGACTGTGAATGGTGCGGCTGCGGCTGCGACTGCTGTTGCTGTTGTTATTGCTATTTGCCAAAGTATGCCATGCATGTAGCAGTCAGAAAAATTGCTACCGCTTTTGTTGCTGTTTTTGGTGTGTTGTTGTTTCATCAGGTGTCGCCGCCAGCGACAGAGAAACCGTGAAAACTTCGACTGAATTCATTAATCAGAGATTTTCGTCAAACGATTGGCCGACTGTCAAACTGAGTGACTGACTGACTGAGTTAGTGACAGATTCCTGCCCTCGGGAAGACGTCGTTTTTGAAAATGAGGAAATGAAAAATCGGGCTCGTTTCTGCAGTCATTTGTTTGCCGCCATCGACGGTGCCAGATACGAAGAAACGAAACCTTCACGAGGACTTGGTGACGGTTGTGGTTGAGAAACACGTTCCACGTTCTCCGGCCGCACGGTTGACACCAGACGGGTACGTGGGTCACAGAGGGATTTGCGCCAGTCGCGCGACCCACCGAGCGATGGCTCGAGCACGTTTCGCAAGCTGGCGGCGATCCGGCCATTATCTCCGGTCCATTTGCGGAGAGACGCGCCGACGACGATGACGACGAAATTTGTCACCGAATGAGACGGATGAGACGTAGGCCGCGGGCTGTCGACATTTCCACGCGATTGGTTTCTGTCGATTTCGCACCAGACGCGAGGGCCGCAGCGCTGCAGACGCTTTTGCAGTCGAATCGATTTCATGGCCTGGTGGTTCTCGATGCCGGGCCAGAAGCAGGAGTTATGAGTCAAGGTTCCGGCCGGCAGCGGCGCGCAATCATTGAGTCCAACCACATCAAACCAAAGCAAAGCAATTATCCACAATCAGCAGTAATGACATGTGATAGATCGATGGATGGATGGATGACGAGCTGAGTCAAGTCAGCGGAGTCGCGTCGGGCGCTTGGGAGGCGCTGCAGGCCAACAACACTTACCCGCTTCGATGAGCAGCACCTTCCACTGGGGCACCTCGGAGAGCCGGGAGGCCACCACCGAGCCGGCCGAGCCGCCGCCGACCACGATGAAGTCGTACTCGTAGTCGGGCTCCGAGCGGAACTGAAAGAGAGGAAGCAGAGGGAGAATCAACAGGTTTTCCATCGCATCCTTGCGACGTCCGTCCGTCCAGTCGCCCGTCCGTCCGTCTGTCTGCAGGTCTGTTTGGAACTCACCCGGGAGCTGGCGCGTCCGCAGGGGTCCTCGAGGTCGCACTGGGAGCGCACGAAGACCTCCAGGAGGCCCATGAACAGCATGAAGGCGCTGCCGCCGCAGGTGGAGGCCAGCGTCGGGCCCGTGGGCACGCCCACGAGGCAGTCGCAAGACGACGTCCCGGACATGGTTCAAGTTCGCCTGGCCGCCGAGTCGCTCTAGCTTCCTACAGCCGCCTCTCGTCGTTGTTGCCCTGACTCCGGCTGGTCGTTGTTGCTGCTGCGGTCGTTTCCGTTGCTGTTGGTGCTGCGGTTCCGATCACGTTTCTGCAGTCGATCGTGCCCGGCCGTCGCGCCGTTGCCACTGAAATCGAGAGCAGACGGTTTCATTTGGTGCGGCTCAAGACCTAATCCGATTTCCCACTCGGCGCGAAGGCTAGAAAGTGAAGGCAGCCGCCGTTGATGCAGCGACGGCGGCTGTCGAACGCGACTCGCGTCGTGCGGCGTCTTCGGCGAACGACGGTCGGAACAAAAGGCTGCAGTTGAGATGCCGCGAACAAAGACGCCGACGCGGAGTCGAGTCGGGGTTTCAGCAAATTCCGGCTGGAAACGAATTCGCCCCACCGTGCTGAGCCGAATCGACCCAGTCGACTCATCGTGGGGCTGGCTCGGTTGGCCCCATTGCCCGCGAATGACATTTTCCGAAATGTCGAGCAAGTTTTCAGCCACTCTCGGCCCCGAACGAGTTGCGCCTGTTTTCGGTATCGCGATTTTCGCCAGTCGCGATTTTCGCGCGACTTGCATAAATTACGGCAAATATGTCGGCGTCTGCTCCAACATGGCGCTCGAGCCATTGTGGACAGCCTCGACGCATGCCCGAGGAATCCCCGAACACGAGGGAGACCCCAAAACGAGACGCGCTTTTGCGACTTCGAGATGAGAAGTCGGTCGCATTGAGATCGGCGGCCATTGGCAATTGGCGATTTTCGAGTAGTAAAGATCGCAATTATTTGCTCTGCCGTGGACCCCGACGGCCTCGCCGGAGTTTGGGGCTCGACCGAAACTGGTTGGCGCGGCCGCGAGCGGGAGGAGGGGGAGAATAGCGTGCAAAAGTCACGAGCCACGAGCCTCGAGCCTCGAGTTCGCCGTGGCAGGTGGCAACAACAAAAGCGAGTGGCAGCCGGTGCGTGAGTTCGTCCTCTCGACCCCCTCCCTTCCCGCGGTCCCACGCAACGCTCACGGGTTGCCGCGAGATGCTCCGGAGATTCCTCGGGCTGCTTTGCCTACTGCAGCTGCCTTAAAAGCCCGATTCAACATTGTAGCAATCGGCGCTTGTTGTTTTTGATGCCGCATTGGCTGCTGTTTTCTCTGTGGTTGCTGCTGTCGTTGCTATGGGCCGCGTTGCGTTTTCGCAGTCGCCTGTTGCGTGAAGCCCAGTTAATTAGGTTCATTTTTGCTGGGATTCCGAGCACCAGACGCCGCAGACTCCGCAATTGAGCAAACAAAAGACTTGGGCAACGAGAGCGCGAGTGCGAGTGCGAGCGCAGATCGGCAACAATGCAACAACAACAACAGCCGCAACGATTGTTACGCACTTTACGAATTTCTTTCGAATTTTCCACATAGCCCGATGGCGAAAAACAGAAAAAAAAAGACAAAATGACCATATATAAAAGTATAAAAAGAAGCGCTGAGCAATCGCCAGAAGAAGCACTCGAGATTTCCACATTATTCGCCTCGGAACGGGCTCCATTTGGGGACCTCAAGGCCAACCCAAGCAAAAATCGGCTCGCAAGAGAGGAGCAAAATCGAAAACAGAAGACTTAGTAAACGAACTCGCTGAGGCTTCCTCGGAAATGCAAAAATTGCCCAAGCCGCAAATTCTCACAGCTTTGTTGTTGCTGCTGCTGTAGCTGCCAGCGGCTTCGACAGCAGCTGCTGCAGTTGTTGCTATTGTTGTTACTGCCAGTAGTTAGATGTTGTTGCTGCAGATGTTGTTGGTATTGTCGTGTTTCTGTTGCCGCTGCGGCATGGCGGAAAAAGTGAAAATAGGAAGTCGTGCAGTGGAAAGCAACAAAAACAACAGCAGGAGGTACAACAACACCAACAATAATAACAACAACACCAACAATAATAACAACAACAACAACAGAAACAACCGCGGCAATATCAACACAAGCTGCTCACAAACGTTTAGTGGTTACACGAGTGTTGTTGTTGTTGTCGTTGTTTTCATTGTTGTTGTTGCTATCGCCTTCAGTGTTGTTGTCGCTGCTACCGTTGCTGTCGCCGCTTGTGGTCGCTGCGCATAATTCAGCAATTGCCGCAGCTCGGTCGTTGCAATCGCTGTTGTTGTTGTGCCTGCTGTTGTTATTGTTGTTGCAATGGCGCGAAACGAAGTGTTTATTTATTGAATGTGGTTCGCATTCGGGCTGCTGTTGCTGTTGTTGTTGTTGGCAGGCCAAAAACGCATTTCGGCCAATTTGGACGACGTCTTCAGCTGGCTGCATTTCTCATGGCGTGGCCACCACTCGACAAATCTCTGGAGTTTTTATATTTTTGTTTTGTTTTTATTTTTGTTTTTTTTTTTCGTTTTTGTTTTGTTTTCTTATTTTGTTTTTATGGGTTTTCGCATATAATTTTGCTCGGTTTTGTTTTGATTTTTCGCCATTTCTGCATCTCTTTTTGCGGATTTCCGGCGCTGTCGATTTTCCATAAGTCGCCAAATGAATGGAGAGCCGTCGACAATGGAGAGGACGGCGGCACGGCGCAGTCCAGAGGCCTTAAACGGCGCTCAGCTCCATTGGGCTCCACTGGGCACCCAGATCTCCGCCTGTCTGTCTTTCCGACGTCCGTTCGTCCGTCCTTGCTCTTATGCTTTGGTGGACAGGAAATGCGTCTGCCATGGCTCTTGGCTCATGGCGTTTGGCCAAAAACGCGTGGCGGCGGCGGAGGAATCGGAGGCGGAGGAATCGAACCAATTGAGAATGAAACGAAAACGAAAACAATAGGAAAAACAACAAAGCGACAGCAACAACATCACCAAAAACAACAGGAACACCAAAAACAACCAGAACAAAAACAACAACAATATCGTTAACAACAACTTCAACAACAACAACAACACTCAACCACATCATCAACGACAGACATGCAATTATTAAAAATTAAGTTTAACCTTCCGAGAGCGAGAGAAACAAACACAAACACACACAGACACAGACAGACAAATGACAATAGCAAAACAAATAGAAGATCAAAATTCATCAAAATCAAACCTCGAAGCAACAACAACAACAATAGGGGTAACAACGGCAACAACAACATCGAAAAAACACTCCGACAATGGTCCGGCAACGATTGAGCCATGGCAGCAGCAGCCGGGGCAGCAATCAACATTACAACAACAACAACAGTGCGAACAATAATAACATTAAAGGCAACAAGAGCAACAACAACAAAAACAACAACAACGAATTGCTGGAGAGAGAAAAAGCATTGCAGCCAAAATGCAAATTCGAGACTGAAAAAAGATCCAAAAGCCTTTGAAAATTTCGACTTGAAGCAATTATAAAAGCTTAATCAGCGCGATGATCGTGAGCAGCAGCAGCAGCAGCAGTAACAACAACAACAGCAGTATCAACAATAACAAATCTGGCAACCTCTGCGCCCCATTGTGGAAGCGAGCAGCCAACAATACAATAACAACAACAACCACTAGGGAAGAAAAAGCGCAGGCCGAAGTGGTTTCCAAGAAGCAGAAACCGAAAAATGAGAAACAATTCGAAAAATTATTCAAAACCGAGACCCGCGAGAAGAAGAAGAAGCTGCCCCGAAATCGCGTGACCCTCGGCGAAAATTATAAAACAACAATAGCACAACAACAACAATAACAGCAACGAAAATCACAACGCTTCGAATTGGGAGCATTTCATTGAAAACAACCAAACAATGCAACACTAATAACCACCACCAACAACAACAACAACGAGAGCATTGTTTAAGAATTACGCCCAATGCCTATTGTTGTTGTTGTCTTTGACTTCCTTTCTTTGTTTTAGTTTTTATGCCTTTTTCCATTTTTATTTGCTATTTTTTGAAATTTTTGGGTTCGCATTTAATGATCATTTAATTCGTTATCTGTTAATGAATGCGTTTTTAATTTGACAACAACGAAATGCCGAATAAATTTATTAACGAGATCGCAAATTGTTGATATTTCCTTCGTCGTATTTCGTTGTTTTGATTTTCTGTTAACACCTCATGTCGTTGTTGTTGTGTTCGCAGTTTCCCCTCATAATTTCTTCGAACTTATTGCAGTTGTTGTTGGTGTTGTTGATATTATTGCTTTCGTCTCATTTATGCATAATTTTCGAAATGATTTTTTCACTCGATTTTTTTCGCGGCCTGATGCAATTTCCTCGAGGTCCGGTTTTTTCCTGCCCAATGGGAAATTTATCAATGAAAACCTTGTTCGCAATAGTGTTTCAATATTTGTCGTTGTTGTGGTTGCTGTTGTTGCTGCTGCCACCGTCGTCAGCTCCGTCGAGGCTCCCCGCGATTTTCTTCTCACGACGAGCCAAGGCCTGCTCCTCCCTCCCCGTGGACGAGCGCGAGAGGAGCCCGAGCGAAGGGCGATCAATGGCGGGCCCGCGGGACGCTTCGGATCAGACGAAACGAGACGTGAGATGAGGCGAGTTGACCCAATCGTCGGTTCCGCCTCCCCGACCGCTCTCGGCCGATTGAGTTGATCGGTCGAGAAGTTGGACGGGAGCTGCTGGAATGCGATGCTAATTGAATGAAAGCCGTCTTCACGTCGATCGATTTCGGCGATTGTGAGAAGAGTTCACGAATCTCTGGGCAGCAACAACAACGGCAGCCACATTGGCCACAACAACCACAAATGCCGTGCCTCACCCACGGCATGTCTGCGTCTTCCGCTGTCTACCGCCTTGCCTCGTTCTCGCCCCCCCTCTCTCTCTCGCTCTCGCTCCGTCTCCCTGCAGACAGACGACTTCATTTGCAACGAGCGGCCAACGCCGATGACGCTGACGACGAAGGCGAGGGCGAAGGCGAGGGCGAAGGCGACGGCGTTGGGACTTGGCACTAAGTGTTGCCCACATGCGCGCGAGGCGTCGTTGGCAACACGTAACGCCATCAATCAGCGCCGCGGTCCCCAGATGATCCCCACTTGAACTCGATGCCCGCTGACTCGGGCCGAGGGCCCAGAGGCGAGGGACGTGGGCCGATCGCTCCGGGCGACAAGAGCGATGGGAAGAGGGACGAAACGACGAGCGGCGACAAGAGACGAGGATGACGAGCGCTTTTTGGCTCGATGACGACGTCGACTGCCAAGGGCTGGACAAAGGAGGGGGAGTGAGGGGTGGGTGGTTGGAAAGGCGCAGACGGGCGATTTCTAATCGCGCTGGTCGTGATGGAAATCGAAACAAATTCCATCAAATTTCTCCTGTTGCACTTCGGGCAGAAATTCGAAAAATCGACAACGATTCGCGGCGAGAAGTGTCGGAAGCCGGGCGGGAGCGAGGCGGCTGACAGCGATCGGATCGGGCGAGGGTGATTTGCATGAATCGGCGATTTGCCCAGCCGCATCCGGGGGTGTCGTGGGTCGGTGGCTACTGGCTACGGTGGCTGCGAATTTCGGCAACCGATCCAAAGGCTCTGCAGCGCGGGCCGCGTGGGAAATTTTCACACCATCACCGAGCGAAAGCGGCTTCCATGGCGGAGGACATGGACGAACATTGGGGAAGGCATTGCGGAAGGCATGGAGAACAGGGACGTGAAGGTGGACGAGGAGGCGGGGCCGGAGCACCTTGCCAAACTAAGATAAACTCCAAACCCCAGATGTTAATCGTTTGGATCGTTAGGCAGACAGAGCTCAATTTGCCAATGGGGTCGGCGGCAGGGACGGGACGTGAGTTTGTTGCCCTCGGAGCTGATGTTAATGGCTGATCGTAAATTGCTCACGTCTCGACGTCGAGCGACGAAAGACGGCAGGGCTGGCTGATAGTTCTGCAGCTTCTTCACTTGTCGACTGACAGGTGTCGATGTCGTATGGCGGTTGAGGGTGGGGCGGCGACAGGGGGTCCACGTGGGGAAGACCCGTGCGATATGAGCTTCGACTTGGGATTCGGCACGACTGATTTATTGCTGGCGACTCGGCTATCGAGAGGCGGGTGCAACGGCGACAGAGAGAGAGAGAGAGAGAGAGAGCCAGGAACGGGACAGAGTCACACGTTTCGAGCAGATCCGAGCTTAGCTTCCGACGACAGCACGTGGAACCCAGCGAAACCCCGAGGTGCAATGCAAAGTACTCTAAAAAGATCGAACAAATGGAAATGCATTGATTCTCTTCGGGTTTTTTTTTTTGGGATTTTATGACCGGAGCTTGATTTAATTAAACGTTGGAAAACCTCGTGCGACATCGTGCATCGTCTTGACTTGACACCTTCATTGAATATTCCGATTCCGCTTATCACAGGCGGATGCGCGGCCGGAAAACCTGCTGAAATTCCTCACCTCGCCTCCCGGATCCAACGAAGCCCAGCGTGGACAATCGAGGCGGACCGCCAGGAGTGCAATAAAGGGCCTTCAAAAGGCCGCAAAGATCGCGCAATAAAAGTCGATGACGAACTTATTTGCGATGCCGTTGCAATAGCGAGGGATTCGGTCGGATCGACCGGAGTCGACGCAAGCGGTTCACGAGGTTCAAACACGAAGCCGAGAATCGAGCGCAGCACTCGATGTAGGCCATCGGGACAGAACTCAGAGCGGGCCCAGAAATTTGCATTTTCGTGGCTGCAGCTCGTGAAAACGGGTATCACAAAAAGAAACAAAATGAATACAAATACGAGAAAAAACAAAAAACAAAAATGATATAAAATGTAAAAAATGGAAGACCGAAATAAAGACCAAAATAAATAGCAGCCAGAAACGCGCCGGCGTAAAAAATGTGGGAACAGCCCAGAAGGGACTTCAGACCAGGGCGGGCCGGCGCTTAAGGCGTGAACCGAGAGCTGGTCGGAGGCTTTTGGAGGACCAGAGGAGGGGCGTCGGCTGCGTGTGTGTGGGCTGACCTCGCACTTGGGCCCACGGCTCGGAGGTCGCAGCCGCGTGACCGAGCGCGACGAGGGCGCTGGGAGCAGGTCGGCCGCACGACCCGGGCCACCGGGTCGCCGATTGGGCAAAGCGCAGGCCAACGGATCGAGCGAACTGAATGGCGAAATCGCTGTTTGCGATCACCCGAATGAGCGGAGATCGCCGTGGTCTCACTGCGAAGGCCTGCGAAGACCTCGACACGGGCAGCTTCGGAACTAACGTGGCCGGTGGCTCCCGGGCGCGATCGTGCGAAAGATCCTCGCGCTCCCACGACCACCGACATGGCTGGGGGCGATCCGTGTTTTTATCGCTTCGCACCGTACAAATAAAACACGGAACCGAAGTTTCTTCCCCTAATTGTTCGCGGTAATTAAATCCGAAGCGATCGGTCGGTCGGTCGGTCGATCAACGATCGATCGATCGATGATTGATCATTTCGGAGCCTTCGGAGGTTTCTGTTTGTTGGTTTCTCTCGCTGATCGGGCGGCGGGGGCGCGGACGCAGACGGCGGGTCGATTGAACGAGCGAGCGATTGATCGCTTGATCGGGTGATCCAATGATCGGACGCAGACTCGTTTCGAAAAGGCGCGGGCGTAGCGCGGCGCGTTGAACTTTTGACCAACATTCGAGCGCAGAAACAACAATAAAAATGGCAACAACAATGACAACGAAAACGACAACAACGAACGAAAATGGCAACAACGACTGCCGAAATATTTTGATCTTTTCATCTGGTCATTTACAGTTAATTTCTGTTTGTTTCTTTCTTTCTTTCCTTTCGATTCGTCTCGCTGGGCTTGGCGATTACAACAACTACGTTGTCGTTCTCGATACCGGCAACAACAACAGAAACAGGAGAGGTAGAGGAACACGAAGGAGTAGGGGAAGAACAAGCAGGACATTTGCATCCCGTTCGGACATAGTCGTTGTTGCTGTTGTTGTTACTGTTGTTGTTACTGTTGCTGTTGCTATTGCTATTGCTCTCAAACCGCCGCAATTCGTTCTGGTCCCTGCCACCCGCCACGCGCTCCAGCCCCTCTTTCTCTCTCTCCTCCCGCTGCTCCGTCGCCCGCGTCTTCTGCGTCTCCCTCTCCGGGCCCACTGTCGGCCAGGGCTCGGCCGGGCAATCGGTACCGAGGTCGCGCCGAGACCGCGTTCGGTCGGTCGCCGTGATGCGGGCCGATTTCGCGCGCCTCTGTCCACACTGCGAGAAACGGGGGCCGAGTCGAGCCGCCTCTCCCTGAAGGCGATTCGCACATGGTGCGGCGGCGACTTCGCCCGGTGCAGCGCGAGCCACGACTCCGACTTCGACGGCGGTTCCACTCGGTTCTGAGAGCGCAGACTTTTCTGCGCTCCCACTCGACGTGTGGACGGCTGTCCACGAAGTGTCCCGCCGAGGGCTGGGGGTCTCAGATGTTGGAGGCCGCAACAGCGACAGCGACAGCGACTGAAAGCGAAACCAAGCGGGCCATTAGGCGGCAAGAGCGGCAAAGAGCGCGCCGGACAGCGAAATCGTGCGCCGAAATGGATCACGGCGCACTCGGTTCGAGCGCGGTCGCCCAGATTGCGATCGCCCAGAGCCGCCGACGTCGAGGGCCGCCTCTGGGGCAGGGGCTTCGCGCAATGAATGAATCGAAAACGGGCGACGATCGCGGCTTCGGCAGCCCCGGACCAACTCCCAGGCTTGTCCTAGTCCCAGATCTTGCGATTTCCCTGAGATTCGGCACGATCGCCTCGCCGGCCCCCGGTGGAGGCTTCGGCAAAAGGGGGCTGAATCTCCGAGCCCTGATTAAAACACTTCATCGCGTTGCCCACTCGTCGCGTGAGTCGGCAGAAGGCGGCGACAAAAAGCCTTTTAATGCACAAATAATTGCTAATCTCGTTCACAATTCACTTACATTGTTGTGGCGGAAGAAGTGGTTGTTGTTGTTGTTGTTATATGTTGTTGTTGTTGCGATGATGTTCCGTGTTTCGTCGGCACCGTTTTCACAATCGCTGGGCGGGAAAAGCACTCGAAGCCTCTTTTCCTTTCTTCTGCTACTTCTTCTTCTTCTTCTCTCCCCCTGCACTTCGTCTTAGTCTCCTTGCACAATCGTCCGTCCGTTCGTTGGCTTCGATTTGGCGCGAAGTTCGAAAGAACCAACAACTGTTGCAGCGGAAGTTCGAACCTGGAGAGTTTTTTCGTTTTCCAGCCGAGGCCACGTTCGAGCTTCGGTCAGCGCGGCTCGCACACAGCAACAACAAAACACTGCTGCCGCCTCTTTAAATGCAACTTCGTTTTCGGCTCGTGCTCGTCTTTGTCTCCGTCTTCGTGTTGGCGTCAACGATCAGGTGCTTCTTCGCTGCCGTAACTCGCGCTCGGTGATCCACAGACGACTGCCCGAGCGCCTCGCGGCTCCCGACTTTTATCTGCTCGGCTCGGGCGACGACGACGACGACGGCGACGACGATGGCGACGACGACTACGACTACGGCAAGACAACGATGGCGATGACGACAACGTTGTCGCTGGCGGCTCCTTTGCCGGCTTGGCCAAGACGTGCCTCTCTTTGGCGAAAACGAGAGAAGTGAGAGATGGCGGGAGAGTGAGAGACAAGAGAGACTGACAGAGAGAGAGAGAGAGAAAAGAAAAGCGCGTCTGCCAACCGACTCGTGAGGAGATCCTGGCGACTGCGGGTCCTCGTGGCAGACCAAAGCGGGGTTCTCGGGGACCCGGAGGTCGTCCGTCTCCACCATCCAGTGGAGACGTTCCTCGCTCTCACCACCATATTTCTCGCTCTGGTTACATGGCACTGTGGATCGAGTGCCTAGTTTGGGAAATTCGCTTATTTTTGATTCGTTGATATATATTACTTTTCTTTAATTCAATAATTAATTCGAGTGGCTTTTAGGCGCAGGGCATTTTCGAAATTTCCTCTATGTGGGTTTAAACGGTTATTCCCGTAAAACAATTATACCAACAAACTGTCATATCCATATGACTCCACTCGTCTAGTTTGGAGTACAGTACGAGCGAATAGTGCGAAACGCGAAAATCGGGAATTCATTCCGGTTAAAAACCGTCCGCAGTTGGAGAGCGACTGGGCGCGGTTCTGATATCGACTGCTGAAGATAGGACGCAAACCACGCAACACGCCGATGCTCGGCTACAGGGTGGTGACTGCGTTGTTGCCAACGCATCGCGCTTGCTGGTGTTGCCAACCACCACAGCCACTCGTGCTGCGTACGTCGCCTGATGCGCACGCCCCGACCCATCGATTTTCGGGCCGCGGAGCGAAGTCGTCCAGCAGCCGAGCGCCGTCCGCAGTTCGCTGAGAATTTTCCACTGGTGCGCGTTTTCACAACTGTGTTTTTCCCACTGCGTGCAAAAATCGCTGACACATTTTCCGCTGCAAATTGCCAGTGAGCGTCGCGTCGACCACGTTCCGACCACCAGCGCGAGTCCTACTCGAAGCCAAGTCGACGATTCCCATCGAGTCCGCAGAAGTCGCGAGGAGTCGCGAATCTCGTTCTGAACTCGGCAGTTGAAAAAGTGTATTCGCGTATTCAAGGCGTCGAGAGTCGTGTGTGTTTGTTGTTGTTGCCGCCGTCGCTGCTGCAACGCAATTGCAGGAATCGCCCAGGGCGACGCCATCCTCGCCAGGGTCCTGCCTCGAGGTCCGAGGTCCGAAGACCGCGAGGCCCTCGTCCGCGCTCCAGACCCTCCAGCAGGAGGCGGAGGCGAAACGCGCAGAACCTTCGGGTTTTCCCGTTGAACTTGAAACCGCTCGCCGTCCGTCCGTCGCCTGTGGACTGGGCAGGGAAGCCCGAGTGATTCATACGTCGTCCGAACCCGAATTCGAACTCGGAAGGCAGCGCGCGAGCAGGCGAGAGAGCGAGAAGACGAGAGTGCGAGGGCTCGGTTAGGCGAAGTAGCTGCCGAAGACTCCCGACACCGCCGACCCCCACCCGTCCTCGCGAGGAAAATCGATCGGCTCCGCCGTTCGCCGCGACCCCTCGCTCCTCGCGACTGACCCTCGCCCGCCGCCCCCGCACCATGGGCGACGAGTACAGCCCGGATATCGGCGCAATGGAGACGAGTGAGTCCGACGATGACGACGACGACGACGACGTTGTCGCCATCTGTTTTTGTTGCTGTTGTCGTGTTCGTTTCCTTTTCATTTCCCTTCATTCCTTTTCTTTTCCTTTCGTTTCCTTTTCCTCTTCATTTTCCACTTCGTCTTCATGTTCACCTTCGGGATTCCTCGTTTGTTCGCTGCTGAGTTTGCCTTCTACGCAGTTCCTTATGTTTGTTTTTGTATTCGTTGTTCTTCTTATCTTGCGTTTCCTCGGGTTTTGCGTTTCTTCTCCTTTCTTCTCGCCACCCCTGGTTCTGCCCCTGCCGCGGCCGCCGTGTTTTGAACCGCGATCGGGCCAGGTTCAGAGCCTGCTGCCTCTGAGTCACCCGAGGCGCCAGCGCGGCTCCGCCAGGGGCCACCTGGGGAGGGGTGGGCGCAGAAGAAGAGGAAGAAGTGATGACGAACCCTCGTGCCGACGATTCCGGCGCTAATCAATCTCGTCTCCGCAGTCCTGCCCGCGCTGCTCGGCCTCACCGCCGCCGCCGTGCTCTCGGCCGTGGCCTGCGTGTGCGCGCGCCAGATGCGGGCCCGCAACAAGAAGCAGAGCCACGCGGACGCCACCTTCCCGTTCCAGCCGACGCGCCGCCCGACCGCCGTGCGCTCGCCCAGCGGCCAGCCGCCGCACTACCTGAAGAAGTCGCCCTCGCCGACCGGCGCCAAGCAGCTGGGCATCCTGCAGCCCGTGCAGGACCAGCCGCCCGCCTCCCCGATCGCGCCGCCGGCCCTCAAGTACGCCGAGGAGGACGAGCTGCAGCCGAAGCAGGCCAAGCCCGACCAGTCGAAGCTCTCGCCTGAGGCCCAGAGCCCGGGCGGGCCGATGGTCCACGCGAGCAATGGATACGGGGCAAATGGATGCGGACCCGCGGTCCTGGAGGACTCGCAGGCGCTGGTTAACGGGGGGCTCGTGCGGGAGCTGCCCGCGGCCGACCAGTACGGCAAGCTGGGCACGATCTACTTCAAGCTGCGCTACCTGGCCGAGCGCAACGCCCTGATGGTCTCGATCATCCGCTGCCGCGGGCTGCCCTGCAAGGGCGGCGGCGCCAGCGGCGAGGTGCCCAGCGGCGCGAACGGACGCACCCAGGCGGCCACCGACCCGTACGTGAAGCTGCAGCTGCTGCCCGACAAGCAGCACAAGGTCAAGACCAGGTGCGTCGCCCCCCACACCCCATTTCCCCTGTCCCCCTGACCTTCATTCTTCTCGCTCTTCTCGCTCGTCCGCAGGGTCGTGCGCAACACCCGGAACCCGGTCTACGACGAGGACTTCACCTTCTACGGGCTGAACTTCCAGGACCTGCAGCACATGTCGCTGCACTTCGTGATCCTCAGCTTCGACCGGTACTCGCGCGACGACGTCATCGGCGAGGTCGTCTGCCCCCTGGCCGCGCTCGAGATCGGCGACATCTCGAAGGAGGCGCTCTCGATCAGCAAGGAGATCCAGCCGCGCTCGCTCAAGATCCGCGCCCAGGGCCGCGGCGAGCTGCTGATCTCGCTCTGCTGGCAGCCGGCCGCCGGGCGGCTCACGGTCGTCCTGCTGAAGGCGCGCAACCTGCCGCGCATGGACGTCACCGGGCTGGCCGACCCCTACGTGAAGATCTACCTGCTGTACAACGGGCAGCGCATCGCCAAGAAGAAGACCCACGTCAAGAAGCGCACGCTCAGCCCCGTCTTCAACGAGAGCTTCGCCTTCGACATCCCCACGGCCGAGGTGAGTTCGAACCGCACGCCCCAATCCTTGTTTCTTTCTGACCCATCGCGTCCTCCGTCCTCCCGTTGCAGGGCGCCGGGGCCTCGCTGGACGGCGTCTCGCTGGAGCTGATGCTGCTCGACTGGGACCGCGTCACCAAGAACGAGGTGAGACCATCGACCGATCGTCGCCCATCGCCGATTTCTAACGATTCCTTGGTCTCCGCAGGTCATCGGGCGGCTGGAGCTGGGCGGCCCCAACTCGGGCGGCACCGCCCTCAACCACTGGAACGAGGTCTGCAACTCGCCCCGAAGACAGATCGCCGAGTGGCACAAGCTCAATGAATAAGGAGGAGGAGGAGGAGGAAGAGGAGGAGCGACCACAACCACGACCAGGACGAGGAGGAGGCCTAGGGTTGAGGCAGCAAATCGCGGAAAACAGGAATCTCTTGGACACACCACATACGCAGACCACACTCACCGTACATCCACATGGGGGAGCAGCAACGAGTAACAGCAGCAACAGTAACAGTAACAACAACAACAGAACAGTAACAGAATCAACAGTAACAACAACAATAGCAACAACAATACCGAACCATGCAGCCCCCAAATTATTTCAATTGAGTTTCAATCGACGAACCAGGTTTGGCAGGACGAGCCAGGGGGAGGTCGAGAGGGGGCGCGGCGAAGACAGCAGTCGCGTCCAGCGTCCCCACCCTGCTGGACGCCTGCCTGCCTGGACGTCACGCCAGGTGTGGAAGGGAGAAGGACTCACGGTACCACTAGGAGGATATTAAATGAGATATTAGTTATATTTTTGTTAGATTTCTTTGAGTGACGACTGTCATTAGCAAAAGAGGGACCGCAGGGCAGGGGGCGATGCCGGACGAGGGATGAGGGACGAGGGACGAGGGGCAGAGACCAAGAAAAAGTTGCAGAGGAAGAGAGAGAAAAAGCAAAGGAATGGGCAGAGAGGGGCGATCATTGTAAAATAATAAGCAGCATTTGAATTATGGATGTATTAGAAAATATTTGAAACATATATTTGAAACACATACAATATACGTGTAACCGTAACTATATAAATATAAATACAAATGACATATATATAAATACATACATATATAAAGATATATGTATATATACACCTAAAGTAATTAGATGTAAGAGACAAGCTAAGACAAGAAAACCAAACCAACAGAACTTGCTTTAAAGCTTCACCTTTCGACCAGCTTCAGAGCTCCGCTTAGACTCCGATAATGTTTCGGGACTCCTCGAGCCGTCCCCAGGACCCTTCGAGGCTCGGGGCTGCGATTACTGTTGTTGTGGTTGTTGTTGGGAACTCGACAGCAACACGCACAATTCCCGCCTCCAACACCATTACACAGAGATACAGAGGCACCAGACTCACAGGGACAGAGAGACGGAGACCAACGAACTGCAGCAAGATCACGGGGACCTTCGATCCTGCGAGACCCCTCGAGGACCCTCTGAGACCCCTCGAAGACCCTCGGAGACCCCTCGAGGACCCTCGGAGACACTCGACGACTGCTCGAGAACTCCAGAACAAACTGTGAACCCATCCAAATTGAGGATTTATTTTTGAGACACTTTTGACCACAACCACAGCCGAGGGTGTGGAGGGCGTAGGTGCGGCGGGAGCAAGAGTCGGTCAACTGTTAAGTCGTTGACAAGAACAATTACAACAACAACAACAACAACAGCAGCAGAAATTGCGGATTTTCACCCCGGAGTTTTTGTGGACGAGCATTAGCGATTAAGCATTTTAAGTGAATCCTAGCGATTAGAGAGAATCTCAATGGATGTACTGAACAAGAACAACAAATAAGAAAACAACAAAAACAACACAAACAAAAGCAACAGGAACAACAACAACAAGAACATTTTAGTAGGCACTTTTCAATTACGACTTCCTTCTTCTTCCTCCCTTGTGATTGACTGCTTCAGTTCGAATGCCATAAAAATCACTCACACTCACACTCAGACACTCAGCCACTCACCCACACACACATACATGCATATGCATAACATATACATCGACACCCACACGCAGTCACTCGAAATGTGCACGCTCGCATAGATAGGCTCAGACTTATGATATTTACTAGCATCGGGACAGACAGACGACAGCGAGGCAGACAGACTGATGCGTGAGCTGCGGAGCCACGAGAGACGGACAGACAGACAGACAGATAGACCGATCGACAACAACAAGAAAGATACGTAGATGTTGAAGAAGAAAAACAACAACAACATGCATACAATATACTCCAATCTTTTATTGCAAATAAATGAAAATGTTAATTTTAAAAACAATCCTTTTTTTCTATGAACCCAGCTCATGAACTGGGTTGGGGGCTTCGGTCCGGAAGGGGCGGTGGGCGTGGCCGAGACCCCTCGAGGTCCCGAAGTCCCTTCGAAGGTTGAGTTTGAGTGGGCCTGGACGAGGACTCGAGGGCTGTTGGCCGAGAGACCGGCAGGACTTCCCTTGGCCCTTGCGGCCAGCTCGAGAAGGACGAGGTCGAGGCGGTCGTGGTCGAGGCGGGCGAGGGCGAGGGCGGATCGAGGGCCCCAGGTGGGGACGCGGGCGGCAGCGGCTCGTGATCGCATTGACTGTGTTGGCAACATGAAAATCTGCACGAAACACAGCCAAACACATGTTTGTAGGGCTGTGTGCATGTGTAAATGGAATGTGTGGGTGAGTGTGTGTGTGTGTGTACGTGTGTGCCATGAGCCACTAATAATTTGTATTTAAGGAGAAAAATCAACAAACACAACAGCAACAACAACTCGGAATAAATAAAAACTATTTAGTTAACTGAGCAAACATTTAAAACGCATATGAAATGGAATGAAAAATAAAGAAATCAAATAAATCCGCGCAGTATAAAGCCAATAAAAATAAAGACAGAATCAATTATAAAAATACGAAAACATATACGAACCAATACAACAAAAACAAAAACTTCAAAACAATACGAATAAAAATCAAAATAAAAACACCGAAACTGCAACAACAACTCAGCAAAGTTTGACGCGTTTTCACTCTCGGTGGGTGGGTGGTCTGCGGTGAGAGGCCGAGGGTGATGGGGCGAAGCGGGGCGTGGTGGGGTCGGCGCCCTCCAGGGCAGCATCTCCGAAGAAACGACTCCTCACTTCCTCTCCTCAGGGTCTGCGTCGCACTCACGACTTATCGCGATCTCGCGCTCTCCATCGTTGCCTCGCTGCCACCGAATTCTTGCTATCTGACAGCCGCTCGCTCTCTCGACCCACGACGGATCGCAAGAGCCGCTCGGGCGCGGCTGCGGCCAGCTCGGGCGCGATAAGAGCCCGGACCGGGTTTCAGTTCAGTCGCGAGCACCCGCGGGCGCAGAAGTGCTCACGTTCCGAGCTGTGGAACTCCGTGGACCCGCTTCGGTTGCGAGCCGAATCCCTCGTGGACTTCAAACTCTTGTGGAACCGAACCTTAGTGGACGTCAATCCCTTGTGGACTCCAAACCAATCTAGCATCTTGTGGACGCCCATCTATCGTGGACTCGAATCGCCTCGCAGACCACACCAGACGTGTTTCTCCTCCTGACTGGGGCGCCCGAACCGAAGATGTCTTTCCGCCTCCATCCCGCCGGCCCCGCGGACCGGCAGCCGATCGCGGTTTTCCTGCTCATCCTGCTGCTGTGCCTCGAAGGTGAGCTGCCGACGGTCACTTTTGCTCCGAAGGTCTCGCGCTGATAATGACGAAGCCGAGGGGAATTTCCAGTTTCGAGGCGCTCTCGATCTCGCTCTCGCTCTCAATCGGTCGCGCGGCGTTGCCAACGGCGAGTTCTCCGCGCACGCACCTCACACTGCGGAACTCTCTCGCTCTCCTTCAGTCCGCCTCTCCTGCCGTCCGTCCCTCCTTCTGGCTGCTGCCAGTCCCGAACCGAGGGCTCTTCGATTGATCCATTCGCTCGACTTGTTTCAGCGGACTCGAGGTGTGGCCCCGACATGTGGGACTGCGACAACGGCGAGTGCATCGAAGCCGATGCGTTCTGCGACGGCCAGGCCCAGTGCGCCGACAAGTCGGACGAGACCGCCGAGCACTGCCTGCGGAACGGGACCTGCGCCAGCTACGCCTTCCGCTGCTCCTACGGCTCCTGCGTCGCCGGCAGCTTCCGGTGCAACGGGCGCGTGGACTGCGCGGACGGCTCCGACGAGCTGCCCCTGCTCTGCGCCTCGAAGGCCGAGCGTAGCCGCCTGCTCGCCGAGCTCCAAGGCAACTGCAGGTCAGTCGACTCCCCTTTCAACCCATCCCCTTCACCTACAACCCTCCTTTTCCACTCACTCTCATACTCGTCCCCCACACGCAGCCTCCGTGCCCCGGACGACGAGGACACGTTCTACCAGTGCAAGTCCGGCGAGTGCATCAGCGACGAGCTGCGCTGCGACGGCCGCCTCGACTGCGCCGACGGCTCCGACGAGACCCTCGCCCTCTGCTCCACCGCCGCCTGCCCCGGCTTCGCCTTCCGCTGCGCCTACGGGGGCTGCATCCCCGGCCGCGCCGTCTGCGACGGGCGCAAGGACTGCGCGGACGGCTCCGACGAGGGCTCCGCGCTCTGCAACAAGCCGCGCCCGACGAGGCCGAAGCCCACTCCCGATGTAGAAGAAGACGACGGCGATAGCGGCGATGGCGGCAACGGCTCGTGCCGGCTGCCCAAGCGGCCGTCGCTGATCGCGCGCGACCAGCAGGGCGTGGCCCTGAGGGCGGGCTCGGCGGTCGCGGCCAACACGCGCGTCTCGTACGCCTGCGAGCGCGGCTTCACGCTCGAGGGCGCCCTGCGGAACTTCTGCGCCGGCTCCGGCTGGGACGCCCCGGTGCCCCAGTGCCTGAGTGAGTACGACCGGAATCCTCTCTTGGCACCCCCGTCATCCCCTCCCTCTCTCCCCTCGCCAGAGTTCTGCTCGCTGCGGCTGGGCTACTCGCGGACGCCGACCTGCCTGTACCAGGGCTCGCAGGTCGACTGCGACCGCGTCCGGGCCGGCGGGACGGCGCACGTCTACTGCGCCGTTGGCTTCGAGAAGTTGCCGTTCGGGCTGGGCGACGTGATGACGTGTCGTGCGGACGGCTCCTGGGACGTGCCGCCGCTGCAGTGCCAGCAGGAGTGCGGCCAGGTGGCCGCGAACGTGGTAAACTTCTCGATCGGCGGCTCTGCCACCAACATCACGAAGGCGCCCTGGCACGTGGGCATCTACGACTTCCTGGATGGCGCCAGCTTTCGGCACATCTGCGGCGGCTCCATCATCTCGCCGACCCTGGTCGTTTCAGGTGAGTGCGTCGGCCCTCAGACCCTCCTCGCAACCTTTGACCTTGACTTCGCTTCGGTTGCAGCCGCCCACTGCTTCTGGGACGAGGCCAACGAGAAGCTGTACCCGGTCCGGCTGTACCGCGTGGGCGCCGGCAAGTACTACCGGGAGCTCGAGGCGCCGCAGGAGCCGCTGACGCCGCAGATCCGCAACATCAGCCACATCTACGTGGAAGGGTGAGTCGCGCCCCCACCCTGAGTCGCCCTGCTGACGCGCTCGTGTCGCCCACAGGTACCGCGGCAAGTCCGACCGCTACCGCAACGACATCGCCCTGCTGAAGCTCGACGCGCCGCTCCAGTACTCGTTCTCGATCCGGCCGGTGTGCCTCGAGTTCCAGCAGCGCGGCAACCAGCAGGTGGCCACCAACGACATCGGCTCCTTCGCCGGCTGGGGCTTCGGCGCCGACCGGCGGCCGGCCGCGCTGCTGCAGACGGTCAAGATGCGGACGCTCTCGTTCACCGACTGCGAGCGGCTGCTGGAGGGCCGCAAGACCGACTACCGGCTGCCGGACGACAAGTTCTGCCTGACCGACGACTGGGGCCGGTCGGCGTGCGTCGGCGACAGCGGCGGCGGCTTCGTCATCCAGAAGAGCGTCAACCTGGGGCAGCGCGTGCAGATCTACTACCAGCTGGTGGGCGTCATCAGCCACGCCCCCGTGAGCGACCAGCACTGCGCGAGGGACGGCGTCGTCGCGCTCACCAACGTCCAGTACTTCGAGGCCCTCATCAAGGGCCACCGCATCGCCGAGTACAGCCAGGAGTTCTGAGGACCCGTCCCAGTCGCCATCGTCGTCGCCGTCGCCGTCGCCGTCTCCCAAGAAAACCACGCCTGGCAACACCTTGTCGCGAGCACGGGCAGAGCCGGCTCCAAGACCAGAGCCCCTGAGCGAGCGAGAGAGAGAGAGAGGCCGCTCCCGCTGCGGTTCGCCTCTCGCGGCCGGTTCCAGTCGGCGACCGGACGCCGTGGACGTGGGACGTGCTGGGCTCCGCAGATATTCATCGTCACACCCGCGAACTCTGTGTACATATAGATCGTAGGTGCATCTCTCCGAGCGAGCGTGTGTTTAAGTGTTTAAGTGTGTGTGTGTTGTCAATAAAGAACCTGCCCAAGAACAGCTCCAGCATGCGTGGTTTCTCTGTAGTCGCAGCCCTGCTCGCCGCGCTGGCGATCGGCGCGGGAGAAGGTAGGAAGAGAGACAACGACACGACGGAGGGGCCGAGGGGCGGCTGGGGATGACGTCGTCTGCTTCCGATAACGGCACCGTGGGATTTCCCGCGTCCGATTCCCCGACTTCCGCTGAGCTGCGACGCCGCCGACCGGTTTCCAGCGGCGACCCCGCGCCCCGCTTATCGCGCCGCTGGCTGGCGGGGATTCCGCGGCGAGTGGCGCGAGGCGACTCCACCCGAGCGACCCTTCCTCCTCCGTCCCGCCCAGGTCGCTTGAGTCAAACCGAACCGAACCGAACCGAACCCAACCAAACACAACATCTGACCTTTCACTTGCAGCCGCCTCCCGGGGTCTGGCGCCCGACTGCGCCGCGGGCCGCGAGTGGCGCTGCGACAGCGGCGAGTGCATCCCGGCCGAGGGCCGCTGCGACGGGCGCGTCCACTGCGGCGACGCGTCCGACGAGACCGCCGAGCACTGCATCCACCTGACCTGCCCCCGCTACGCGTTCCGCTGTGCCTACGGCGCCTGCTTGGCGGGCGTCGAGCGCTGCAACGGCGTCGCCGCCTGCGCCGACGGCTCCGACGAGACGGACCGCGAGTGCGGGCGCAACCCCGACGGCCTCGAGCGGAAGCTGCGCGGTAACTGCAGGTAAGAAGCGATGCCGGCGAGCGAATTTCGAAGCGACTTTCGAGGCGATTTGCGCCCCTTGACTCGCACCGCACTCACTTCTCCTGTCGTCCTTCCAGCGACCCCCTCCTGCAGATGCAGTGCTCGTCCTCTGGCGAGTGCGTCGACGTCGACCGGCGTTGCGACGGCGCCGCCGACTGCGCAGACGGTTCCGACGAGTCCGTCCAGCTCTGCAGCCACCTCTCCTGCCCCGCGTACGCCTTCCGCTGCGGCTACGGCGGCTGCGTCCGCGGCAGCGCGCGGTGTGACGGCCAGCGCGACTGCTTCGACGGCTCCGATGAGGCCGCCGAGCTCTGCGGCTACGAACGGCCTCTGCCCAGCTCCGGCCCAGGATCCGGCCTAGATGTCGCCCCAAAACCTGGCCCCGCCTCCGGCTCCGCATCTGGCCCGCGACCCCCGGAGCCGCCCAACAGCTGCTCGATCCCCTTCCACCGGCGACACCTGCAGGCCGCGGACGCCGTCACCGGGGCCCCGCTCCAGCTGGGCAGCTGCGTGGCGCACGGGCGCCGGGTCCTCTTCAGCTGTGCCCCCGGCTCCCAGCGGCGCGGCGCGGAGCGCAACGAGTGTCGCGCCGGCCGTTGGCGCCTCGCCCTGCCTCACTGCACAAGTAGGTGGACCGACCTCGCCACCCAGTCTCCGCCCTTAGGCCCCTCCCACTCTCTCTCTCTCTTTCCAGAGTTCTGCTCGGGCCAGACGCTGGCGCGCGGAGCCTCCACCGTCGTCGCCTGCGAGCGCCACGGGCGACCCGTCGACTGCAAGGCGCCCCTCGCCGTCGGCACCCGGGCCCGCGTCAGCTGCGCCCCCGGCTACCGGTTGCCCGCTCCCCTCGCAGGGACCCCAACGACGACGGCGACAATTCCGACGACGCTCACCTGCGACGCGGACGCCGAGTGGGACTTTCCGAAGATGAAGTGCGAGCCCGAGTGCGGCGGCGGCTTCGTCATCCAGAAGAGCGTCAACCTGGGGCAGCGCGTGCAGATCTACTACCAGCTGGTGGGCGTCATCAGCCACGCCCCCGTGAGCGACCAGCACTGCGCGAGGGACGGCGTCGTCGCGCTCACCAACGTCCAGTACTTCGAGGCCCTCATCAAGGGCCACCGCATCGCCGAGTACAGCCAGGAGTTCTGAGGACCCGTCCCAGTCGCCATCGTCGTCGCCGTCGCCGTCGCCGTCTCCCAAGAAAACCACGCCTGGCAACACCTTGTCGCGAGCACGGGCAGAGCCGGCTCCAAGACCAGAGCCCCTGAGCGAGCGAGAGAGAGAGAGAGGCCGCTCCCGCTGCGGTTCGCCTCTCGCGGCCGGTTCCAGTCGGCGACCGGACGCCGTGGACGTGGGACGTGCTGGGCTCCGCAGATATTCATCGTCACACCCGCGAACTCTGTGTACATATAGATC
The DNA here is from genome assembly GCA_947389925.1 of Coelopa pilipes. Lineage (NCBI taxonomy): Eukaryota > Metazoa > Arthropoda > Insecta > Diptera > Coelopidae > Coelopa > Coelopa pilipes. Next base: position 13,165,842 of record OX376697.1, read on the forward strand.
GTAGGTGCATCTCTCCGAGCGAGCGTGTGTTTAAGTGTTTAAGTGTGTGTGTGTTGTCAATAAAGAACCTGCCCAAGAACAGCTCCAGCATGCGTGGTTTCTCTGTAGTCGCAGCCCTGCTCGCCGCGCTGGCGATCGGCGCGGGAGAAGGTAGGAAGAGAGACAACGACACGACGGAGGGGCCGAGGGGCGGCTGGGGATGACGTCGTCTGCTTCCGATAACGGCACCGTGGGATTTCCCGCGTCCGATTCCCCGACTTCCGCTGAGCTGCGACGCCGCCGACCGGTTTCCAGCGGCGACCCCGCGCCCCGCTTATCGCGCCGCTGGCTGGCGGGGATTCCGCGGCGAGTGGCGCGAGGCGACTCCACCCGAGCGACCCTTCCTCCTCCGTCCCGCCCAGGTCGCTTGAGTCAAACCGAACCGAACCGAACCGAACCCAACCAAACACAACATCTGACCTTTCACTTGCAGCCGCCTCCCGGGGTCTGGCGCCCGACTGCGCCGCGGGCCGCGAGTGGCGCTGCGACAGCGGCGAGTGCATCCCGGCCGAGGGCCGCTGCGACGGGCGCGTCCACTGCGGCGACGCGTCCGACGAGACCGCCGAGCACTGCATCCACCTGACCTGCCCCCGCTACGCGTTCCGCTGTGCCTACGGCGCCTGCTTGGCGGGCGTCGAGCGCTGCAACGGCGTCGCCGCCTGCGCCGACGGCTCCGACGAGACGGACCGCGAGTGCGGGCGCAACCCCGACGGCCTCGAGCGGAAGCTGCGCGGTAACTGCAGGTAAGAAGCGATGCCGGCGAGCGAATTTCGAAGCGACTTTCGAGGCGATTTGCGCCCCTTGACTCGCACCGCACTCACTTCTCCTGTCGTCCTTCCAGCGACCCCCTCCTGCAGATGCAGTGCTCGTCCTCTGGCGAGTGCGTCGACGTCGACCGGCGTTGCGACGGCGCCGCCGACTGCGCAGACGGTTCCGACGAGTCCGTCCAGCTCTGCAGCCACCTCTCCTGCCCCGCGTACGCCTTCCGCTGCGGCTACGGCGGCTGCGTCCGCGGCAGCGCGCGGTGTGACGGCCAGCGCGACTGCTTCGACGGCTCCGATGAGGCCGCCGAGCTCTGCGGCTACGAACGGCCTCTGCCCAGCTCCGGCCCAGGATCCGGCCTAGATGTCGCCCCAAAACCTGGCCCCGCCTCCGGCTCCGCATCTGGCCCGCGACCCCCGGAGCCGCCCAACAGCTGCTCGATCCCCTTCCACCGGCGACACCTGCAGGCCGCGGACGCCGTCACCGGGGCCCCGCTCCAGCTGGGCAGCTGCGTGGCGCACGGGCGCCGGGTCCTCTTCAGCTGTGCCCCCGGCTCCCAGCGGCGCGGCGCGGAGCGCAACGAGTGTCGCGCCGGCCGTTGGCGCCTCGCCCTGCCTCACTGCACAAGTAGGTGGACCGACCTCGCCACCCAGTCTCCGCCCTTAGGCCCCTCCCACTCTCTCTCTCTCTTTCCAGAGTTCTGCTCGGGCCAGACGCTGGCGCGCGGAGCCTCCACCGTCGTCGCCTGCGAGCGCCACGGGCGACCCGTCGACTGCAAGGCGCCCCTCGCCGTCGGCACCCGGGCCCGCGTCAGCTGCGCCCCCGGCTACCGGTTGCCCGCTCCCCTCGCAGGGACCCCAACGACGACGGCGACAATTCCGACGACGCTCACCTGCGACGCGGACGCCGAGTGGGACTTTCCGAAGATGAAGTGCGAGCCCGAGTGCGGCGTCGACGGCGGCGGCGACTCGGCCCAGGCGCCCTGGCACGTCGAGCTCTTCCGGTCCGCGCGGCCCGTGTGCGCCGGCGCCGTCGTCTCGCCGCGGCTGCTCCTCACAGGTGGGTCCAGTCACCGCCCTCGACCGCCCCTAATCGAACGCTTCCCCCACAGCCGCCAGCTGCTTCCTGGAGTCGGACGAAGTCTCCGAGTACCACGTCCTGCTGGGGCCGCGCCGCGAGCCACACAACGTCTCCGAGATCCTGTTCTCGCCGCCCCGCTCGAGGAGCCGCCGGCCCGAGGTGGCCGTCCTGGTGCTCGGGGACCTCCTGGACCTGGGCCGGCAGCCGCCCTGCCGCCCGATCTGCCTGCCGGGTCCGTCGCGGCCCCCGGAGTCGCGTCCGCAACCGGCGGCGGACGAGCTGCTGCCGCTCGGGCCGCTGACGCCGGGCCAGGCGATCGCCATGAGCCGGGATGGGCGCGACCAGGTGCTGGTGGGCGTCGTGGGCGAGGCGGACCCGGCCACGGGCGAAGCAACCCTGGTGCCGATCGAGCCGCACGCGCTCTTCCTGCGGCAGCTGCTGAGGCGCTACCGCCGCGAGCTGTGACCACGACTGAGGATCTGGAATGAAGCTGAAGCTGGACCTAGAACGGGACCCAAATCGGAGAAAGGCTAGAGAGTTAGAATTAGTCAGAGTTAGTGCTGTGGATTTTGTTTAATCGAGGACATTTATTAGTTTAAACTGTTAGTTTATTCTTAAAATTCATAGTTTAAAACTTGCAATTGCCTTAAAACACATGGAAATGATGATTTTACACTATAGTAGTAGGTCTCTTGCCTTCTTTACACTTACATATACCAACGCCAATACCTTGGCATATATCTATACAACTACACATAGCGACATGCATTTATAGTAACTTAGAACGTCTAGTGATTACCCTTAACTCCCTTCCTCTCTTCCTTCCTCCCACCCTTCTCATCGGCTCTACTCGCATTCCCCATTCGACCCCGCTTCCGTTCAGAAATAAAGTATGCTTCTCAGTACAAAGTGCCTCGGTTCATCAAGGGCTCCTCTTGTCTTGCCTCAGTAACTTATGCCGGGGGAGGAAGGCTCCGAAACCGGGTCGACATCTGGTATCGGCCCTCAACATCCTGCCGAGAGGATCTTCTTCTACCACGCCATCGCTCCTCGGCGCTTGAGACGTTGAGTTCAAATTCAGTCGTCAGTCTTCGTGTTTTCGAAATCGGAATTGATCCGAGGGAGGGAGCCGGACGGCTCCTCCCTATCACTGTCCCTCTGCCTGTCTCTCTTGCCACTTTGTCTCCGTGATGCGCCCTCTGGACTTCGTCTATGCTACGTTAATGCCATTGTAAAATTAGCTACACTTTAAGTTTGAATTATTTGTCTATGCTCGCGGGTAGGTATTTACAAAATGCCTCAAGTCGCCCGCCGCGACCGCCGCGCCTCGTTCCGGCCCGAAGCGAGGGATTGTCGCTGGTGGAAGGTCCATGGTCCATGGTCAATGGTCCATTGCATGGTCTCCGAAGGAACAGTTCCTGTAGTCGGTCGCGGGTGGGGACGAGGAGGGGAGGAGGATTCAACGAAACCATCGATAGCCAGGGTGCCGGGACGTCCACCGAGTCCGAGGGCAGGGCAGAGGAGCGCCGGCTCAGCGTCAAGACAGCGAAGTCGGAGAAGATCGAGAAACGACGCTGAGACCGGCACGAAACAAAGACGCAAATAACTCGACAACGAAAGGAACGAAAGAAAGGACGAAAGGACCTGCCGCAGTCGCAGTCGCAGTCCCAGTCGAAGTCCCTCGGTCGATGGCTACGGCTAACTAATTGCTACAAACCATGTGGAATAGCTACGGGCCTAGTTACAACTAAACTATACAGAAGCTGAGCCTTGCACTCAATGTACAACACCCCGCGATGCGAGGGCACAGCGAGGGGTGGGCGCGGCCCCCGAACGGCGACGTCCGTCCCGTCCGCGTGCGTTGCAGGACCGCGCTTAGAAGTACAGCTATCCCTTGTCCTTGCCCGGGCCGACGCTCACGCCGAGCAGGTGCTCGCCGGCCATGAGTCCGGCCGGCTGGTGGGCGTAGTTGCGGATCTGGTGGAGCGAGATCAGCTGGTTGGGGAAGCTGTTCGCGTTGTTCTGGCCGACGTTCGCCTTGTTCTGGAAGCTGATCGCGTCGTACAGGTAGGGCCGCTGGGCCATCGGGTGGTGGCTCAGGGTGTTCAGGTGCGGCGTCATCGAGTTGATCGGCGTGAAGGCCGAGTTGCTGGAGGTCTTCGTGATGCTGGCCGCGTCGTAGGGCCCCACCGTCGAGGGCGTCGACACTGCAAGAGGGGCGGAGGAGAAGCGCGAGGCATGAGGCGAGTGCATGGGAGCGGATCTGGGGATGGGTGGGGTGCGGTCGGTCGGACCCGCCAACTCACCGATGTCCTCGCGGCCGTTGTCGGCGGTCATGCGGTGGTGCGCCTGGAGGTCCGCGTGCCCGTTCGCCGGCTCCCCGCCGCCGCCGCCGGAGCCCTGCGGCTGGTGCGAGTTGATCGGAGGGAAGTCCATGTGTTGCTGCTGCTGCTGCTGCTGGTGGTGCTGCGGGCCGCCGAGTTGCTGCTGCTGCTGGGCGTTGTGCTGGTGCTGCTGCTGCTGCTGCTGGTGGTGGTGGTGTTGCTGCTGCTGCTGTTGTTGCTGCTGTTGTTGTTGCTGCTGCTGCTGCTGGTGCATCACCTCGCTCAGGTTCGCCGCGGAGTCGGGGCTGACCTTGGGCCAGTACGGATGCTCCGCGGGCGCGATCGACACCGGCGGCAGCCCCAGGTTGCTGCGGTTGAGGCTCGGCGCGGCCGCCGTCGGCACCCCGGACGGCGTCGACGAGTTCGGGGCCTGCGCCTGCGCCTGCGACTGCGGCTGGTTCTGGCTCTGGTTCTGGTTCTGGTTCTGAGCTCCAGCGGCGTTGGTGGCCAGGATGGGGGGCCGCTTGTCGGTGCGCTCGGCGTGCTTCTGCATGTGCTTGGTCAGGTAGGTCTCCTGGGTGTAGGACTTGCCGCAGTACTGGCAGATGTGGGTCTTGAGGTGCTTCGACTCCTTGTGCTTGGGGATGTGCTCGAGCAGCGAGGGCTCGTCCGAGAAGCACTTGTAGCAGGAGTTGCACTTGAACGGCTTGTCCGTCTGGTGGCACCGCGAGTGCGACTGGAGGTTCGAGAGCTGCGAGAAGGCCTTCTGGCAGCCCGGGTGCCGGCACTTGTACGGCTTGTCGCCGGTGTGGGTCCGGATGTGCTGCTGCAGGTGCGACAGCTGCGTGAACTTCCGCTGGCAGATCTCGCAGCGGTACGGCTTGATGCCCAGGTGGATGCGCGTGTGCTGCGAGAGGTACGAGGAGTTCGCGAACGCCTTCGAGCACTGGGTGCACTTGTAGGGCTTCGCCTCGCGCATGTGGATCTGCGTGTGGAGCTGCAGGTCCGCCTTCGAGCTGAAGATCTGCGGAGAGAGAAGGGACAAGGGATAAAGCATGGAAGAGAGAAAGAACGAGGGGTTCTCGTGAGTCGTTTGGGTCCGTCGAAGTTGGCTTGGGGCAGTGAGTTGGGAAGTTGGCGAGGGAGGGCCAGACCATCCCAAGACGAGCCGAAGAGGCGCCCAGGGACCAGGCGGGTACCTTGGGGTCCTTCACGTCCAGCGCGTGCTGGTGCAGCTGGTGCGGCGAGCTGGTGGACGACGAGATCCCGCTGCCCTCCAGGTGCCGCGCCCCGCCGTTGTCCACGCTGTTGCTCGTGGTCACGAGGTGCTGGTTCGGGTTGTGCGGGTAGACCTTGGCCTTGCGCCCGCGGCCCGGGCCCCCGTGGCCCCCATGGCCGCCGTGCCCGGGGTGTCCTGCGTGCCCTGCGTGGCTGCCGCCGGGCATCAGCGACTCCCCGCTGCTGGAGCTGACGACGGCGGCCACGGTGGCCGCAGCCTCGGCCGAGGGCGTCGAGAGCCGGCCCTCGTCGAGCCCGGCCGCGGACGTCGAGGCGCCGCCGAGCTTCTGCTGGCCAAGGTGTTGTTGTTGCTGCTGCTGCTGGGCGTCGCCGGCGGAGGCGCCGCTGCTGCCGGCCGCCAGCCCGTACTGGGCGAGGTGCGGGTGCTGCGGTTGCTGCTGCTGCTGCTGGTGCAGGTGCTGGTGGAGGTGTTGCTGCTGCTGTTGTTGCTGCTGTTGTTGTTGCTGCTGCTGCGGCGGGGGCGGCGGCGGCGGCAGGTGCTGCTGGTTGCTGTAGGCGAGCACCGAGTTGCGAAGGTCGGCCGTGTTCGAGAAGACGCTCAGCGGGCCGAGGGTCACGCGCTCGTTGAGGCTGTTGCGGAGCTGGTCGATCGACCGGTGGACGGCGTGCGAGTACTCGCCGCCCGCGGGCGGGATCTCGCCGATCAGCGGCGAGTTGTGGTGGTAGTCGAGCCCGCCCCCCAGGGGCCGGTACTCGATCAGGCGGCCCTCCATGGCGCGGATCCGGTGGGCCGCTGTTTCTGGTTCGGGCTCGATTGCACGCTTGGGTTCGGCCTGTGGTTCAGGATCGGGTTCAGACCTGTTTCAGACTCCGGTTCGACCTCTGGTTAAGGATCTGCTCCAGCCTGCGGTCTCTGTTCCTGATTTGGTTCGGGCTCTGTTTCTGTTTCAGGCCCTGGTTCGGCTCTGGTTCTAGTTCAGGCTCGGTTTCAGGATCCGGATCTGGATCGGATGGGGTTTCGGGTCTGGTTCGGCTGCTCTGGGTGGTTTCTGCTTTCCTTTCGGCGATCGCAGTGTTTTTCACTTTCTTTAATTTTCACTTTCACTTATGTTTTTGTTACTGTGTCTTTTGTCCATCACTTCACGTGACCACCTGTCGTTCACTTTTCGTGGGCGCTAGGAAGCCGCGGGCTGTCGGAGCGAGAGAAGGAGTCAGTTGGGTCGGGCCGCAGCTTCCCGACCAAGCTCGGGGATCCTGCGAAGGCAACGAGGGGCCCTCGACAGGGCCGCCTTGGTGTCCAATCGGGATTCGTTCAGACGAGAAAGAGTGAGTGGCGAAGCTTTTGCTTTTCAAGAGTGATTTGTAAAGAGATGTTTTAAGAGCCAAATTGTGACGAAAGCCTCGCTTCCGACCGAAGTCCGAGTGATTCCCCAGCTTCCCAAACTAAGAGTCAAGCACCGAAGTCAAAGACCGACGGATTTCGCGAGATCAACGGGGGAAGCTTGAATTTATGTGCAGGCGTCGCTGAGTTGAGTCGAGTTGGGACCAGGCGAGGATTTGAAAGACGCCGAGGAGCGACCCTGCCTCAAGGTTGCCCCAACGTTGCCGCCTCGATGCCCACCCTCGACCCCTCACGGTTGCGCCGAGAACGAGCTGGGCTCAACAGGTCGCCCGGATTCGGGTCAAAAATCCATTGAACCTTGGGCGCCACCAACAACAACAACACCAACAACGAGTCCTGCTGCTTATACTAATGCTCTTGTGTTCGGCTGGCTTCGGCAGAAGGAGCTGTGTGTGTGTGTGTGTGTGTGAGTGTCGGTGTGTTTGTGTGTCCTTCTTGGCGCCTTTCTTTGTTGCCCACGCTCGTTCGCTCGCCGTGGACTTCCCTGCAGTCGCAGAGCGAGGCAATAAATAAAATTTCCCCCTGCGAGGCTGACCTCGAAACCAACCGGCAGCGCCGGAGGATTTGCAAGGGAGAAGCCGCCCTTGCCCCTGCCTACACTCCGCGTGACCACGAATTTGTGTCCTTCGGATATTCTTGGAGCTGCTTCTCGACCCGCGCTGCTTCTTGAAGCCCGAAAGTCTTTGCAGAGAAATTTCCGAAGGTTGACTCGACGAACCCGAAGGCTTCTGGTAGGGAGTTTCGCGAATATTCAGATCGAATGAATGTCAATGAACGCCATCGCCTCGCCAGCCACGAATACGAGAAGCGAGTCTGGCAGTCGTCGGAACCGGAAGGCGACCAGCTTCCGATTGATTTTGGCGAAATTTGGTGGAATTTGCTAAACAGAAAAGGAAAATCGAAATCTACTCGTTTTCCCTTGATCGAATCGTCTGCCGTCGCCTCGGCAGGGCTCCGGAAATTGCCGCCTGCTCCCCCTCGGAGGTGGCTTCAGTAATGAAGACGCGTCGGAAGCGTCGACGAAGGCGCTGAGGGAGTCCGAGCGAGTGCGAAAAAATGCGGTCGAGAGGGAGGCGTCGCAGGCGTCGAGGAGGAAGACGGAGCAGGCGTCGTCGCGCGGTGGCCACGGCATCAAGAACGAGGACACGAACCGACGATGTCCTTCGCAGCGACGGCGGGCGGCCAAGGACGAGGCAGAGGCTGAGGACGCGGTCGAGCGCGACCCGGCGTCGCGAAGAAAGGTCGAGGAACCGCCGGAGGCCAGGCCGCGCCACGGTGGACGCGCAGGGAAGGAAGAAGAACGCAAGAGGAGGTGGAGGGAAGGTCGAGAGACGGACCGAAGGAGCGGGCAAAGAGAAGGGAGGAAGGCGAAGGAAGGCATAAAGAACAGAGTGAGAGGAGGAGGAGGAGGAGGAGGAGGAGGAGGGGTAACTGAAGGAACTCAGAGGGAAGAGGTGGGGAATTCAGAAGGAGTCACGAAGGCCGAGGAGGAGGAATCGCGGTGGTTGAGAAGGACGGGGAGCGGAAACTAAGAGAGCCCGAGGAGGAGGCGGACAGGAAGCAGACGGAGAGGAGGCGACGGAGAAAACGAATTTCCCCACACCCTTCCCAGAGTCGACGGCGCGGTTTTACATTTACAGTCATATATATTCATATATATGTGTGTGTCTGACGCCGCCTTTTTCACTCTCGTTCGACACGAATCCGATTTCGATTCTGGTCTGGTCTGGTCTGGTCTGGTCCGTCTCGCTCGCCCTCCGTCGCTCCTCTTCGCCCTCGTTCGCTCTTGCTTTCCTCCGGGTTCCCGCTCGCCGCGTTTTCCTCTAAACACACCGGAAGCGCAAACTCGACTCCCTCGCGCCGGTCGCATACGTAATTCTTTATTTGCCCCCGATGTGTCTCGCTCTCTCCCCCTCTAGCCGGCCCGCCCTATCGCTCGCTCTCGCTCTATCGGCGTCTGTTGTTTGTCTGGCGATTTTTATCGCCTCTGTTGTCATTTGGCATCGCGTCGGATCGTCGTTTAGAAATAGTTGCAACGACAACAACAACAGCGGCGAGGAAGCCGGAAACAACAACAGCAATCGTGGGAAAATCGAATTTCCGATGGGCGGGGGGCGTGGCGTGGCGCGGGCTGCGACCATTAGACGCGGCTCCTCTGACTCGATAAAGAATTTTTTATTCCAGCCCGAATTCGCTCCACTGACGCCGACACTCGACTGACAGACGGAGGGACGACAGTGCGGCAGTCACGGGAGAGAGGGGGGGGAAAGAGACTCACAGACGGCCGGATGGTCGAACGGACGGACGGACGGACGGACGGACGGAGGGGCGAGAGAGACAGGTGAAAGTTCGCTTTGAATATTTTATGAAATATTTATGCGGCGGGTGACGTTTGTCGGTGCTGTTGTTGCGGGGGTGTTGCTGTGCTTGTTGTTGTTGTTGTTGTTGTTGTTGCGACGCCGTATTTGATTTGATTTGAATCTATTGGTCATGACCTTGACTCAGACCGACAGAACAAGTGCGAGAGCGAGCCGGCGGCGTCAGGAGCAAAAGGACGAGTTGCGATCGCGAAAAATTGGCGGTCAATCGTCGGGTTGATTTTGAGGATTTGGAGGTTTGAAAACGTCATTCATGGGAATTCGCCTTCCTTTCCCCTCGCTCGAATCGTTTACGCGGCCGGATTGGCGACGAGGCGTTCGGGGATGAGGGGTTTTGGGCGAAGGGTTTGGGGATAGGGGTTGAGGATGGGTTAGGATGAAGTCTCGATGATGGAAATGAGAAAAAGGGTGTCGGTGAGAGTACGACGAGACCAGCAAGGAATTCGAACCCATGGCAGCCCCGCAGGATTCCGTCCCACAATGCAAGGATCAGCCACCCACGCGGACTGGATCGTGGTGGATTTTCGAGCCCAGGGGCACTGGTGGCATTCGCCGAAGTCGGGGTTTGCAGGACCCACCAAGTGGTGGCGTTGTTCCCAAGGATCCCGCTGAGGCTCTCGAGGGAAGCCGGCCTCAAGACTCGGGCTCAAGACTGGCAGCGGCCGATCGAGTGCCAGGTGGGTTGGCGGGCGAGGGCGGGGACGGTGACGAGGCGAGTTTGGGTCGATTTCGAGGGCGAGGACGAGGCATTCGCACATTCATAATTGCAGCAAGTGCCAGGAGAACGATTTTTAATGAACATGTCAATCTGCAAATTAACGGTAATGCGGAAACGCGGAAAATAATCAAAAAGTCCCGTCTGCAGCGAGGGCCGTGGGGCGAGAGGACGAGAGGGCGCGAGGGCGCGAGGGGCTGCAAACGAAAATAGACGGATGGTTAATTAAAGCGCAAACCGCGGCCTCTGCCGAAGGGACCGAGGGACGAAGGGCGTGCCCGGATGGGCGGCGGGTCGGGCGTGGCCGCCCTTCTAAGCCTTGGATTAAATGGTAATTTATTTCCATTTGGTTTTTGAAACACACTGTTTAATTGCATTTCCATTTGTTCTTCATTTTCTTTTTATTGAATTTTTCCGATGGATTTTTTGATTAATTTTTTGATGCATTTTTTGCATTATTTTTTGTTCATTTTTTTCATTATTCATTAATTTTTTGATGCATTGTTTTTGATTAATTTTTGCATCATATATTTGACTTGTTTTGTTCGATTTTTTCGTGTGTTTCGACACTTTTTGTGCTGCTTTTTTCGGTGGATCTTCTCGTTTGACCTGAGTGGTTGTTGGCTGTTTTTGATTAACTATTTTCAGCCGACTTCCCCACCGCCCCAGGACCGTCGCAGGGCTGGCTGCGGCCCGCGGCCCGCGGCTGACGGCTGACGGCGCGGATTAATTTCGCAGAGCAAATTACGGATCCGCGGATCTAATGACGGCGGCCGCGTCACATCTCCGCGAGCCGCGAAGAACTATCGGTATTTTTTTATAATTTTCCCCCACCTCCTCCTTCCCTCTCGGCCTCTCGCTCGCACCCTCTCGCTCCCCCGCCCTAAACGCGGCCCCGGTGGCCGTTCCTTTGTGTGTGTGATTGGGGCCGTCCCATTGTTGTTGTTGCACTTAATGTTATTCCGGGTTTAGTTGTTGTCAACGGGGGTTTTTGTTGTAGTCAACCGCGATTGCTCTTGTTGTTGTAGTTGTAGTTGTTGTTGTTGTTGCTGCTGTTGTATTTGTGAAATAATACGCCTCGCACAAATGAATTCGCATTAATTAATGACACTCAATGCGAGAATAGATTAAATTTAAGCCACGGCCAGTTTTTCGCAATCGCTCCGATTTTTTCGATTTGTTCATTCGACACTTTTTCCACTTTTTCCTTTTCCCCACAGGGTTGTTGCTGCTGTTGTTGCAGTGCGTTTTCTATTGGGTTCATTGTTGCATTTGGCGTTGGCCCATTGTTGTGTTGTTGTTGTTGCTGTTGTTGCTGTTGTTACTGAGGCGTTAACCAACAGCCCAAAATGGCGATTTGCGCAAATATAATTAATTAATCCTTTCACAATGGCTCGACTCGCACACACACCCGCACACCAACATAGGCGCATAGACGGACCATGTCGCTGGGCACCCCATCACACACGCACACGCCCACACTCAGATAGTGTCCCGCACACACGCACACCCTAGTCGGAAATTAACACGAAGCGCTTGATGTTTGCTAGAAACGTTGTGGTTGCTGCGGCTGTTGCCGATATTTTCTCCTGTACATAGATGCGAAATCGCGCCCGAGACCCAGCGAGGCCCGCGTACGAGTCCTCCGGATCCAGGCGGAGTCGAAGTCGAAGTCGAAATGTATGGCGGGGTCCAGGCCGAACTGGGTTCAGATTCGAGGTCGGTTTCGGTTTCGGGCTCGGCTCGATGCGGTCCGATCCTGTGCGAAGGCGCGCCGCGGCAGGACTGATCGAGCCGCGCACCCGCGGATGCTCGTCGGGTGTCCTGCGGCCGCCCGGCTCCGCACAGCTGCTCGGCCCCAACACACACGCACGAGACGAGACCGTTAACCGCCTGGGGCCGCCGAGGATCGGGTTTCGCAGGCACCGCCTCTGCGGCACCGCAAACAATCTGCGTGGGACTCGGGCGCCGCTGGTCGCAGGTGTCGAGCTTTGCGTTGTTGCGCCCAGTTGTCGTTACTGTTGTTGTTGTCGGGGTCCTGTTCTTCTTATCCTCGTTGCTCTCGTCGGCCCGCTCTCTGCCGATGCCCCTGTATGGCGTTGCTGCTGCTCTCCTCGCTCTCGCGTCCCGTGCTGGTTCCGGCCCCTGCGCCCGGTTGTCTCTTTTCGCCTCTCGTGGTCTCCTTGCGCTGCTGTTGCCGTCTCGAAGACGCGCGGCGCGACGAACGACGAGTGACGGACGAGGAGCGACGAACGCGGCCGTGGACCGCTTGGACTCGACTCGCGTCGACCGTTCGCTTCGACTCGAGGCGCCTCGTGGAGGTGCGAATGCGAGCGTGCGTGCGGCGTGCGGCGTCGTGCGAGGGCTCGCCCGGTGCCGATGTGTCGCGAGGGCGGGCGCGCGCGAACTACTGGGCCCCGGTCGGCAGGCAGGCCGCGGCCGCGGCGGCAGCAGCAGCACGATCCATCACCGATGTAAAAACTCAACTAAAGCGATGATGAAAAAATCTGAAACAATATATTTCGGGGCCCGCAACCGATGACGACGACGACGACGACGGCGCCGCGCCGCGCCAGCAGCAACAGCGACGTGGCAGCAGACGGTGAGCAGAGCGTCGAGGGGACGAGGGCGGCTACAACAACCACGCCGGCGACACCACGGACAACACGGAGCATCCTCCACGGCCGGGCCGGAGCCGGGCGGGGGCCCGAATGGGTTGCCGTCGCCGCCGCCGCAGCAGCAGCAGCAGCAGCGCTTCCCCATCGTCCCCGTCGTCATCGTCAACGGCCCGGCTCGGCCCGGCACATCGTCCACATCGTCATCATCGCCATCCTCATCGGCCCGGCCTCATCATCGCCGCCGCCGTCCTCCCGGGAGGCGAGCGGCGTCGACGTCGACGGCGGCTGCGGCTGCTGCCTGCCATCCCAGCGCCAGGCTCTATTCCCCAGCAGCAGCAACAACAACAAGAACAACAACAGCAGCAGGCGTCGGGCTGGCTCTGCCACCCTCTAAAAGTTCAACAAAAATTTTTCCAGCATTTTTTCTGCGCTCTTTTCGCCCGGCGATTTTTTTCGCATTTTTTAGTCGCTTTTTTAGGATTTTTTCCCACTCGCCAGTCGCGTTGTTAGCGTTGTTCTTGTTGCTGTTCTTGTTGTTGTTGCCGCCTCCTCTGTAGGTTGTCGGCATTTTTTACGCTCTTTTTGCCGCCTCTCTCACTCTCTCTCTCTCTCTCTCTCTCTATCGTCACCCGCGTCCGTCCGCAAACTCTCTGTGCAAGTGCTCTCTCTCTCTCTCGCTCTCCAGGCCACAGTCTCTCGTCGACGCGTTGTCTCTTTCGCTCAGTCGCACGTTGAGCGCGCTCTCTCTCTCCCGCTCTATCTATTCGCCCTGCCTCTGTCTCTCGGACCCTGCGTGACTTCCTCGCTCTCCGGCTGCGCTTTGACGACCCCCGTCCCCGCCCCCGCCTCGCCCCGCCCCGGCGCTGTGGCGGGAAAAAAAGCGCAGGCGAAAAAATCATTTTTGAAGTTTGACACCCCCTGCCCCCACCCCCGCAGAGTCGTCTTCCGTAGGCTGGCCGGCCGGCCGGGTCGCGGCCAAATCGCCACCACCGCCGTCTGGCCGCGGCCGCCGGAACCCTTTCGCATCCAGGCATCTCCAAGGACCCTCCAGCCCCGCCCCGCCCCGCCCCGCCCCGCCGACCCGCGGCAGACACAATTCCCGCTGTTGTTGTTGTTGTTGTTGTTGTTGTTGTTGTTGATGCTGTTGTTGTGGCTCGCTCCGTTGCCGGGGACTTTTGTCCGAGCCGCCCGGGTTTCGGGTTTTCAGTTAATTTTTTCAATTCGCCCGCCGCTCTAGTTTTGAAACGTCCATCGCGTTCGCGTTTGCCGAACGCACCCCAACGCGGTGCCCCCCCCCCCCAACTCCCCTGCTCGACTCCTCGCCTCACCTGCCCGCCTCGGCCGCTCGATCGGGGTTCTGGCTGTTGCTGTTGCTGTTGTTGCCGTTGCTGCCGGACGCGCGGCATCGTGCGAATTCTATTTGTTCGAAACGTCACTGTTAGTGTTGTTGTCGTTGTTGTTGGGTTTTGTTGCTGTTGTTATAATCCTGAGGCTTGTCATATTTTGTATTTTCCCGACTTATTTTTCGGTCCCCATTCCTTTGAAATCGTTGCTGCTGCTGCTGCTCCTGTTCCTGTCGTTGCAGGAATCGTTCTCGTTCCCTTGCCGTGTTTTTGTTACTGTTGTTGTTGTTTGTTACGCTTTCACGTGCTCCGCGTGTCTCGAGCCGGCCGCCATCGACCCGGCCCGGCCCCGCGCCGCCCGCAAATAAAAACCTTCAAATATCCGTCACTCCATCGTCGCCGTCGCCGTCGCCGTCGCAACCCCCACCCCAGGCGACGCAGACCCGCAGCCGCCGCCCCCGCCCGACGGCCGCGTCTGCCCCTCGCGCCCGCGCCCGCTGCCCCGGCAACGTCGACAAAACGTGCAAAACGCAAGAAATCTCTCTATCAGTCCCTCGTCCGTCCGTCCGTCCGTCGGTGGACGCAACTCATCTCGCTCGCTCGCAACAACAACAACGGCAACTCCGCCACCGCCACCCCAACGACAGCAGCAGCAACAACAATAGCAACAACAACAAGAGCGACTCGTCCCACATCACTTTCTTTTCCTTTTCAATCCTTTTCGCGCCGCCTGTCGCACGTCGCTCGTGTCGTCCGCGCGCGGCCACGTCCGAAGCTGCCCTTGCGACCAGCCGCCCGACGCCCGTCGCCCCCTCGCCAACCCCCCGTCGCCCCTCGGCCTCGCTCCTCGACCGTCGCCTTCACCGCCAGCCCATCGCCGTCGCACCGAGTTCTTCCTTTTCTTCCGTTTCTCGTCGCCCGACTCACGTTCAATTCTTTCGCATTTACTACGTCGACCCCCGCCGCCACCCGCCGCCCCTCTTCGCCCCCCCAGCGGCCGCCACTGCTTTGCATTTTGACCCGTTCAAAAACATTTCGCTGGAAAAAAATGTTTTGCGATTTTTTTCTCCGGCCTCCGGCCTCCGCCAACACCAACCACCACCCATCAACCCCATGTTGTTGCTGCTGTTCTGTTGTTGCTGTTGTTGTTGCTCGTGTCTGTTCCCGCTGTTGATGAAGAGGTTGAGCCGTGTTGTTGTAATCGCCGCTGTTGTTGCTGGAGTCGTCGGCTGTGCTTCTTCTTTTTCGCTGCCGCGCTGGCCCCTTTTAGATTTTTTAGTTTAGTGCGCCGCTGACCGACCAGGGTTGCCAGCCGCGATCTTCGCCGCTGTTCCCCGGTCGGGGTGGCCGAAGGAGCGACGGACGGACGGACAGCAGGCGACCACGTGCAACCACAACAGCAACAACAAGTGCGTCGTGATCCAACGCGATCCAACGCGATCGAGGCCAGAGGGAGGCCCTGCAGTCGTTCGAGCGCTCGCATGCCAATCGCTCGCAGTCGCGCATCTGGCAACCCTGTCGCGTGTTTTGCCACAATTCTGCCGCTCTTCAAAAAGCAGCAACAACAACGGCAAAAGCAACAATGCCAATGGCAAGAAAGCAGCAACAACCAACAGCGGCAGCAGCAGCAGCAGCAACAACGACAAGGGCAAAAAATCGAGCGAGATCCGAATGGAAAAAATGGCAAAAAACTGCTCTCGCTCTCTTTTGCATTTTTTTCGCGTTCCCTCGGCCGCTCTTCCTCTGTCGGGCTGCTGCCGGCGCTTTGAGCGCTGTCTCGCTCTCGCGCTCGCTCGTTCGCTCTCTCACGCTGTCTATGCGAGAGGGAGCCGTGCGTCGTCGCTGGCTGTATGTGTGTGTGTGTGTGTGTGTGTGTGTGTGCAGCTGGGCTGACGGTGACGGCGGCAAAAATTCAAATACAGCAAAAAAGCGTTAGTGAGCGACATTGTTGCTGTTATTGTTGTTGTTGTTGTTGTGGGCATCGCTGCTGCGCTGCGCTGCGGCGGAGGCTTCGAAAAAAAGCTGCACGATTTTTTCGCCCCCGCCCGCTTCAAAGCGACGCGGCGCGGCGCGATGCGATGCGTTTTTATTTCGAAGCTCTCCGTGCATGCGTCGGCGTCGGTGTCGCTGTGTGTGTGTTGGCGAGCGCCAGGGATGGGGGTGGGCGCCCGGACACGAACGCAGAGCAGCGCAGCAACGCACGCCGCCCCCGCCCCGCCCCGGCCCTCCAGCAGCTGCAGCCGGCGCGGGGGCGTCGATGCGAGCAACAACTACATTTTAGACGCTTTGATGCAGCGGCTCCGGGGCGGCGGGCGGCGGGGCTCGGGGGGATGGTTTCGGACTCTTCGCCCTCGCCTCGCCTCGGCCGAGTCGAGCCACCTGCCGACGCCGGCCCCGCAGCGCAGAGCAGCGCAGCGAGTGGCCGGCGCAGGAGGCGTGGCAGAGGCGGGTCAACCGGAGCGGGGGCGGAGGGGCCAGAGGAGGGGAGGGGGTCGAGGAGGTGGACGCAGAGGCGGAGGCGGCCCAACTGCAGCGGCGCTGGCGACGGAGCCGAGTTCGTTGAAGAATGAAAATGTTAGACAGTGTTTCTAGTTGTTGTTGCTGCAGTGCATAGTTGTTCATCTTGTTGTTGTTGCCCCTCTTCTGGTCCGCCTTGCTGTTCTTGCTCCCCTCTCCCTCTTGCTCTTGCTCTTGCTCTTGCTCTTGCTGTTGCTCTTCTCATTCTCAGTTGTTGCTGCTCTTCTTCTTCCCGGTTTTTGTGCCCTTCGCAACTTTCGCTTTGGTTGGCAACACTTTTCCTCTGGCTGCGGCGCTTCCAGGAGCATTGTGTTGTTGCATTGCTGTTGTTGCATTGTTGTTGTTGCTGTATTGTTGCTGCCGCCGCCGGGTCGCAACGACTTTGTCGGCCAAAGCGTGTTTTTCTAATGACATTTTCGCACCGCACGCACGCACGCACACACACAAGCCCACAAACGCACACAGCCCCACAGAGAGACAGAGAGACAGAGAGAGATAGAGGGAGATAGAGAGGGAGATAGAGAGGGATGGAGAGGGAGAGAGAGAGAGAGCGCGACACGCACTCATTATGTCCTCGTCCGCCGGAACAGAAAAATTTCCCCTTTTTTATGCGCCGAACTATTCCACGCCCCCGCCCCCGCCCCCGCTGTTGAGTGAGTGGTCAGCAGCAGATCGCGTGAGTGTGTGTGAGTGTGGCAGTGTTGCGATTGTGCTGCGCTTGTGTTTGTGCCAGGGCCGGCTCCTGTCGATTTCATTGTTTTACAACGTGCGTCCTTCCCGATCGCGATCCCTTCCCACACATCGCCGCTCTCGTTCACTCACTCGCTCGCTCGCTCGCTCGCTCTAACTCTACACTGCCCCACACCCCCTCTATCCCATGCCCGTCCCCCGCGCCCACTCGCCGCAGCCGGCGATTGGGCTCGGCCTTTGCAGTTGCAGCTGCAGCTGCTTTGCATAATGTCCGGCAACAACAGCAACCAGGGCGGCGACACACAGAGCCACCACTAGCGCGATTGGCAATTACAACAACTGCAATGACAACAACAACAGAGCAAGAATAACACTATCACAATAGCAGCATTAACAACAACAAACACCGCAATGCATTCACGCCCCGAACCTCAAAATTCAAAATCAATGTTAATTTTTGTGTTTTTTCGCCTGATTTTTTCGCCTTTTCAGTTTCATTTTTTGCGCGGGCGAAAAAGAAAATCCCAACAACAACAACAACAACAACAGCGGGCAATTTTCGTTTCCCACGCACACAGACGCAGCGGCGCCCACGAGCGTGCGAGCGTGCGAGCGAGCGAGCGAATGTGTGTGTGTGAAAGTGCGCGAGATGCAGTCACGCGTGAGTGTGTGAGTGCGTGTGTGTGTGAAGGTGTGTGTGGGGATTGTTTTAAATAAAAATAGGCTACAATGACAGCAACAACAACAACAACAACAACAACAGCAACATCAGCAACAACAGGAACAACATTAATATAATAAAAACCCACAAATAGCGACAATCACTAAAACAGCAATAACGACGACTAAAACAGCGCCAGCAACAACGCCATCGACAACAGCGGACAGCAGCAGCGGCAGCGGCAGCGGCACCAACAATGGCGATAAAAATAACAACAACAACAAGAACAGCATTTTATGTACTCTGCCATGGCCAGGACTCGGGTCTCGGGACTCGCAGGACTATTTTAGCCGATGCTATCATTGAATAATGTTCGCTCCCTTTGTTTCCCCCTCCCTCTCGCTTGGGAGCCCATTTCGTGTTGTTGTCGCCATTGCTGTTGTCATCACTGCTGCAGTAGTTATTGTTGCTGCTGCTCGGAGCCAATTGTTTTAAATGCGTCGCAAGCGGGCCGCGTCACCGGCCAAAAGCGACCCGAAGTCGGCCAAATTTCAACAGTCGAGGGCCCAAAACGCGCGCTTAAAGCCAGGGCTCCCGGGACGAGGACCGGAATCGTCATCGTCATCGAAGGATAGACTCGAAGACTGCAGAAACCGGTCGCCGCATCTGCTCCGCGGACCCCCAGGCGGACTGGAAGAAGGCCCCGTGATTTCCTTCACCCGTCGAGGGGGTCCGGCCCGATCCGCGGCGACCCCGTCAGAGCCAGACCGAGGTGAACGCCATGGGGACGATGGGGGGAACGAGGAGCTGGAGATCGAGGAGGGTTCGGTGGGCCCGGGTCCAGCGGCGAGCTCCCTCGGCCAGTTGGGCTCGTCCGTGGTCCACTGACAACAGGCTCCAGGCCTTGGGACCCTCGAGACGCGCGATTTTCGCTTCCGAAGAAAAAGGCTCAACCTCCTGCCCGGAGGACTCTCACGACCCACATTCGCGACGTCGCCGGCTGTGACCAAACGGAGGCGGCGGCGGAACCTGGGCTGAGCCGCGACGTGGCGACAACGCGTGCCTCAAGTGCGGCGTGGGTCTGGCCACGAGGGGGCCAGGAGGTGAAGGGCCGGCGGAAGAGAGCGGCGGTGGACGAGGAGGAGCGAGGGAGGAGGAGACGAAGGATCGGTTTTCCTGCCTCCCTCTCCTTAAAGAGCCCTCGGTCTCGGTTCCGGGCCTTCGACGCCGAGAAAACCAGTCAATTCAGGGGAAGTCAAGGCTCTTGCCCTCAGCCTCGGTGCCGACATCCCCGGGAAGTTGGAGCTCGTGACCCACGGCCGCCGCCTCGCGAATTGCACGACCTGGCTCAACTCAATCGGCCGGGGAATTTCATCGCTGGACCCGGCCTACTGCGGGCCGCACGAACCCCCCCCTCTCCAGGAGCACCTCCATCACCTCCGGCCCTCCCCGCCTTCCTCCTCCTCTGCTTTTCGACCTCCTCCTCCCTCTTCGAGATTCGCATTTAATTGGGAAGAATTTGGAATTCGTCTCCAGGACGACGGGTCCGGCCGCCGTCGGCTTCGGGGTCGCGCGGGGAGCGGGTCTCGTCCCGCTGCCTGCCGGAGGGCCACAGTCGGGACCAGAGTCGGAGTCGGAGGCGGCATCGGCTGACGAATTGCGAGGCGAGGGTGTCGAAAGCCCGGCATTGGGAGCTGCCGGCCGGACAAAGGGAAGGGCAGCGCTTTGACGACACACGGACACCCCACACGCACACACACATGCACGCTTCCCAGAGTTGGGAAAGCGGAGCAGGGCCGAGGTGAGATGGGGGAGGGCGAGGGCGAGTGGCGAAGGAGCTCCTGGCAAATCGAATGCAGCGGAGCCCGGCCGAGGGGCGAGGAACGGGCAAGGGAGGGGCGAAATGAGTGAGCGAGCGGGACAGGGAGTGAGTGAGCGAGCGGGCCAGCGAGTGAATGAGTGGGCGAGTGCAGGGGATGAGGACGAGGACGAGGTGAGGACGTTTATTTTCCGCTTTCCCTCCCCCGCATTCGCGTCGTCGTCGTCGTTTGTTTTTTGCGGACGAAGAGCGTTAAATTGAAGCATACTTCTAGGCGGGTTAAAACGCACACTCACACGCATGCACACGCACACACACACACGCGCTCGCCCACTGCCTCCCATACGTGGACGACACACCTACGCGCGCAGGACACGCCAGCCAGCCTTCGAATGAAAAGCAACAAGAAGGACAGCGAGAAGAGGAGCAGCAACAACGCAGGAAGAGGGACGACAACAACGAGAGGAGGCACAACACGAACAACAACAAATGGGGCTGCGAGCCCCGTTAGCAGACCGCAAATTGTGGGCTGAGTGGGTGTGGCATCCAGCAGTAAATTTCATTCGAAGAGTTCGAGCTCCTTCTTTTTGCGCCTTCGCCTCGTTTTGCGCCCTCCCGGTCCGACCGGGTCCGGCCCTGCGAACCGAGTCGGTCGAACCGTGCGTGCGGGCGTGTGTGTGTCCATGTCTGTGTCCGTGTCCGTGTCTGTGTGGGCGCCGTCCCTTGGCCAGTGCGCGACGACGTGTTGCAAATGAAACGCTCTGCAGGAGGCAGGGGCGCCGGCTCCGGGCTGCGGCTCCGGTCGGCGGACCGTGGATCGGCCGGGGTCCGGGCGCCCGTCGGACGGCCCTTGGGAGGGGGCGCGGGCGGAGGTCCCTTAATTTCGCCGCTGCAATAGAAGCGCAAAAGTTCGCTCTCAATGCCTCGGTCGCTCCAGGAGTCCTTTTTGCCTGTTTGCCTTTGCGCCCGTTTAATTTTTTCCTCTTTTGCCACCCCCTTCATGTTGTTTCGCAACGTTGCTTGTTGTAGCGCCAGCGATTGTTGCAGTGGTTCGCGGCGCTCGCGGAGTTGAGGAAATTAATTAAAAATTGTTTTCAATTAAAATTCGCCAGCTTCTCGCGACTCCCCCACGCGCTTCCCCATTATTCGAGGCCACGCCCACGGCCCTCCTCGTCGTCGGCCTCGGTGCAGCCGAAGACCTCGCCCTAGCCTCAAGTTCGAGGTTCGCATTTCGTGCCGACCCAAGGAGTCGCCCCGGGAGTCGCTTTTCAGAAGCCGCGCCACTTTCGCTCTCACGACTGATGCGATGCATCGTCGGGCGACAGCTGGCGCGCGCTACAACAACTCCGAATCGGCAGCAACAACGGCAACGGCAACGGCAACAGCAACACGAACACCTCGCCACCATCCGGCGGTGCGAGGACGAAGTCCCTCCAGACGCCAGGGCCAACAGGACTCGGGCGGCTCCAGCGAACGCGTGTGTGGTCGCCCAGCCTCGGGGCTCGGCCTCGGTCTCGGTCTCGGGGCTCGGAGATCAGGGCTCCACTCCATCCTGCAGCAAGGCGAGACTTTCCCACGCATTATTAATGTCACTGGATCCGTCTGTCCGTCCGCCCGTCCGTCCGACCAGCTGTGAGTCCATTCGTCTGGCCCTCCATCTGAGCGTCCTCTTGAGCGGCGATGGCGATGGCGAGGCGAGGGCATCGGCGTGGACGATGTTGTCGATGACAATGGACTGGATGATGGCGCTGTTACTGTTGTTATTGTTGGTCCCCTTGTTACTGGTCTTGTTGTTCGTGTGGTTGTTATTGTCATTGTCATTTCGGTTACCGGCGCCGGCGTTGTTTTTGTATCAAATAACAATTTGCTTGATTGAATTTTCATCGGCGCGGCGCCCAAGACCGACCGTCTTCCCCTTCTCGTCCCCATCGCCATCCCTTCTCCGGCTCTCCAGCCCCAGCCCTTCCTCATCCCTTCCCCAGCCCCGGCCCGGCTCGATCACGCAGGATTACGGTCGTCCGGCGGATTGTTTTCCATAAACGTTTCGCCTCGGTTTGCCTCGGTTCGATCCAAGCGCCGTCCGTCCATCCGTCCGCCTGTTTGGCCGGCGGATATCGAATTACAAGAACAATGCGAGGACATGATTTAATTTTGCGCCCTGCTCGCCTGTGGCTGGGCTTCGTCGACATCGGTGTTGTTGGCTTTTTTTCTCTTCCAACTGAGCGGCTGTGCGGCGAGATTATCGCAGGGGCCGCTGATTCAATTGGCCGAGGGCCGCCGCGGCGCCCGCGACCCGTCGCCGCCACGGGCCGCGTGAGAAGTCACTGGGCGGGAGACGTCCCTGTCCCCGCCTCCGTCGCGGCTCCGCGGACGGTGGACGTCGGGACGCCTGGACATCTGTTCGCAGGAGTCGGCCCAAGGCGTCCGGCGGCGATGGTGACAAGGGGGCGATGATTGCGCCAAGGATGACGACGATGGTGTCGCCGATGATGAGGCTGCCGACTCCGACGACAAGGATGACGGTTAGGATGGCGATCAGAACAACAAGGTTGACGCCGACAAGTTTCGGGACCACGTTGACGACCAGGGGATGCTGGCGATGCCTCTGAGGCCGACACCTGACGCGCTCCCACCATCGGCTGAGGTCGCCACGAGCCGTTGCTGAGAAGCTTCAGGCGTCTCGGGGAGTTCGGTCGAGTCAGGGGTCCAGGGGAAGAACAGTTGAGTGGAGGGGCGTCAGTCGGGTTCAGGGGTGCCAGGGAGAGCTGATCTGGACTCACCTGCGGGCACATCTTGCACTGGTACTTCCTGCCCGTCGCGCCGCCGCCGAGCCCGGCGCTGATCTTGGTCGCGTTGATCGGCTGCGGCACCACCAGCAGGGCCGCCGAGGCCGCCGCCATCGCCGAGCTGTGGTGCGAGACGTGGCCGCCCGGGTGGCCCAGCCCGTGGCCGTGGGCGTGGCCGTGTCCGTGGCCGTGTCCGGCGTGCGCGTGGCCGTGGGCGAGGCCGTGTCCGTGTCCTGCGGGGCCGCCGGGGCCGCCGCCGATGACGCCGCCACCTGGAAGGGAAGCGAGTTGAGAGCGGTTCGAGCGAGGTCGCAGGGCCGAGGGCCGAGGGCCGCCTACCTTGGGCCGAGGCCACGTGGTGCTCCAGCCGGTTGTCCTCCAGGAAGTGACCTGAGCCAGCACGAACAGAGAGAAGGAGAGAGAGTGAGTCGAGGCTAGCGATGAGAAACGCCGCGGGAATGCGAACGAGCGAGCGCCGACGCGCGAATAAATCAATTCGGCGATGGAAACTGTGTCAATTACTCGCGGCTCCTCGGACGCGCGGGCGAGGCCGCCGGGCGCCAGGGGCCGGCTCGTTAACGACTCACGCCGGTGGCGCCACCCGGCGCCAAAGATGGCAGTCGTCGACCGGCTCACGGCGTGCGCGGCCGCGCCTCGCCACGTCTCGCCTCTAATGCGACATGAAGACATCTCGCGTCCAATGGGAATGGGAATCGATCGAACGCTCGATCGATCGCCATGTGGCGTCCGCGGCAGGCGAGACGGGAGGGTGACGGCGGCGGTGGCGGGGGGCGGGCGCGGCATGATTAATGGGGACCGGCTCCAGGTGGTTCCCAACTAGGAGCGCGATCTGGGACGACTTTTTCCGCCCCGTCGACGGCCGTTCGCTCGGTGGCGCCGCGACCGCGTCCGTCAAGCTCACGCCGGACCGGGTCCGCGTGGAGCGCCTGGGGCCGGGGCCGGGGCCGGGGCCCGGGAGCTGAGTAGATGGACCCGATCCTCCCAGCTTCCTGAAGGAATGCCGGCTGCGCGACGCCGCTCAAAGAGGCCGCCACCGTCGTCGTCTTCGGCGGAGTCGGTCGTGCCTCCGGCCCTCATCGTCACGCCGCCTCCGTCCCGATTTGGCCGCGCTGCGGCGCCCCGCGCACATTGCGGTCGTGGCCAAAGCGGGAGGAACGCGCTCTAATTGCCTCCCAGCCAGCCGCAGCGGGGGCCGACGCCCGACGCTTGGCCGTGGACTCCAGACCGGCTCCACCGACAGATCGATCGACTGGCCCGACCACATCGGGCCAAACCAGAAGCGACGCGACGTGACGAGACCACATCGGACCAGGCCAGGCGGAGTTCGCAGCCTCCGCGTTTGAGCCACGCACCGGCTGGAGCGCCGCGTCCTCCCGCTCCTCTTGAGGCTCCCAGGAGTCGCGAAGGCGCCTGAACTTTGAACTGCTGCGGTGCCCGCCAACCGAGTCGCCGACCTCCGTCGACCCCGCGCCCTCGCTCAATCTGAGCCGGCTCGAGGGACTCGTGCAAGGCATGTTAATTCGGCAGCAGCGGCCGCCAGCGTGCGATCGCTGGAGACGTGGTCGGGGTCGGAGTCGGGGTCCGCGGCCTCGATCTGGTGGCGTCGTCGTCGTCGTCTGTGTCGGCGGCGTGGGGCAGGCGGACGGCGGCTGGGCTGTCGCAGGGTCCCGATGCCGCCGTGGCCGTTGTAGCGACGTTGCCGACGTTATCGCCGCGATCGCGATCGGGCCACGGCGATTATCGCGTCCAGATACCGCGGCGCGTCGAGTGGGGCCGCGTCTCGGCCCGCGTCCATGTCCAAGTCTGTGGCAGTGTCCGCGTCCGCTTTCGCATCCGCATCGATGTCCCCGTCCGCGTCCACGTCTGTGTCCCTGTCGATGTCGCTGTCGCTGTCGATGTCAGCGCGTCGCCGGCCTGTTTTTGCTGCTCCCGCCGACGTCGTCGTCGCCACCGTCGTCGCCGCTTGTTGTTTGCATCTCAGGAATTTATGTAAACATCTTGTAAGCATCTTGTCGCCGTTGCTGGCGATCGCGCTCGTCGTCGTCGTCGTCGCCGCCGCTGTTGCTGCCGTCGTTGTCCCTGTTGTCGCCGTTGTCTGGGGCCCGCCTGGCATGCGGCAGCTGTGTCGAACATCCGGAGGTCAGCGCGGTCGCCTCCGCCAGCCGTGGGAGTCGCGCGCGTCGCTCCCGTCGTCGCCTGGTCGTCGTCTCTTCGTCGCGCTCGCCCTCGCCCTCGCCTACGTCGCGCGGATTCGGTCCCGATCTCCATCGCGAGCCGATCGAGCGATATGAAAATCAGTGCATTGTGTGCGGCCGCCCCCGTCGCGGGCCCCGGCGACCCTCGTCGCCCTGACCCGCTCCGGCCGCGTAGATCGCAATCGTCCGGCGCGATACCATCGCCGACATCGCGTCGCTCGTTCGTGATAATGTTCGGCAATTTGTGGCCCGGATCGCGGCGTCGCCGGTCGCCGGTCGCCGACTCCGCTCTGGCCAAATCGGCGGCCAATTAAGCGCTGGTGGACTCACCTTTCTGCAGGTTGTTGTGGTGATGGTCGTTCATCTTGGCCTGGGAGAGAGAGCGAGAACGGGAGAGAAATTAATATTAGGCGATGAGATTTCCTTCGGTGGGATGGGGGGTGGTTGGACAGGCAGGGAGGGAGAGAGGCGGGCAGAGTGCGTGCACGGCGGGGCGGGTGGAGGCTCCAGGGGCGATTGGCGTGGGCTTCTCTGGGGGTTTGTTCGAAGTTCCGTCTGTTTGGGACCCCTGCAGCCACCAGGCCATGGGTTCTGGTCCGTCACATCGGACTGATGACTTCGTCAAGCCGTTCGGTGGGCCAACTGTGGACCAGGCGGCGGTCGGGCGCGTCCCGGAGGCTCCGAATCCGCTCGCTCCAAAGCCGACGGCGCGAATTCAAAACCAGGCGCCGGGGTCAAAAGCCAGGCCCCTAAAACACAGCTGCGATGGATTTCAGATCGCGTCAAATCGAACAGGACTACAAAAATGACAACCACAACAACAACCGGCAGCAAATGAAAGAGCAACAACCAATCCATAGATTGACGATTGAAAATCTATTGAAACGCAAACCCATGCGGAGATAAAAACATTCATAAATTACCATGCGCCCGAAGGTAGGCAGCAAAAAACGACAACGAAAAACATGCACAAAACAAACAGAACTAGAAGCCGAAGCCGAAGCAGAGTCAGAGGCAAAAACAAACAGCAGAAACTGAACAAAAACCAGCTAGAATAATGCAAACGGCAAAAGTAAAGCAACAACAACGAGAACAGGCGGCAAATCGTGCGCAGCGGAAAAGCGGGCGGCAATAGAAAAGCGTTAAGCGGCGGAAGCGCAAATCGATAGAAGTGCGTGGACCGGAAGCGGGTGCAAATCGATGGAAGATGGCGGCGGCCTCGGCGGCGACCTACGACAACGAAGGCGGAGGCAAAAACCAAGGATATCAAAGCGCCAGCCGACACCAACAAACAGCAACGACAAGAACAACATGATAGACCAACAGCAGCAGCAGCAGCAGCAGCGGCAGCGGCAGAACAAAAACGCGCATAGATTTATGAGCCACGGGGCACGTGTTGACAAAGCAAACAAGGACAATAGCAACAAAAACAGTAACAAAATTAGCAACAACAATAATAACACAATAACACAATAACAACAATAGCGGCAGTAAACAACAACAAACAACAACAATAACTGGAACGAGTGCAGCAGCAATAAAAGCATATTTTTTAGATATTCTTTAGAAACGGAAGCAAATGAACAGGGCGAGCGAGCGAGTGAAAGGGAGAGTGTTAGGCAGAGCGGGAGGTGGTGGAGGGGGGGTGTTCATAGGGGGGCATAGGGGGGCATACCTCATATCCTTGCTTCATGGACATGTGGCTGCGGGGCGTCGGCGGCCAGCCGTTGTAGTCGCCGATCTCTTTCGCGTGCTGTCCGCACGGCTGCAGCGCCGAGAAAGAGAAAGAAACATAAAGGTGAGGCCATGGAGAGAGGTAGGGGAGAGAGAATGAGAGGAGGAGGGGAGAGCGAAAAGAGGGAGTGAGAAAGACTAAGAGAACGGAGGTGATGGCGCGACAAACGTCACAACCGCCACAGGTTCCACAGACAATGTCGTCGCGCAAAAACCGGCGAAACCGAAACGGGGCGGGCGACGATTTTCTAATTTTTTTCTAATTTTTGAGATTTTTTCCACACATTTTGTTTATCGCGATGCAGCGAAACCTTCACTTTCACCTCGCGGGAGGCAACAAAACGCAAACCTTTGAAAAGCACCACAGCCGGAAGCGAATTTCGATCCGAATGCGGGGGCGGCGAGCGGTGGGCGGTGGGCGATGGGCGGAAACGGATACGGAACCGGCTGCAAAAACTATTCCACGCTCTATTTTCAAACATTTAGCTAACATTTGACGCCGTTTTTTCGCGCCGCTCGCGGAACGCGGTCCGTGGCCTGGGCGAAAAAACGCCGGCGCCTCCATAAAAAATTCACCATTTGGCGGTCATCTAAGTCAATAGCGACCCCGACCCCGACCCGCCCCGCCCCGCCCTCCGGCCGAGGCTCGTCGAACGCGCGCGTTTTCGCGGCCCGCGGCTGCCGGAAGTCGGCGATAGGCCGAGGCAGGCGGGCGGGGCGGCGCGGCTTCCACCGGGTCGTTCACTAAATTCTAATGCAATTTAGCAAAAATACCTCTGAAGAGTTCGTCGATCGGCCGACGGGTGGCGGGTGGCGAGGGCGGCGGAGGCGGCGCCGCACGGGGGCGTGGCGGGGCTTCGCATAACTTCGCGCCTCGGGCCAGGCGGCGGCGACCAGCGCGCGCAGCGGGGCCGACGGGCGAGGGTGCAACAACAACAACAACCAGAATGCAGCAGCCAGTGCTGTAACAACGGCAATAATGACAGGAGAGCGAGAGGCGAGAGGTGAGAAGGAAGAATTGAACGAAAACTCAAAAGGAAAAATTTGAAGTGAACGCTGGGAGGAGACACGTAGAGTGAAACAAAAATTTAAAAGAAAAACGAAGAACGAAAAACGAAAAGAAGATGAAAAGCGAGAAATGAGAAACGCAGCACGGAAAAGCGAAAACGAGAGGCAAAAAGGAGAAACGAAAGCAAAAAGGCTCCGAAAACGGCCGAAAAAGCAGCGGCGAAGGGACGAGGGGCGAGTGTGGCGTGTGAGAGTGTGTGTGTGGGGGGTGGGCAAGTGTGGATGTGTCGATAGTTCGTGCGCGGGGTGGGGGTGAAAGCGACGCAGCTCGGCCTCTGCGCAGAGACGGCGGGCGCGGGGCGGGACGGGACGGGACGAGGACGAGGAGAAAACAAATCGTGGTCGATTTTGAAATGATGAAATTGTTTTCGGGATGGAATTAAATTTTAAATTTCATTAAAACCTCTAATGGATAATTCATTACAATTAAATTGTCGAAGGATTAAGTGCAGTTTTTCCGCATCGCCTCGCCCAGAATGTCCTTCGGCGTCCAGGGATCGGAGGACTCGCCTCGCGCCACGGCCTCCAGTCGCAGCTCACGACAATTTCCAGTCGCCTCGCCCCGGTACCGATTTTCTAGCTTTTTCAGATGTTCTAGATCTTTTAATTTTCCTATACCCCTTTGGCCTTTCATGTATGTAAAAATCAGTTCCCGAACTCTTCATCACCTACTGATATTCCTCATTATCATTATATATTCTGGGATTTAATTACTGGCCGACCTGATTGAACTTGATATTTATTCCAATATATATTTATTCCAATAGACTTTTTAACCCTTATTCTATAGAGTAATGAGCAGGTGATTGTATTTTGTATTAATTATAAATTTTTTAGTTTCTTTTTATTCCGTAGATTGAATTTTGAATTTTGCTCCGAGCGACTCCGGGAATTTTTCGAAAAAACCTGGCCGGCTGACTCCGTCAATCACAATAAATTTAATTAAAACGTGTTCACAACATTTCCCGAAATTGACCTGTTAAAAACTTTTTGATAAGGACTGCTTTTCCAAAAAAATTACAAATTGTGGAATTTATTGAAAAGTTTTCGTTCGCATTAGTCAATAATATGAAATGAAACGCGAGCTGTTTTGGAAAACAATTTATAAGTTATTTCACTTGTCTCATTTGACGACGCTTTTTTAGTATTTTTTTGGGTTTTTTGATACTGTTTCATTCATAAAAATTGGCTATCATGAGTTCGTAGAATACGTTGAATTTGCTCTGGCTTGTTTATTTTACCAAAAAATCACATGATTCTTCCAAACTTCGATCTCAGAGCAAAATTTCCTCTCAATTTTTTCGATTCGATTTTATTTGATTCGTTTATGAAATGGACCAAGGGAATTCCTTTCCACCCAATGTTCAGTTCGATATGTATTTAACCTAATGTTCAATTCGGCCAATGTCTGACTTGAACTTCCTGCATTCCCTCCTCCGCGTTCGCCCGCCCAAAGGCCTGGATTCAACCGCCGAAGTACGCGGTGACTGGCTGTCAAGTGCCGATTATTACCAAATGCCGATTAGAGCAACTAACCGTGGTTCGCGCGACCTGGGCCGAGATTAATCCGCCCTAATTTCACCCCCATTGCACCCCAATCGAAATCGAAACCTGCCAATTGAGCTCGGCGGACTGAATGGAGCGCCGGGAGTGGCCGGCGGACGGCACGAGCTGACGAAATCGGTCCAATTCGGGTTAATTTGAATCGGCGTAATCCGATGCGATTGTTGTTGTTGTCGTGGGTCCCTCGACCCCGGTCGCCACGTGCTGGTCGTCGTCCTGCGGCGAGGCGAAGATGATTTCGATCTTCGATATCGGCGATTGACGACCGATCGCTCGCGACGGATCGCGGCAGGACTCGGCGCCGGGGAGGACCGGAGGACGGAGGGGCTGCGGGATGCCGGTTGATCGACCTGCGAGGGACCGACGACGAGGGGCCGCTGCACGAGGCCGCGCTGGCCACTGACGCCACGGCGGCCAAATCAACTACTGCAAAAACGACCGCAACAACAACAATAACTACAACAACAGGAGGAAGGCCCATCGCGAGCATTTCGAGAAATTAATCAATAAAAAGGCAACACTTTTCACCGCCCCCGCCCCCGCTCCGCTTGTGCCCCTTGGAGACTCGGCTAACTTCACACTCGACCAAATCATATTCATTCGCACCCACCCACACACACACGAACACATGGACACATGGACACTTGGACACACACCGACTCACACAGGGGACGGAACAAAACGCACGCAGGCTCACATGTGAATACACTAACATTTTCTATGCCTGCACTGAATGCAGAGCAACAACAACAACACAGCAGAACAACAACCACAGCGACAACATCGACAACGACAATAACATGAAGAGCAAAAATGATGGCAAAAAATAACAGCAAGGAAGCGAAAAAATAACTACTACAATAACAACGCCAATAGCAAAACTCGCAATACAATAACAACAACAACAACAACAATAGCAGCACTAACAAAAACAATGCGCTTCAAATTGGACTCGCCACACACTCAGCCCGACGCAGCGACGGACACACACGAACACACACTCACTCACCCCTCCTCTGTGTGTGCACGCACGCACACAGACTCGACGGCGCAGCAGCCGCAGCCGGAGCCGGAGCCGCAGCATCAGCTGCAGCAGCGACGGAGGCGCCGCCGGTGACGGAGGCGTGGCAGAGGAGAGCGGCCAGTGATGTCCACTCAACCCACGTGCACGCACACACACACACCAACACGCCAACACGAACCGCGCTGCACTCGACCCTCGGTCTCGGCCTCGTCGCTCGGCGCTCGGCGGTCGGGTCTCGATGCTCGGCTCGGACAAAAATCCAAAAACCAAAACAAGGTGACCAGCCGCGCGGAGGGTGGGCGGGCGAGAGAGCGGGGTCGTGGTGAGTGTGTGTGTGTGGGCGGGGGTGTGGGCGAGCACGTCGGCGTGTGCGTGTGTGTGTCGGTGTTGCTTTGTGCGCGGAGCGAGAGAAAACCCGACCATGACAACAAAAAACGAAAAAACGAAAATCGAAAAAACGAACTCGAAAAAACAAACAAATCGCGAAAAAGGTCAAAAACAAAACACGATTTTAACCCCTTCGGCAACCCAGTTCCAATTTCCCCCGCAAACACAAACACACAGCCCTGTGTGTGTGCGTGTGTGTGTGTGTGTGTGTACGTGCACACAGGCTCGTGCAGCTCACTAGTCGCTGGAAAAAAGCTCTTAATGCATAGAAAAGGGCCAAAAGAAAAAATTAGGAACGTTTCCTCCTCCTGCTTCGGTCCCGGTCCTGGCGCTGAGGCTGCCCGTGGTTCTTGTTGTTGTCGCTCTACTCGCTCTACTCCTCCTGCCCAGGACGAGGGTTGGACGCTGCGCTCGCTCCCTCCCCTCCCCCTCACACCCCCGCCGCCCATCCCCAGTCGCCGCGCCGCCGGCAGACGAGCCGGGCTCGCGCCGGCCCCGGCCCGGACGCCCTTCTATTTCTACATTTTTTCCAATTTTTCACGGAGTTTTTCTATTTTCTGCTCCTCGTCCGTCCCTCGGCCGGCTTCGTTTCGTTTGGCCAGCGCAAAGGAGGAAATGGAGGAGGAAGGGAAAATTCGCCCGCAATTTTTTCCCCGTCTGGTTCTATTGATTTTTTCCGCGTTTGAAACGGCCACACAACAACAACAACAACAAAAACAAAAACAACTCCAACGGCGGTAACAAGCAGAAGAACAAGAAGAAGAAGAAGAGGAGCCCACGCTCGAATTGTGCATTTGAAAGGAAGCCCGTGTGGTCTGGGGTTAGAATTTCAGTCGGGACCGAGACCGAGACCGAGACCGCGTCCTGCGGCCGGCGCTTCCGCATTTCCCGGGCCCGCCGTGGACACCGCTTTAAGCCACTGGTGACCTGCGCCCTGGACCGGGCGCCGGACCCGAGTCGGCCCGCTGCAGGCTCCGATGCCGTCCCAGGCTCTGGTCCTGGGTTCGGCGTCGGTCGCCAGGTCCTGGAGGGCCCACGCTGTCCTGACCACCCTTGGTCCGCCTCCCGCTCGCTCGTATCCAGTTATTCGACGATCATCGGCCAAGTTTTAAAGAAGCTTGAACCGAATTAAACGCACGTCGTCCTCATGAATTTGACGGACTCTTTTGAAATGGAATTCTGTACAACTTACAACAAATTTGTCACTATACAAATGAAATTCGGGCCTCTTTTACAGAAAATGCCCCCTATTTAAATGGAATTCGTCCCTACTGACGTGGCACTAGTTCCAGTTTCAGAGAATTTGTCAGCGATCAATGAAATTTGCCCAGAATTAGTCGTTCCTCCACTTTTACTAGATCGACTTACGCCTTGTTACTTGATCGACTCCCCCGAGATCCCCTGGGAAAATCACTATCTCTCGCCTTCCAACCCACCCCGTCCCACCACCTTCGTCCTCCCACTCGCTGCTGGAATTTACTCTGTATCGCCCTCGCTCTGGGAACGTCTCAATGTTGGCACGTCCCTTCCAGAATGCCCTCCCCCATCGCTCTCCGGCCTCTCCCTCGCTCTCTCTCGCCCACCGTCTTCGTCCTTCCTCTGCCCTAGACATCGACGGTTCTCCTGCCTCTGATTCCGCCTGCCCATGTCCCTAATTTCGGCTTCTCCTTCACTTCCACTCATTTGCTCACTTTCTGCGCTTCCTCGCTGACTTCTCGACATCGTCCCCCCTTCCTTCTTCCCGGTCCCGCCACGTCCACCTGACTCTTCCCTCGCCCGCCCTCGTGCCGCCCACCCGCGGCGCTTCCACTCGCCTGCGGTTCCTAATTAATTTTTGCCGCGGTCCCTTCGAATCGCGTTGGTTTCGCGGCCTCCAACTCAACCAGCTCGACCACCCCTCCGGCCCGGTCGCGTCGAGATCAAAGCGCGGCAGGGCAGGACGCAGGACGCAGGACACGCACTTCCACGTCCGCCCGTCGTCCTTGGAGACAATCAATCTCCATTCATCTGGATGTCTCCACCCCGGGCGTGGACGAGGACGCCGGAGGACGGAGGACGGAGTCGGGGAGAATCGCAGGCTTCGGCGATGGCGAGAATCAACGCAGAGCGATGACGAAAATAAACATCCTCGTCCGCTGTCAAAGGACATGCAGCCCCTGCCCTGCCCCGGCCCGCCTCCCTCGTCCCCTTCCGCCGCCGCCGCCGCCCGGCTACGGACAACGAGCAACGACCCGAACCCGGCGCGGGCAAAAAATTGTTTACATCTTGCAAGGACGGCAGCAGCAACAATGGATACTGCTGGAACAACAGTAATTGCAACAACAACAAGCACAACAATCACTATGACAACAACAACTGCTACAACTACCACGACAGCTCCAGCAACAATGAAGGGCCACAAACGACGAACGACCTGGAAGCGAAGGCGCAGCAAAAGCGCAGGCCAGGCGGGCTGAAGCTCGCAAGGTGGGCCTTTGAGAAAAACCCAACGCGGAAGGGAGGGGCCGACGAAGGAAAAAAGGTAAACATTGGAAAAATCCCTTCTTCCAACGCACTCTTCCGCAGGCGTTGCGAAGGGTCAGGGCGGCGGCAACGGCAACGGCGACGACGAGGGTCGAAGACGCGGCTCTCGAGTTGGTCTTTGTGCGCAGGATGCAGGGGCACCAGAAAGGAGTGGGGAGAGGGGAAAGGGGGAGGGAAGAGGAAGAAGCAGATAGAGAGAGAGAGAGAGAGTGGGAGAGGGAGGGGGAGAGAGAAGAGGTCGTCGTCGAAGGTCTCTCTAATAATTTCAATTTCGAAAAATGCAGAAACTAAAACTTGTTAAAACTTTTCCACGGCTCTTCGTCCTCGACCTCGCTCTCACTCTCTCTCTCTCTTGCTGTCTCTCTCGCTCTGTCTTTCCCCTCACTCTTCCCTTGTTGTCCTCTCCGCTTTGGGACCTGCGTCGGCGTCCGCGGCCGAGTCTCGGCTCCACTTCATCAACACTTTCGCGCGGAATAATGAGAAAGAAATGCGGAGGCCACCGAGGATGAGAAAGGGAGGCGGCGAGAAGGAGGACGACGGAAAGAATAAAATGGAGTAAGACGGAGAACGCGAAGGCGAAGGCGAAGAAGCAGGAGCGAAACCTAAGCAGGAGGGGCTGCGAAGGACTTGGGGGAAGAGAGCTTTTGAAAGTTGAAGAAAAGTTGTCGGGCCCAAGTTCGGCTTCGGCTTCGCCTTCACCTTCGCCCTTTCCTTCCTCCCACCCTCCCTCTCTCTCTGTAGCTGTCTCTCTACGGCTAGGAAGGGACCCGAAACGCACCAAAACACTGATTAAACCAATTTGATCGGACCGCTGCCCGTTGCCCGTTGGCAACCGAGCCCAGGTGCCGGGCCAGAGGGTTCGAAGTCCTTCCTGGGGCATCGAAACGGAGGACAGCCGAAACTCGCCAGGTTCGGACTCGGTTCTTGACTGCAAGGGACGAGGAGAATCGACCTCGTCCACGCCCCATCCTGGACAACGACCCCGAGTCCTTCGGCGCGCGGGGCTCCTTCGCAAAGGCACACGGGCTGGGAGATGGAGAGGGAGGGGGAGGGGGAGGGGGAGGTGACGACAGGGAGGACGTTCGAACGAGGCCGGACAGACGGGACAGCGATTTCAGGGATTCCTTGGTACTCACGTCCACGTTCCCGTTCCACATGTAGTGCATGCCCACGGCGGCCGGGTCGTGGTGGGTCTGGCCGGTCATGTGCTCGGCCATCACGGCGCTCATCCAGTGCACGAGGCCCTGGGTCGGGTTCTGGCCCTGCACCCCGCCGATCGGCATCGCGGCGACGACCGAGTTCTGCGAGCCGGGTCGCTGCTGGTCGAGTTCCAGCTGCTGCTGCTGCTGGAGCAGGTGCTGCTGTTGCTGCTGCTGCTGCTGCTGCGCGACGCCTTTGAGCGACGTCGACTCCGCGGTCGCTGCCGCCGCCTCGGAGGAGGCCTTGGACCGGGCCTGGAGCTGCTGCTGCTGGGCCGCCGGCTCGAGGTTCAGGGCCGAGGAGCCGGAGGTGGGCGGCGTGGGCGTCGCGGAGGCGGAGGTGGGCAGCACCGAGGGCGCGGCGGCGGCGACGGCGGGCCAGGCGTAGGTGGCGGGCTTCTGCGGAGAGAAGAAGGCGAAAGTTGGAGGATTAGTGCGGTGGACCAGTGGGTTCTGGAGGTCGGAGGGTCGGAGGGTCGGAGAGTCTGAGGGTCTGAGGGGGAGAAATGGAATCTTCAATGGAAAGGTCCCAGGGAGTCTTAGGACTTCAAAGGAGATGCTTCAAAAGGACGGTTCATATAAAGAGACTTCAAGCGGGCGTCTTCAAGGGGGAGCTCAAACTAAAGGACAGACGGCGGGCGTGGTGTTTTGGAGCTGAACTAACTTGGTCCGAGGAGTCGTGATCTTGATCGTGGTCGTGGTCGTGGTCGATGCCGAGCTCCTTCTCGTCCTCCTGGTCGGCGGCCGCCTGCAGAGCCGCCGCAGCCGCCGCCCCGGAGCGCTTGAGGGACTCGGCCACGGCGACGGCGGCGGCGGCCGGGGACGAGAAGAGCAGGTTGCGCGGGAAGTGGGCGGCCGGGGGCGTGGCCGCGTCCGTGGGCGGCGACGACGACGGCGATGGCGGCGGGAGCAGCTGCCGCTGATGGAGGTGCTGGTGGGGGTGATGGAGGTGTTCGTGGGGCAGATGGTGCGGCCGGTGCGGCCGGTGGGGCGGCTGGTGGAGCAGGTGTTGCTGCTGCTGCTGCTGTTGTTGCTGGTGCTGCTTCTGCTGCAGGACGGCGCTGGCGAAGAGGCTCTTGTAGAGCTCGGCGGGCAGGAGGAAGGGCGTCGGCTGCGGCTGCGGCTGCGGCTGGGGCGAGAGGGGCGGGGGGTGCAGGCGGCGCGGCGGGGGGCGCGGCATGGGCGGGCGGCCGGACTCGTCGGAGGGCGAGTTCGAGGCGGAGTTGGAGGAGCAGGAGCTCGGCGACATGGTCATAGTCCGAGGGTCCTCGGCTCGCCCGCTCGCCCGGCTCAACTCGGCGCGAAGCTAATGCGACCACGCGGACACCCACACGCACACACGTGCAGCGCGCTTAGACGCGCTCGTAAACACTCTCGCTTTCGGTCGCCCTCTCGCTCTCCCCCTCTGCTGGTGGCCTCGAAGCGGCTCCAAGAGCAAAAACTTCGGACGAACTTTTCCCACAAAGTTTCGCCGCTTCCGCTCCGCCGCCGTCTCCGTTTCGGCTTCCGCGTCCGCCTCGCTCGCTCTCACTCACTTCTATGCCCTAGCGCTCTCACTCGCTCGCTCGCCCCCTCTCTGTCGCTCTCTCGGCTTTCGACATTTTTTGCGGCGCCCAGTTTTTGAACTAGTTTTGCGAATTGCTCCTGCTCTCGTTGTTGTTGTTGTTGGTGTTGGTGTTGGTGTTGTCGCTGTCATATGTTGAACCTGTGGGAGTGTGTGTGTGTGTGTGTCTCTGCGTTTGTGTGTGTCAGTGGTCCAGCTGCTGCTGTTGTTGTTGCTGGATTTATTTAGCCAAACAACCTTGAAATATTTTTGTTTAGAATTCCGCCGACGCCCGCCGCGGCTCCGATTTTATTCGGCCCTTTCCCCTCGCTGTTCATCTATTTTCCTCCTAATTCTATTTTCGCGTATTCCTGTTTTCGCCGACGTTTTTGTTCCTCTTGCCGCCGCTTGTTGTTGTCCTTTTCCTGTTTGTTTCAATTCCTCTCGCCCTCTCGGGCGATGCGTTTTTGCTTTGATTTGGTTTTGGATTTGGATTTTGATTTTGTTGTTGATTTTGATGCCGGCTTTGGCTTGACTTTGACTTTGACTTTGAATCCGCCGATGGTGTTGTTGGGTCGGCTGTTGCGTATATTGGCTTAGCTGTAGTTGTTGGTTTTGCAGTTATTCTGTTTTGTTTTGTTTTGATATTCGAATTATTCTACCATCTGCTACGTTCTATCGACTATTTTCTACCTTCTAAATTTGCACTATTTTAGGAACTTTCGGTTTCGTTCGCCGCGTTTTCACTCGCTCACACGCGCATCTCGTCCTCTGGGAGCACTTTTTAGGAACTTTCGTTGCTGTGGACTTTCTATTCTATTTATGTGTTTTTTGCATATTTCTCTTCCCTTCCCCTCGCCCAACTTCACTGGTTGCGTGTTATTTGTATTTCTACTCCTCTCTTTCTCTCGATGTGATTCGCTTTTTCACTTTGCTTTGATTTGCATCCGCGGCTTTGGACGCCTCGGGCGTTGGCCGAAGTTTCGCGCTGCTCGGGATTTTTCACATGGCGGCAAACCTATTTCGAGAGGTTCGGAGCGGCTCGGGGCGGGCGCAGCGGCCGTTCCCGGGGAGCTTCGGGAATTAGTCGTGACTTCGGAAGCCCGGGCCATTTGGAGCCATTGGAAGAGGGAACAGGGAGAGAGGGAAGCGGGACAAAGGGAGGGCTGAACTCGGATTTGGTGCTGGCGTTGAGGAATCGCATGGGCAGGTGTCGGCAGTCGAGGCGCTGTCGGAGGAGCTCGACAGGTTGCCCGACTGCGATCCGAATCGCCGCGAGGTCGCCCCTCGCAAACGGAGGAGTCCGGCGCGGTCGGAGCGTGGTAAGAGGGGAGGGGTGGGGTGAGTTTCCCAGGAAGGATCGCAGAGGAGTCGCGGAGGCGTTCGAGAGCGAGGAGAGAGGTCGGGAACCCGAGTTTCGATGCAATGGAGGTTATTGAGTTTTTCTAAATATGTTCTTGTATTTCATTTGGTTGTTGTTTTTATTTTTTCAGTTCATGCCATTGCTTTCGTTCCGTTTTCAAGCGTATTTTTATTTCTCTATTTAGAAATTATGTTCACTTTAGAAAATGTATTATTTCGATTTTTAAGGCATTCTGTCATATCACATCTAATCATATCTACACTTGTCGCATTGATATGACTTTTTCAATGTGGCGATTTTTTGTTTTTTTCCATGCAATCACTGAATCCCGGTGCGGGCTCGTCCGGGTTTGGTTCGAGTCCGCGTTCAGCTCGGGGACTCGGGTCCGGATTCGGGTTCGGGTCCGGGTTCGACCGGGTGACGCGCATTCGACGTGCTGCAGCGCGGCTCGACCCGACTTTCGAAGGGCGCGCGGGAGGATCGAGAAGAGCGAGCGGCGACCCGACGACCCGGCGACCCGACGACCCGAAGCGAACGCGACGAGCAGCGAAGGCGGCGCAGCAACAACAAGCACGGAGCAACAGCACCAGCGGAGCGACGCGAAGCCAGCAGCAAGAACAACAAGCGAAGGAATTTGACCGCTTCGAGGCGAGCAAGCACGAAGCCCTTTGGCCCTTCTTCGGCTTCGCACGATTTAATTAGGCACGGATCTTCACAAAGGCGCCGATGGCGGCCTGTTGTTGTCGTGGCCGCAGGCGGACCCGGTGGAAGCGCGGCCGAATTGATCTGGACTGTATCTGGGGCTGGATCTGGACCTGGCCAGGACGAGCGCGCGGTCCTCCGGCAAGGACCACATATGAACTCGCGCGTCCTCCCTGCGACTGAGGCTGCGTTTGGCGTTTGGCGTTTTTCTGCGGCTCTTGTAATGCTTTTTCCTTTCTTCTCCTCGTTCCTCGTTCCTTTTTCTGTCTTCATTTCTCCGCAATCGTTTCGTTACGCCCCTCCCTCCCTCTCCAGCGCGCCATTCATCTCTTTCGGTCCTGCTCCTGCTCCTTCTCCTCGTTCTCGTCGTTCGACGCTTCTTCGGCTTCGCCTCGTCTCGCCCTCGTCTCGCGCCCCGTTTCGTTTCGTTT
This sequence comes from Coelopa pilipes, assembly GCA_947389925.1. Taxonomy (NCBI): domain Eukaryota; kingdom Metazoa; phylum Arthropoda; class Insecta; order Diptera; family Coelopidae; genus Coelopa; species Coelopa pilipes. Next base: position 13,203,968 of record OX376697.1, read on the forward strand.
CGGCTGCAGCTGCATCGCGGCCCCGCTCGCTCGCTCTGCTTGTAAAAAGATTGATTTTCTGCTTCGTCTTCTGCGCGCTTCCTTCTCCCGTTCTCTTCTGCCCCACTGCCCCCACTCGTCCGCCCGCCCATCCGTCCGTCCGTCCGCCGTTCGCGCGCTCCATTTTTATGTGCTTCAATTTTTTCCCCGTTTCCAGCGCGCGCTATGAATTTGTTTCTCCCTCTCCCTCTCGCCGAGCGCGTGTGTCCATGTGTGCGAGCCTCTGTGTGTCTGCATGGGTGTGTGCGGCGTCCTTAAGGAGCTGCCGTCGTCCACACAAGACGCTCGCGACGACGTGTGGGGCGAAAAAGGACAACATCAAAGCACAACACGGCGGCAGGGGTGGGGAAGGACGAGGTCGGGACGCGAAAAAGTCGCCGCAGCAGCGGGGCCACGGTGACCGGGCGGCGGGGCGAGGGTCGGCGCTATTTTTTATCCCTCGCTCTGCCCCTTCCCAGGACTCCGATGCTCTCGATTCCGATTCTCTCAACCCTGCACCGCCCCTTCTCATGTGGCTCCACCGCCTTCTAATGGCGGCGTCGTCAACGGCAACGGCAACGGCAACGTCGGCGCGGACGTAGACGTCGACGTCGACGTCAGGTTATTGTTGTTGTTTCTGTTTCTTTAGTAGACGCTATTGCAGTTTTTATTATTGCTCTTGATGTGGCCCGTTGATGCGGTTGTTGTTGTTGTGGTGGTGGATACTGTCGTTGCTGTTGCTACTGTTCTTGTGGCCCTTGTTGTTGTAACAGCACACCTTCCTTGCGCATCGCCCTTGCCATCTCTCGCTCAGACCGTCGGTTGAATCGAGATCGATCGATCGCCCGTCGATCCCCGAGCAGAACCCGGCGGAAGGACATCTGAGTCCCTTCCCTGAGTCACCGCATGGCTGACGTGGCGACCCCTCTTCTTCTTCCCCTCCCCCTCGGCACTTCTTCACTCATTCACTCGTTCACTCTCGCCATCGCGCTCGGCCGCGATCTCGTTCGCGTCGGCGCTGCAACCTCGAACCGGCTGCGGTTCCGACGACATCGGATCGGTTCGGTTCGCGTGATTCGCGATTCCTCTCGCTCTCGCGACTCCTCTCGCTCTCGATTCCTCCCGTTCCCGCTCTCGCGACTCCCCTCGTTCTCACCACACAATCGCGCGATCCTCGACGCAGGCGAGCCGGGCCCGAGCGCGATTCGCCGATCGACCCCATCACAGGGGGCCGGCGGCGAGAGGGGGACGCGGCGAGCGGCGAGTGCGGCGATTGCGGCGAATTCAGGGCGACTGGACGCGACTCAGGACGCGACGCGGACGAGGCTTCGGCGGCGAATGCACTGCGAGGACGAATGCGCGTCGCCGAGGTCGTTACAGTGGCTCCTCGGCGGCGGCGGCGGCGACGGCGGCAGAGTCGCCGGCAGCGGCAAATAAGTTGCCAACAACCACATCGCGGCGGCAACAGCAACGGCAACGGCAACAATGAGAGCACGAACAACGTCTGCAGGAGCAACAGAGACGCCGACGACTGGGACGAGGACGAGGACGAGGACGACGACAGAAAGGAATAAACGTAATGGAAATAAAAAGCTGTATATAGAACAATATTAAAAAGAAAGCGGCGAGACGGGACGAGGGTGGGGGGCGTAGCACACTTTCCAAGAAAGGATAACGCGGCGGCAGCGACAACAACAGCAGCAGCAACAACAAACAAAGAGCAACACAAACGCAAACCCCAGCAAAAACTAATGCAGCATATGGCAGAATCACACACACACACACACAGAAGCACACACTCACACTGAGCAACCCAGCGAAAACGGAAGCCCGACCGTCGTCCTTCGTCGCCGCCGCCGCCGCCGCCGCCTCCGCCGTTGTCGGCGTCTCCGCAGTTCTTGTGCTTTTTGCTCCTTCGCTCGCACGGTTTTTGCTCCGCGGCGCCGACTTCTAGGGTGGCAGCGTCGGCTGTCGGTCGTCGGTGTCGGTGCTGGTGCTGGTGCTGGTGTTTGGCGACGTCTTTTGCCTGTTCTGTTCGGCCCCAATCGGTTGTCTCTCGATGCCTGTTGTCGTCGCCAAAATTTGAGCAGGAGTTCGAAGGTCCCAGGTGGTTCTGCCACAATAATCTCGAGCCCTCAAGTCCCGCCGGGGCTGGACCGAAATCCACTGCTTGGACTTCAAGCCCAAGCAATTCCTCGGACTTCGAACGCAACTGGCGCCCTGGCTTTCGACCCGCAGCCACTCGCCCAAGTCAAATCGGCCCGAGTCGGGCGCGGCCGGCGACGCAGGCAGCACCCTATGGCGCGCTTTTTCTTCGCTCGCTTTCCTTCTCGCCGCCGCGGCCGCCGTCTTGCGCTCCACCGACGTCCGCGCCCTCTTCGCCTCCCCGCCTCGTGGGCCCGTCGCCCCTTCGCGCGGATAAAAAATGCGCGGCGTCCTCGTGGCTCGCGCGCGCTGCCGGCGAAGGTGGGAAGCGAGAGAGCGAGAGCGAGAGCGAGGCGGGCGACGACGGGCCGCTCTGGCTTAGAACCGACCGCCCTCCAGTGCCAGTGCAACAACAATAACAACAACAACACCCCACAGCAGCCCCACAGAACGGAGCAAAGAATCCTCGAGAGCATATGTTTTTATGTTCGAATGCAATATTTTTTCGCCGCATTCACCGCCGCCTCCCCCACCTCAGTCGCCCCTTCACCTCCCCCTCCTCCGCCTCGAGTGGCGCGCGGATTTCATATTTTTTCCAAATCAATTCCGTCGTCGCCGCCGCCGCCGCCACCGAAGACTTCCATTCGAGCACATCCTCCGTCGTCCTGCGTCCTCCGGGTTTTCCTTCTCGCCTCCCTCGCGATCGGCGGAATAAATGGCGAAATATATGAAAATATCTCGCTGCGCCGAGGCGGAGGGCGAACAAGCTGAAGAGGGCGAGGAGGAGGCGAGGGAATGGCGGGGGAGAAGTCGAGGCGGCCCGTGGTTCGAGGGACGAAGCTCGAGATGCGAGAAACGAGAGCCGGGGGACGAAGTTCGAGGGACGAAGGGCGCTGGACGAAGGGCGTTGGGAACCCATTCGAGCCAATTTCTTTGCGAGCGAGATGAGACGAGAGGAGACCGGAACTTAAAACCCTTTATCTCGGGCCCTCTCGCCCCTCTCCTTTCCCGATCCTGCTCCTGCGTCCGCTGCTTCTGGCCTCATATATTTATCTATCCGCAGAGCAAATGGCGGAGGGCACCGGAGCGCAGGCAGAGACCGCGGCAGAGGCGGAGGCGGAGGCGGGTGACGGTGAGGGCCAGGGCGGCGACGACCCAGTGATGAAGACAACTTGCAGTCAGCGGGGGCGAAGAACGAGACCAAAACAAAAGCAAAGCCAGACGTAACGTAACAAAGCAAAACAACAACGGAACGAGGAAGGACGGAGAAGGATATGATGAAGGAGAAGGCGAAGGCGAAGAGCGAACGGAAGGGGAAGAGTGGACGTTTCCACGACCTTCCAACGACAGCCACTGCTACAAATGCTCCTCATCTTCCACTACTGCTACAACTACTACGACAAGTCTTCTTCCACTACTTTCCCACTACTTCTTCTGATGCTTCTGCTGCTACTCCCGTGTCGCCAGCTCCCTCCCGCCCTGCGATTGTCCGCAGGTGCAAAAATTACACGGCGGCCGCCGCGTTCCATCTCAGGTCCCGGCTTCGGTCCCCGACCCGGCTCGTTCGCCCGTCGACCTGTTGAGCCGGGCCCTCGAAGCACCTGGCGGACGCAGGACTCCCGGGAGACGAGGGTCGACCCCGCTCTTCCTCCGGTCCTCTCCAATTGCACTGAAATTTACTTTACAACTGCTGCAAAACGATCTGCCCACGCAAAACGGTTGCCGTCATCCTGGTCCTCTTCCCGCCAAGTGGAGTTCTCACAATTCACTCTTACTTCTTGCATTGCCTCCCCTCCAGGGCCCCGCTCGTCCGATTTCGCCGTCCCGTGCAAGGACCTGCCCCGCCTGCCCGCCTGCCCGCCTCCTTGCCTCCAGCTGCCTCCATGAAGTGCTTTACCTCGTAGAAGTGCTGGAAAAAGGTCAGCCAGCCCCGAGTCCCGAGCTTTCGCCCTTCCATCCCGGTGCCTCGTTCGGTCCCCGGACCTCGGACTCGGGCTGCAGGGAGCAGGTGAGACCTGGGGCGAGGACGTCCTCTCGTGGCAAGCTCCGGCCGACGTCCCTGACCTCGGATTCCAGCAGCCGAGACGCGATCCTGCGACGTCCTCGAGCTTTGGTGCCGCAGCCGGCAGCTTTTCGCCGCGGCGTTGCCACCCTGTCGCCTCGCCGCCGCCACGGCGGACTCGCACCCGAACGCGCAGCCGAAGACAGGCTGGCCGGCGCTCTCTCTCTCAGTTTCGCCTTCGCTCGGCGCGCTCTCTCGCCGTCGTCCGTTCGTTCTCTTCGGCTCGCTCTCTTGGCCGCCGTCGCGCTCTCTTCGCTGGCGCTCTTCGCCGCTCCGCTCATGGGGGCGTGTTTGATGGGCTCCTTTTTGTCGCGTCGCCGTCGCTGCCGCGCGCTCGTTTTTTGCCTGCATTTAAATTGATTTGAGAACGCCCACAGATGTCGCTTTTTTCGCCTCTGATTCGCTGCTGCTGCGCCTCGGCTTTTGTTGTTGCCGTGTGGCTCAGATGTTGCCAGTTGCCAGTCGGTGTTGTTGGCGTTGGCGTTGGCGTTGTTGCCATTGTCGCTGTCGCAATGCTGGCGGTTGTAAATTTTGCGCCGAGCCGTCGCCTGGGCCAATTGAAAGGCTTGCGTTAATTGGGAAAAAGCCCAGACGACTTTTTGCCGCCTCGCTTTTTGTATCCTCCCCTCCTTGTCGCGTTCCTCGTCCAATCGTCCTCTTGTCAAATTCATGTCCGAAGAGAATCAATACCGAACTTCTCTCTTTACATATCTCTGCAGCTCTTTTTATATATATTCTTAAATTTTTTAGTTTTTGATATGATATGGTTTTTTTTAATTCATTCAATAACTTCGTTTTATTGTTTTTTGTTCTTGAAGCTTTGAAGTATGAATTTTCAGCATCTTTTTCATTTTTTCATTTTTGAAACATAACAATATTGCAATTTCTTTAAGGATTTTAACTCTTGATTTAAATTCACGACACTATTTCAAGGAATATGTAGCGTTATGAAGAAAGCCTTCATATTACAAAAATCATTTCAACTTGTTTCAGAACCTTTCAAAATCCCATTCCAAACAATAAGTTGTATTCAAAGCAATTTATTTATTTTATTATTTTCATAAAATAGCCATAATTAATTTGGTCAAAATTATGCATCAATTTAAAATTTTAAAATGTTTCCAAGACATGAATTAAATTTTTATATAAATTGAGAACTTCAGTCGAAACATGTTTGCGTGTTTTATTATGAAGAGCGATTTTTTGGTTAATTACAACAGAAACCCCTCCTGTGTTTTTCACATATTTTCTAGTACATTTTTACAAGCCCAAACCCAACTCTCATTTAATAAGAGTCCTTCATAGAATAAACCACACTTAGTATGGACACACATCAACCGAATTCATATTTCTGAACTGACTTCTGAGACAGATTTCTGAGACAAATTTGTGAGACAAATTTCTGAGACAAATTACTGAGATCGATTTCCGAGATAAATTTCTGAGTCAAATTTCTGAGACAAATTACTGAGATAGATTTACGAGATAAATTTCTGTTTCAAATTTCTGAGACTAATTTCTGAGATAGATTTCCGAGAAAAATTTATGAGACAAATTTGTAAGACAGATCACCGATGTGGTATGTTCAGTGCTCTAAGACCTGTGAAAGAGGTGCCCACGTTAAAAAAAATGTACCGAAGCAAACGCACTGTATTTGCAAATCGCGAAAAGTTTAGAATGGCGACGACAATTGTATAAAAAACAATAAAAAATCGTGTGGTCCGATGAATCAAAGATCATTTTAGTGGAAAGTTTTGAAAAATATGGATTAATTTCTACATGTTAATCGAAAATTCGTAGATTCTGTACAATGTTGAAATTCCAATACTATGGCCAACAAGTTAATAATAATCATATCTGTAATCTGTCTCTGAAACCGAACAAATTTATGGACAGTTTTTAAATACATCCGAAAACATCCAAAGGTTCTTAAGGGTTAATGGGCGTCGGGCTGGGATATAAGAAAATACGGATCGACCTTTGGTTAAATGACCAAAAAGCGGTGACCCGCCCATAGAAAATCTATGGAAAATCGTTAAGGAAGAACTTGGTCACATTAACCCCAGAAATAAGAGAAATCTAGAGGGTGCTATCCAATTAGCACATTTATTTTTAATTTCATTTCCATTTCATTTCAATAATTGTATATATTTCTCCAAAGAATCTTTGGACTTAATGGGTGAAACTGGTATTTCGAAATATGATTGAACTTAAACGAAAAAAACACAAAATTTTTCACCAGGTTTTAGAACAATATCTTTGCTTTTTTGCACATTTTAATCACCCACACGTATGATTCGTATTTTTGTCCATAGCTTTGGTCCATTTCAGAGACGGATTACAGATGTGATTATTAGTAACTTGTTGGGCAAACTAATTTAATTCCAATGTGTTTTGTGCAACACTGCACAGAATCCACCCTTTTCAATCAATACGTGGAAATGAATCCACCTTCTACAACAGGTATGTAGAAGTGATTTATGGCTGTAATTGTTTGTTTACACTGCTAAATTGTAATTCAAATTCGTGTAAATAAATAATTGCAGACATGATTGGCTAAAGGAAATGCAAATCCAGTGTCCAAGTTCCATGCTATAGACAGGGTCCCGTTATCGACGTATTAATAAATCAGTGTTACGTTTCCACTGGAGCAATCGACACAATCCAATCGAGTGGAGTTTTCAGGGAATCCACAAATAGGGCTTAAACGGAGCTTAGACTATGGTCAAATTGATCGGAGATCGATCGATTTGAGGCTCCCCAAGATAGAGGAAGGGCGGGGATGGGACGCCGCGCGGACTCACCCTGTACGTGTTGTCGAGGCCGCAGTCCAAGTTCAGGGCGTAGTCGTCCACCGGCAGCTGGGGCTCGCTGAAGCCCTGCTCGATCTTGATCGTGGGGCTGCCTACGGCCAGCTGCGAGGCGGAGGCCGAGACGGCGGCGGCCGCGGCGGCGAAGGAGCCCTCGACGAAGAGCGGCGACGAGGCTAGCGCCGGGTTGGGGGCGTGGCTGGAGTGCGTGGGCGTGGCCGAGGCCGCCGGCTCATGGTACGGGGCGACGACGAACGAGGGGTACGAGCGGAACTGGTGGTAGTCGGTGTGCGTGTGATGAGCCAACTGCGGTCCCTTGTACCAGGTACCATGCATAATCATTTAGCGGGCTCGCCGGGTCCAGTCGGGTCGGTGGGGTCGGCGGGGTCGGCGTCGAGGTCGGGTCTCGGCGACTGGATGCGCGACCGCTTCGGGAGCAAAAGCGGCGCCGGGTGGAGCGATCGATGAGCAGACGCCTGGTGGACTGAGCGGATGGTCGGCTGATTGGCTCCGGCAATCTGAGGCCTCGTTAGACGGCGTTCTACTCAGACGAAAGCCCTTCCGATATCGCTACTCGGATGCCGATGTCGGGCGACGACTATCATTTAGAGCTCGAGGCAAGCTGTTTAGCATAGGAATTAAGTCTAATCGTTGAGAATCCACTTAGTGCGGTCTGCTCCGACTCCTTTGTCGTACGCCCCTCAATTAGCCGGCTCAGCCGCTTAGTTGTGCCGATTTCGCACTCGTTGACCCAGGTGATCTCGCACAGTCCTCACATGAGCATTTGGTAGCGATCCAACGACACTTGCCTCAGTCTGGCCCGGTCGTGCCTTCGGAGTTAATACTGAGGAACTGAATTTAACTACTGTGTCGCTGTCGTCTCTTCAAGCCCTCGTGGTGTGATGGGAAAAGCCGTAGATTCCTTTTTCGCATCAATCCAATGCCATCAATCAAAGGGTTTTTGTGAAATTTCCTGAAGAACTCGCTCGTCTTCGAGGATTTTTAGTTAATTTACTCAATTCGGATTGATTGAATTCCGCACAAATGAATCCCTCACGTGGGTTTTTTAAACCAAAATATTCTCTCGGTTGATTTAGTTCACGAAAATAAAAATCTCTGTTGGACTTTCAACACGAAGGACGAGCGTGTGTTTTTAAACTCAAAATTAAATCTCACAATTTTTCAAACTCAAGACTTTCTTGTGTTTTTTAACTCCAATTCAAATCTCTTGCGTGGGTTTTTACCCAAAATTTAATCGCCCGGCTGAGTTTTTTACTCGAAATTAAATATCTCGCCAGTTTTTTCACTAAAATAAATCGCTCGGCTGGGGTTTTTACGCGAAATCCCAGTTGAACTCGTCAGTAAAACTTCGTTCGATTTCCCACACAAATTAAATCTGCGGTTGAATTTGTTTCCACCAAATTATACGGAACTCGAACTGGGTATTTGTGGTGTGTTTTTTTATGTCGACAGGATCTTCGCCCTTGTGTTTGGAGCACTTTGGCTCCGTGTGCTTCCGCCTTCGCGGGTTTCGTGGGCAAAAACGCTCAGTGTAATTTCGCGCGGTGTCGTGTGTAATTTTCGGCACTGCGGAGGACTTCGGATCCACGCCCTGTCGCGCCGCCCGGTTCCGCGGCGCTGTCGGGCCCGCCTCGCACACTCTGACACACTCACACACTCACACACTCGGCGGTGTGCGTGTGAGGGCCATCGGCGGCTCGACGCGCGCCAATTTCGAGTGCATTCGATTGCGATCGATCGGAGGCGACGACAAGTACAATCACAACCACGTTACAACTACAGGAACAACAACCACGCGACAATCGACACTGCCTAATTGACGACGACTGCTCGAAGTCGCGTGCGAGGATCGTTGGCAACCCTTGGCGGCGGCCGAGCGAACGATCGACGACCGGAGCCGGCGTGTTTCGGCGCGATTCGAGGCGAGCTCGCGAGTGGCCCCAGGACGAGGACTCAGCGCGATCCTGGACAACAACAACGCTCACAGAGCAACAACAACAACGCCACAGGGACTGCGACAACGACTGCGACAATGACAACAATTGCAGGAGCCTCGCGAGTTGGCAACACTGGAGTTGGAGTCCGCGCGCGCCACGGCAAAAAGTTGCTCCCGACTCGAAAGAATTCCGAACTCGAATGCGGAGCACGCGGCGAAAAAACCTCCAAATGCCTCGCAGTGCCGAGCGAGCGACGAACGACGCCAGCCGACGCCGACCGACGCGACTCGGCGGACTCGGGCGCTGCTGTTGGCGAGAGGCAATCGCCGCATCCGCGTGCATGTGTGTGGGTCGCGCGCTCCGCTGGAGCCACGACCGCTCGCTCGGGCGGCCGGCGAAAAGAGAGAGAGCGAGAGCGAGCGACAGGCGATGGGGCTCGGCTCGGTTGGTTGGCCGCAGACCCGTCGGATGCCGGTGCGCGGCGAGCCCAGGGCGCAGAATCCCGAGAGCCGACTGCGAGCAGCGAGAACAACAAAACGGCGCCGAGAGCGAGCGCGGTTTCGAGCTCCGGGCGTCCGGGCGTCCGGTCCCGAGACCGCGACGTCTCCCCTGACGACAGGGACCGAGAAAAGCTCCCGATGGAGGGATTTCGAGGGCGGTCGAGGGAGGCAGGCGGACTTCAGCCTTTGGGGTCCCGGACCCGGGGTCCCTCGACACCGTCCTCGATGCCCACTTCGTCCTGGAGGCTCCGGCTGCGAGCGCCCCAGAACGAGAGCCACTCGTTCGCTCTCCCGTTCCCCAAGCACCGGAGTTCTCTTCGGCCAGAGCTTCGAGCCATCGCAAAGAGAACCGAAGAGAGCGCGAGTGAGCGAGAGAGGAGGGAGGCTGGCGCTGGGACTCCAAGTGTGTGTGAACTACACGTGTATCTCGCGCTCGGTCGGCTCATCCGAATTCTTGTTGCTACTAAAGAACGACGCCGACAGCAACAACCGCAATAACAATAACAGCAACAGCAACAGCAGCGACAAGAACAACGACAACAATAGGGAGCACAAAAAGGAGGGCCCGAGAAAAAAGCCGAGATTCGGAATTTTTATTGGAGCGATTTTTTCTCTCGGTCTTCCCTCTCTTTTTTCACTGCCTCCACTGTTGTTGCCACTCACTGTTCTTGTTTTTTCGTTCTTTTCTTTGTTCCGCACGAACCATTCGCTGCTGTTTTTGCATTGGTGCCGAGTTGATCGACGTTGTTGTTGTCGTTGCGTTGGTGTAGGTTGCATCAACGGCCGGCGAGCGAGCGAGCGAACGAGCGAACGAGTTGCGCGCCATGTGCGAGCTCTGCATGCGTGTTGGTGAGAGACTCGGGCTGTGTGTGTGTGCGTGTGTGTTCGGCTCCGTCTCCTCTCCCGTGGGACCCGACGTCGCCGCGACCAAGACAAACGACGACGACGGCGACGGCGGATTTTGGAATAAAATTTAAATTAAAACGAAATAAAGTCAAATTGAATTAAATGCAGCCACAACAAATGCAACAACAACAACAAACACGAACGACAAGAACTCGAACAAGCACCCAAGCGACTGCAACAAGCAGCGAATACGAAAGCAACACCAGCAAAATCAGCAACAACAACAACAACGAGGATCACCAATAATAATGAAATCGTCCATTTTGGGCGATTTGACAAAATGTTGTCTTGTTCTTGTTCAGCAGCATGTTGTTGTTGTTTTTGCGCTCTCTGTCCTGTTCTTCGTGTTGCTGCCCTTGTACGCCATCATCGTTGCTGGTTGTTGTAGTTGTTGCCATGTCTGCCGTCCGTCCGTCCGTCCGTCCGTCTGGGCCCGTCTGTGTTTGCTTTTTCCTCGCCTTTGTCTCCGTCTTTGATTTTATTTGGGGCTCTCGTCGTTGTTGTTCCGTCGTTGTTTGACTGACAGCAACACGAGCGACTGCAATTATTTTAATTCAAATTATTCGTTCCTCCGCACGGCGCTCGTGTGGTTTTTGCGCATTTCCTCCAGGTTTCCTTGACACGAAAGTGAGCGCCGGAGTCGGGCGGACGAAGCTTTGCCCAAAATCTCCTCCAGCGGCCGATCAGCCGAGGATCAAAAACTCTAATTTCACCAAACTTCGTCTTGAGGAATAATTTTTCATAATTAGACGCAACATGGATCGCGAGGAATAACTTCCATTTGCCTCCTCTCCGTTCGCAGCTCCTCCTCCTCTTCCTCCTCCTCCTGCCTCTGCTGGTTCAGCCCATCCGCCTCCATTTACTCCTCCTTCCCTACACCATGCAAAAGGCTCCTGCAATGGCTCAATTTCGCAATCGGAGCCGATCGCTCGTGGCCCGTGGGGAATCTAATGAAGCCCGTCGCCGTCCTAATCGAAGCCCTCCGTTCGCCGCCATTTGCCGGGCAGCAACGCGGCGCTGCAATTAAAAGCCACGATTTGTCAAGCGCTATCGACATCGCGACTAATTTAATTTCCCGGGCGGCACCCGCAAAAACCCCTAAACTACGGGGAAAAGGGCGGCAAAAAATTGGTGAAAAAGGCAGAAACAGGTTGGAAAGGATCAAAAAGGTGCAAAAGAGGAAAAAAGTAACAATGAGATGGGGAAAGGCACGAAAAGCTGGCAAAAAGTGACGCAAAAAGCAGGGAAAAGACACAAAAAGGGAGCCAAATGTGCATCGGCTTACGCAAGCTCTGGATGATCGACCCGCGGACGGGGACGGACAGATGGAGAGACAGGGACGGGCAGCCAGTGGCCGAACGACGGGCGGCCGGGTCGACAATTAAATAAATATTTGCACAAAGTGTTCACGTAACGATCTGCGATTTCCCCACTCGAGCCGCGGCGGCCCGCGGCAGGCGGCGTCGGCCACGCCCACAAAAAGCGCCGCTAATCAAGTTGATGGCTAACGGTGCATCGGGCCGGAGATACCATCGTGCAACAGTGGACAACACGGCACGACGGCCACTCGCAGCGAGGGCAAAGGGAGGCGAAAGTTGGGAAAAACTAAAGAGGAAGGAGAAAAGGAGGGCGGCAATTAAAAAGGAGGATGCAATTCAAACTAAGGAGGGTGAAACTGACAAGAAGGAGGAGGAAACTAAGAGAAATGGAGTATAGAACTAAAAAGGAGGACGGAAAACCCCAAAACAGGCTCTGGTGGCCGCCCAGCAGTTTGGGTCGAGCCCGGACCCTCCGTCCGTCTGGGCCGCTCCCGACCTGTGCCACGCCCACGACACGCCCCGCCCCGACGCCGGGCGCGGTTTTTCCGCCGACGCCCGCCGCAAATGAAGCAATTAAGCCGAGGAACGCGACGTCGGCGGCGCTGCTGGAGCCGGTCGTGGGGAGCTGGGCCTGGCGGCGTCGTCGGCGGCCATCGCGAGGTCCTCGTGTCGCGGTCCGAACGCGCGCTCATCAACAAAGCCAGCGAAGACGACATCGGCATCAACAGCAACACAACATCGACAACATCGACGGCAGCTAACGACAACAACAACCGAGTCGCTGCATTAGAAATGCAGAAATTAACGAGCAGCGGCGACGCGAGTCGACTCTTGATTGTCTGTCAGGGGCGAGGCGGAGGTGGGCACCACCGCCCCTCGCCCACCGGGCAGGCCGGAGATGCCAGATGCAAGGCATTAGAGGAGGAAGAAAAGGCGCTGTCTTCAATCGGCCATCGCTTCCGTCGCCGGAGCCGCTTGAATCCCCCGGGGTCCGACTCCAGCCTTGAACCTCGAACCTTGACCTCGGCCGCCCAATCGGCGCCGAGTTCATCCGGGCTTGGCTGGTTCGGTCGCCCACTTTTCGTCTTCCTCGGTATTCATGGAGGGTTTTTCGCCTTCGAGGTCCTCGAAGCCGGGCCGAAGCCGCGCCTCGCGCTTCTGCCGCTAATTAAGGCCAAGCCCTGCCATGGAGGCAGCCCCGGCACCAGCAACCACAACCACAACAACAACTACAACATGGTCGCCCTCGGACGCCAATGAATGACGTGACCGACCAGCCACAACACAACAACAAACAGAACACAAAAACGGCGTCTCACCCAACGACAACCACGACGAAGACGAAGGCGAAGGCGAAGAAGGCGATGGAGAAGAGGAAGAGCAGCCCAGAGCCCTACAGCGGCACCAACAACACACAAGTGTCCAGCGGTTGGACACGCCGCCGACGACGACGACGACGGCGAGGGCGATGGCGAGGGAGGGAGGGAGGCCGAGGAGCAAAAAGTGCGCGCAGTCGCTCCGACGAGTTCTCCGCCTTTTTTGCCCCGACAGCCAACGACGAGCGCACGGGAGCCGCGCCGAGTGGCCAGCTTTTTGTTATTGGCTGGAGCCGAACGAACGGGTTGCGTGCGCGAGCGACAGAGAGCGCCGGCTGCCGAGAAGGGAGCGCGACCGCAGACGCGAGTGGGAGCGAGAGGGAGCGAGAGCGAGCGATGTGGCGCAAGAGTGAGCGCTGCGGCAGCCGAGTGGACGACAGAGAGAGAGCGACGAAGGGAGTGCGTTCGAGTGGAGCGTGAGTGTGTGTGAGTGCGGCCGGGCTCCCGCGGACTTGTGGAGCCCTCGTCGCGGCCCGAGAGCACCGAGTGGCGGCGAAGAGAAAACGCCGCCAAATCGAGGCCGGAGCCAAGAGAGCGCGGCGTCGAAGAGAGCGCTCGTCTCTCGTCGCTCTCTCTGCGTGGCCCGGCTCGGATTCAAATCACGTGTCGCGCATTTTTGACGCGTTCCTCTCGCGCCCGCCCGGCCGCTGCAACCAGACTTGTCGCTCTGTCTTTCGGTGGCAAAAACCAAATTAAATTAAGAAAAAACTGTTACTGACCAACTCCCGCGCGCGCGCCCGCGTCCCGGCCCCCGGACTCGCTGCCAGTTTTTGCCCCACGCGTGCCTCACAATTATTGTTATTGTTTTTATTATTAGTCGCGCGGAGAGGAAGGAGACGAAAGCACTTTATAAACACCGTAAATTGAAATGTCTGTCCAGCAGCGAGCTCTCTGCCGTCCATCCGTCCGCCGGCCTGTCTATCCTGGAGTAGCTGTCGGCTTTTTGCGCCGGCCTCGCTGTTACACTTACTGGACACTTTTTCACCAGTCCCTCCGGCCGTCCGCCGTGGCCATTGAAGCCATCAGCTGTAATGCGATTGGCAACGCCGTTGCGCGCACGCATCGACGAGGGGCGGTTTGAGGGGCGATTGAGTCGCCAACCGGCAATGGCGTTGCCAATCGCCGGGCATTTGCATGCAATCCATTCGCCCTTTATTGCGCTTTTTCCGGACCCCTTTCGAACTCCCCTCTCGAGCCGTTCTGGGCCCTTTTCCGAGGCGTCCCAGGATCCACAAAAGGCCATTTAATCGGCAGTGAACGCGTTCCGGCTCCAAGGGCAGGTGGACGCGTTGTCGGGCCTCACGGGAAGAGAGAGAAACCTTACATAAAACTTTACATAAATTCAGTCATTAATGTTCTCAAAGCATTTTGAAAAAATATTTCATATTATTTCTTTGACGCCTTTGGAAGATCAAAAAGAGCATTTCTAATTCTGCTATTTTTATTATTGTAGTTTAATGTTTGCATATTTAGTGGCAGTCTTTTTCTAGTTCTGTTGCAATTATGTTTATATTCATTTATTGTAAGAACCTTTACAATGGCTTTGTTTCATAAGTTGTATTGTGGGTATTTGTCTACTTTATTAGTAACAATTTATATTCGATTTTGCGCAAAGATACACATTAATAGTCAATGACTTTTAGCCAAACATTTAGTTAAACATTAACAACTTTGTATTAATTTGTACCCAATTCTGGCTATTGAACCCAATGCAAGTATTGAGGAACATTCTGGACAAATTAAGGCTGCCTTTGATCGAGGAGCAAGGACCGGGGAGGCGACCGACCGCCTCTTTGGCAGACACGGACGAGGCCCAGGATCGGCGGCACCGATGGGCGTGGCGAGAGGGAGCGAAGGCGACGACCCGGCTAAAAGACTGGGATCTGCATGGCACGCCGGCGCGCGTCGCTGCCAATTTAGCGGCCGCCGGAGGTGGCTCGGCTCGAAGCCGGCCCGGCCGCTTCTAACGATGGCGCGGCCGAGCGAGTGCCGCAGTGAGTGACGCGCGTGCCGAGCATGTGTCATCATCAGCACCTCGCGGTGACGTTCCCGGGGCCAATAAAGTCCTTATCGAGCGCGCGCGGCGATTAAGCTGTGAGTTGTGGAGGAATCGCTGCCTCCAAAAGGAGTGCGCCGTAAAAGGCCGGCCGTCATTAAGAGGGGCCTGCTGGAGCAACCTCAGTAACAACAACAACCACAACCACAACAATGGCACTATGAACGATCGCCGGTGGGTGCAGACGTCAACGCGGTGACAGACAGACAGACGGACGGACGGACGGACGCCCAGCTGCTCCAAATAAATCTTGGAAATGTTTTATTAAAATTGACAAACGTGTCAAATGGTCAACGGTTCGCATCGAGTCGAGTCGCGTCGCGTCCGTCGCGGCCACGGCGTCGCTTTAATTGCCAGCAACAACAACCCAGGTGACAACAACAACAACCCAAGTGACGACAACAACAGGGCAGGCAGGGACGACAGCCTGGGCACTCGCGCGACTCCTCGCGATTCGCTGCCACTTCCGACGCCCGCGGATCCAACCTTTATTGACAGCAGCCCACGGCCAGGGTTGGGAGAGTGGGACAGCGACCAACGGGGAAGAGAGAGAGAGAGGGGAAGATGGAGAGGGAGAGGAAAACTGAACTTGCATCCGCGACTCAATTGAATCCGATTCCATGCCTCGTCGCATCCGACGCCCGACGCCCGACGCCCGACGCTCGACGACCGATGCCAGCCCCCGTCAACGGACACCGGGTTCAGCACCAGATTCGCCAGCACCCCCTTCTCCTTGCCCTGGCCTCCCCCTGCCCCGGTCGGACGCGTCAGTTGCGTGGAAGCGAACGCGATTAACGCGGACGTCCCGCGGAATAATCGATTTTTAATCGGCGGCTCAGCCCGGCTCAGCGCTCTGGCGGACGACAGACTGCCTGACGGTCTCGCTGCCTCTCGTCTGTTTTTCCCCGGTTCGTCGGTCTGTCTGTCAACTCGGGCCTTCGGCAGGAGCCCGTCGATGGCAGACCGAGGCGAACGTGGCGTGAAGCCCGGAACGCAGCGAGAATTCGCGGCCCCGCTGTCAGCGGGACAGACAAACAAACCGACGGACGGATAGCGGGACGGACGCCCATTGAGCAGTCAGTGGATGGTGCTCGAGAGCCGTCTCTCCCCAATTAACTCGGCTCGAGCCGGCCGCCGACGACCGCCGACTGCCGGCCACCAGGATCCGCCCGTGACATGTCATGGCCTCATTAGCCGCGATGGGCACGAGGGCCACGTGCGGCCGCAGCGGAAGCTCGTCGCGCACGGGGCGAGTGCTCGCGATCGCGCCGGGGAGACAGCGGGATCCACGGCATGGCCAGAAGATCCATTACCGCGAGCACTTGCAGCGGGAGTGGAGCGAGGAGGGAGGGGGCAGAGGAGTCGATCCATTACCGGCACCACTCCGGACCACGGTCGCCGAACAGCACAAGAAGAAGACGGCGGAAGACGGCGGGTTCAGGGCAAGGGCAAGGGGAGGGGAAGAAGAGCGGATCCATTACCGCGATCACCTGACGGCACGTCGGAGCCGAGGCGCTGACGAAAGTAAAACGTCCGGAAGTCGTTTCGACGGCCCGCTGTCCGGAAGGTGACCCAGTTCAGAGCAGAGCAAGGAGGGCGGGAGGCAGGGAGAGTGAGCCCCAGTAATGAACGATGCCCATCCAACGACGTGGTCATTAGGCAGGGCAGCAGCGGCTCCTCGACTTCCGCCCACTTTCACCGAGGGCGGGCAGGGCGAGAGGCTCAGGACCGGGCTCATGAATTCGGCAGCGGCTGCGCCATCAAACGTGACCGCCATCGCCAAGGGCCGGCAGCGCGACACCATCTGGCAGCAGGGCCGCAGCCGAGGACGACGGACAGCGGCCAGGACTCGCCGCGAACATGTTGTGAATACTTTCCTGCCTCTCCTTCTTCTCCTGCCCACCCACCACGCGAGAGATGCTCAAATCACAGATAAGAGGAAATTTGCGAAATGCTCGCAATCTGCGGAGAGTTTTCCACACTCGACCGCCCTCCCCTCGGCCCATGGGTGGACAAGCAGAGGGAGAGGCCGCCAGACGGGCAGTCGTTTTTTTAGCCACGTCCAGCCAGGACGATATTAAAAATCCGGCAGCAACTCGAGGCGACTCCAGCGTCTTGCGAGTTGCTTCCGAGCTCCTTTTTGCCTCCTTATCGGCCGCAAGATGTGACCACGAGCTGGACCGTGGACGGGCACATGCGAACACGTGTGTGTGCGGTGTCTCTGTGGCTGTGTGGCCGTGGCCGTGTGCGGGCTGTCGGTGTGAGTGTGCCATAAATCACTCGGCGCGAGGGCGATGATGGGCCGCTGTAAGCGCCAGGCGAGCGACGCGGCCTCGCCCGGACTCCGGTCGCAGGACTCGATTCGAGGGGCTGCCGGACGGCCGGACGGTCGGACCGGCGACCCCCAGGTCTTCGCGCGACCAGTCTGAGGAGTCTGGGCCGACTTTAAGTCGTCCTAAGACGGCCGATTAGCCATCGAAGGGATCGAAGTCTGGAAGTCCCGCAGTCCTGCCCACGTGCGAAGCCCTCGGAAGCCCGTCGCAAGGTCATTAAATTTTAAACCGCACCCGGAACCGGTTCGAGTCCGTCGACCCCCACCGCCCTCGACCCGCCCACAGTCGCCCGCGACCGAGCGCCAGTGATTGATGAATAGACGGAAGACGCTCGCTGGTAGTTGCTGCTGTCGGCAGGCATCATTAAAGAGATTGAGCGGGGCCACGCCCCCGGGGGCGAAGCAGGCTGCTCGGTGCAGCGTCAGCGACACCCTCCCCCCTTCCTGCCTTCACTCCTCCCCTAGCCGCTGCCTCCACTCAGTCCTCATGAAGTCGAGCGGTCTCACGAAGAGCCAGCAAGCAAGCAAACAACCAAACGGGCGCACAGTTGGCAACGCGTCCGCTGAGAGCGGCTGCAGGTGTCCAACGAGCGGGGAATGTTCTCGCGAAATATTAATAATTGAATAATAGATTGTTATCCTTGTTGTCCTGCTACCCGATGGCCGGGTCCCCGACCGACCCCGACCCTTCACCGGTCCCGACGGCCGCCGGTCGAGCGGAGTCGCGGAAACAATTGTGAATATTTTAATAAATTTCGCCCTAATGATGAGTCGCTCAATTGGAAATTTTATTCATTATTATTCGCTCATATCGCGCTCCTTCATCGGCGAGGACAGCAGGACTCCAGCCCCGCGAACGGATCCAGCTTCAGCTGAGCCAACGGGCCTCGAGCCGCAGGTGTCGAGGTCCTCGGCTCGTCCTTCGCATCCGGCAACGAGTCCGCCACTTCTCGCCAGCCTTCCGGCCTCGCGAAAAGCTTAAACTCCTCACATTTCGACTCCTCCACCCGAGGTCCGGGCGCAGGAAGCCCCAAATTCCGAATTCATTCCATTCGCGCCGAAGGACCCCAGGACAGGGAGAGGGGGCAGGAAGGCCTGGCGACTGACGGCGACTGGTTCTCGAATCATTAGCGCTCGTGTATTCACGTAATAAAGTGGTTTTGCGCCCACGAGAGGTCGGCCAGGGCACCGGAGAAGCGCACGGAGGGTGGAGGGGCTGTGGCAACGAGGGGTGCGCGCGACGAGACGAGGCGGCTCCCGGACAGGACGAGATCGAGAGGTCGGGCGCAGCTGAGGATGCGACGGGCGAAACAAGCGAATTAATTGAAACATTGCCTAAGCGAGCAACAGCGACGAGGACAGCCATAGCAGCAAGAAAGTACAACAACAAATGCTGTAACAACAACAACACAACCTACAACACAACACGACAACACAAAGTTGACAAAGTTGAACAACAACAACAACAGTAACCCCACCACTCGTCCAGATTAACGTGGAGCATTTTTGCGGAGTCTTTTTCGTTGTTGTCAGTGCCATTGTTGTTGTGGTTGTTGTTTGTGTTTTTTTTCATGTGGCTGCTATTGCGATGAGACTGTGAGCCCGCGTGGCTTTGTTGTTGTTGTAGTCGATCGCTCGACTGCTCCCGAGGCACGGAGTCCCGGCCGCGTCGTGGGAGGACCAGGAAGGCCACGGCCTGGTCGACGGTGGGTCGACGACGCCGGTAGACAAACAGTTTCACGCATAAAATTAAAGCCTCGGTCCACGGCCGTCCGTCCCTCTCGCTCTCGCCCTCGCTCTCGCCCCGGCCTCGCTCGTCCGGCCCCGGACGGCTGGGAAACAATTGGCTTTGCAGCGAAATCATTAGTTTTCTGGGCACTTAACGATGATGGCCTTAATTATGGTCTACATGTCCCTCGTCCTTTTTCGTCTTCTTCCGCCCTCGTCTAATTCGTGTTGCCCCGCACGCTCCCTCCCACTCTCCCTCGCACTCTCTCCGTCTCTGCTCGACCAACTCACACGGTTGCTAATTTATACGAGAGCTGATTGTTTTATTTAATTCCCCCCGCACAGTGGCCCCGGGGGGCGAAGCGCGATTGGCGAGAGCGACGAGAGCGAGGCGCGGAAGTCGGAAATCGCTCGGCGACTCGGGCCCACTGTGCGCGGCCGCTTTAGCTAATGTCCTCCGTTGACCGCTCGCTCGCATCTCGGCAATCGCGTTAATGATGCCAGACCCCGGCCTCGGGGCTGCTGGGCGACGTCGCTGCCGATGACGTTGCGGGCGAGCTGAAGCATCATCAGCGGCCAGAACAACAACAACAACAACAATGACAGCCCCGACACAACGACAGGAGGGCCGACAACGCCCGAGATGAACCGATAAGATGCAGCCAAGACACTTCCGGGGGCCGAGATCTTCATCGCGAGCGAGTCCCGGAGACCAGGACGAGGAGGAGGGGGCGGGGCAGGGCACGTGGTGATTGATTGTTTCTGTATGTAAATCGTCAGACGAATTAATCAATGCTAATGACAGATATTTCCACTGTCAGCCGAAGGAACGAACGAGCGAACGAACGAACGAACTCCGCCGTCGACTGTCGACTGTCGCCGGAAGTGAGCAGCGAATGGTGGCGGGCGCCCGGGTGGGTCCGGGGAAGCGGGAAGTGCGTCTCAAGGGTTGCCGGCTGCTGGTTCGATTGCGCCGGCGACGTCGACGGCGGCTGTCAGCTGGTGGCAGCGGGCGATGGCGGACGGCGAGGACGATGGGGAGGCCGAAGGGGGCCATGAAGAAGACGAGGATGTTGGGAGGGCCATGGGGAGGCCGGAGACGCTGAGCAGGACGAGTCGAAGAGCGAAAGGCCGACGAAGACGATGATGACGACGATCAGGGCCGGGATCATTTTTCACAGCAGCTTAAGTGGAAGCCCGCGGCGCTTTAAAGACTCCAGACTCGGCCCGCGATTTAATTGCAGCCCGAATTCCGCCCCGAATTTCCACTCGCCCGCTTCCGCTTCCGGTTCCGTCTGCCGCCTCGTCTTCCGCTTGCTGCTCGCAATCCTGTGGGTCCCTGGGACTCCGCAGTTTTGACGCATTTTTCTGCGGCTGCCGAGAACCGAAAACCGTACAACAACAAGGGCAACGACTGCAGCAGCAATTAAAGCAAGAGGACAACAGCAACAACAATTACAACAATAACGATAGCAATAACACCGGCGTTGACACTTGCCTAATTTACAGCGAGAACAGTTATCTTAATAAACATTTTATGCTAATGTGAAGCGTAAACACAGCAACAACAACAACAGCGTAATAATAAAATCCGCCAGAACAACAAAACCCAAACGAACAACTGCAACAGGAGCAGAAACAGGAAGAACAACAACAACAACAAGAGCAGCTAAGCCCAAAAGGCGCTTATCCTTTGTCTTGAGATCCTCGACCGGAGATTAAGACCAGAAACTCGCCTCGCACACAAGCACAGACTCACTCACACGCGCACATCCCCCTCCCTCTCCGCTGCTCATGGGCGCGTCCTGCAGGAGCGCCAGGACACGCCGGCTCCGGCCTCGGCCTGCAACTCTAATTACAACAACGGCGACAGCAACAGCAACAGCGCCAATTACAACAAAACGAGGGGAGGCGTCGCGACGCACTCGAGTCCAACCCAAGACGGCGAACCCTTTTCGCCGGCCCGCCTCCGTGAGCCGAGGCCCTCCTCCTGCTCCTCGCGTCGTTCTCTTCCCGCGTCCTCGTCCTAGCCGTCGTCGGTCTCGGTCTCCGTCTCGGTCGTGTCCCCGTCTCCGTCTCCGGTTTGTCCTCAGCCTGGGTCTGCGACTGGGACTGGGACTGCAGTGGGCTGCCATTAGCGCGGACTACATCTGTAATTACGTCACCTCTCGGCGTGTCCAGCGGCGACCAGTTCCAGGGCCCGCCCTGCCTGGTCTGGGCCTGGGCCGCGACGGTGCGAAGCGGGAGGACTCGGGCAGATCCTGCGTCGGAACGAGGCGTGTGAACGAGGGAGCGGCAGTGGCCACAGGTAGTTACGGAACAGGTTGTTAGGGGCACGAAAAGTTCGACAGTTGGGCAGTTGGACATTCGGACCTTGGGCAGTTGATTCTTGGGCCCTTGGGCAGTTGCGCGGACTCGACGACTCCCAGAGGATGACGGAGGGATTTTCGGATCGGGCAACCGGTAGGAGGAAGGCAGGAGGCGACCTTTGGCCCATTCGAGCGGACCAGACGCGTCGGAGGAGTCGCGGGCCGGCGAATTTTCGCCCCTAATTGAGACGGCAGCGACGGACGCGGACGGCGACGGCGACGACGACGGCGGATGACGGATGGCACAGATGTGGCGGTCGCACTCGACGACGTCAATCCGCAATTGGCCACTGGCCAGAGCCGACCGACAGATTGCAATCGGCAGGCAACAAATTAAGGCTCCTCGCGAAGCCCGGCCACGACGCGTTGTCGTCGTCCCGGCGAACCGCGGCCTGGGCACCTGGGCCCGAGTCGACGAGGCAACGGCGGACGCTGCACTTGGCGTCGTTGGCGTCTCCTCGCGCCGTGGCAGGAGCAGCAGCGGAAGAAGGAGCCGGAGCTGCCTGCGATAGGGATCGGCCGTCTGTGGACGAGGTGGGCAGGCGGGCCGGTGGAGCGCGGAACAAGTGCGGCGGCCCTGACGGGCTCTTAAATATTTATTTATGCAATTATTTTGCAAGTAGCTAAATAAATAGCTTCCCGCGGCCCGATGGACGGATCGACCGATGGACTGGGGGATGGAGGCAGGGCCGAGTGGAGGACGGGAGGGAGCGAGGTAGGGTTGAGCTGGTGAAGCGATGGAAGGCTGGAAGCAAGAAGGACGGCTGAGTCGGCGGACCTCGGGTCGGCGAATTAGGAATTCAAATTTATGCCATTTGCGGTTGTCGACTCACTCGCTCTCTCTCGATCTGTCCCGTTCTCCCTGTCTCGCAGCACTTGGCGGAGGGAACGGGACAAAAACTACAACAACAACACCGGCCTGCTCCAGTCGTTGCTCGCAATTGCTCAGGTTGGCGCAGGTGGACCCGGGCTCGACCAGGCCCAAACCCCGGCTGACCCAGAAACCGTCCGCCGCGTCGATCGAGGGGCGAGGCGGGGGCTGGTGCCGAAAGCGTGGCAACGCCTTTCGTCCGGGACAGAAGTAGGGCCGATAGCAGCGGTCCCGACAATTAACCGCAATTGGCAAATCGGACGCGATTGTTTTTCAATTGAACTCTCGGCGTTGGCAACTCGCAGCAGTTGCAGTTGCTATCGTAGCTCAGTTGTCTTGTTGTTGTTGTGATATTGCCGTTGCAATTAAGTGACAATAACGTTGCGAATTATTCAATTACTGCCGAGTCGCCGACTGGTTCTGTGGGAAATCGCGGACCGACCGAGCGACCACCCGACCGACCGAGGCAGGGGCGGAAGGCGTCGCCAGACGGGTTCGGGCGAATGCTAATCAGGTGGCCACATGGCCGGGTCCGAGTCCGCGACCGGGTCCGATCGCGTTCGCTGCCCGCTTTGTGGTTGCACCCGCCGTCCGTCAGTGGGTCGCAGTGGGCGAGCGAGAACTGCGTCTTCCTGGCCCCTTCGGACAGTTGGCCACTGGTCGCATCGCCCCGAAGGCGATCCCGGAGCCCAATCCCGAGGCCCCTTTGTGACGACCGTTATCCAAATGGCCATCGAATTAGACCGGAGTTCGCAGGTTCACGGCGCCAACACCGCAGGCCACCTGTCAACAGCTCCGGCAAATGGGGGGGACGCAGCAGAACCGGCCAAAGGACGCGACTCCCACACGGGGCGGCAGCAGGAGATCATCGCGGCGACACGAGACCCGTCGGCAGCTGCCGGCGAGGCAATCAAACTTCGAATCCCCGATTAACAGTGCAGAAGTTGGTCAATAAACGACCCAGACCGGACAGACGGACAGCCGGACAGACAGCGGCGGAACCAGGGGAGAGCGAGAGAGGACGGACGGAGAAGAGTGCAAGGGAGAGTGAAAGAGGGCGTTTGAGGGAGGCCCGACGGAACTGCGTAAAATTCCCAGGACAATAAAAACGTCAACACACTTACACACGCACAGATTAAGCCAATTTTCCCGCACAGCGAGCGCGGACCGAGTCCCGCCCCTCGGCCCTCGACCCTCGCCCTCGCTCTGCGCCCCACTCGACGGCCGGGCAAAAAGTTGTTGCTCATCGCAATAAAAATCTCAATAAAGATAGAAAAAGTTGCCGTCGTCGCTGCGGTGACTCAGGACGGCCGAGACAGACATATGGACGGACGGCCAGGCGGGGGACGGACGGCCAGGGGGACCATGAGGCAGGCGGACAGAGAGAGATGCGGACGGAAGGAGTGCAATGGGGAGAGGCCGGCATACGGTCGCGGCAGGGAGAGCGGAAAAAACGGGAGATTGCGATTGCGATTTTTTCCACACGCATTCGGAACGAAAATTCCCACACGACGCGCCCCCTCGCCTGCCGCCCTCCCTGCCTGGGCCTCGCCGTGGAGTCGACGGTCCTTTATTTTACAGTAATAATTTTTTGGTTGCATTTTTGGCGCTTTTTTCGTTTTGTTTTCCTGTTTGCCCTTCGACGACATCGTCGCCGCCACCTTTGTGGACACGCCGCGGGCCTTCCGCGGCCGGAGGATGGGGTGGGGGCGACGTCGCTGGGCTCCTCCTGCGCGCTCCCCGCGTCTGGAACAATAAATCCTTTTCTTCTCCACCGCTTTCGGCCACCGTCGCACGCGGCAGAGTCGGAGGCAGAGGAGCAGAGTGGGAGAAAGAGCGACGAGAAAAATAGTCAGAGTCAGAGACGGGGACCGTGGATCGGAATTCGCTCCGACCCAGCGCGTTGTTGTTGGCGCGAGGGCGATGCAGCGGCGGCTGCGGAATGCGGCCCGCGGGCCTGCGAACAGAGGGCGAGCCGAAGACAGAGAGCCAGCGAGCGGGAGAGCGGGCGGGGCGGGGCAGAAAAAATGGCACGTCGTCGCTCATATTTGGGGAAATTAATGCGAGCCGATGGAGCCAAATCCACAGCCACATCAGGGCCACATCCAGGGCACTTAAAGCGATGAGTTCGACGGCGAAATCCTTTAATAGATCGCCATAAGTCAGCGCCCCGGGACGGCGGCCGCGTCGATGCCGCGGGGAGTCGATGCCATTTGTAACGGCGTCGACTCGGGCCGTATTTGTTGGGCTTGCACATTGGGCGGACGGCGCCCTCGCCGGGGCAGGGCAGGGATCGATGTAATCAACACAATAGAAGTAGAGACGATGGTCCCGGGGAGAGGGGGCTTAAGCCGTGCCCAAGGCCGTCACTTGCCGCGCTCCAGACCCCGAGCCGTGGAAGCCCTCAGTGGCCTCGCGGAAGCAATCGGAGGATTCTCGATTCCCCATCGCTGGCTCCATCTCGGGAGCCGTAGAATGTAAGCGATTCGCGACAAGGGGTTGCTCGAAGGTGGGCTCCGGCACTCGCTCGCTCGCTGGCCCGACGATGGACCCCCGCCCCGGCTCCAGCTCCAGCGACGCGACGGCCGCTACTGCCTTTCGTACTGGTCGCAGCGCCTTCGCCTTCGCCATCGCCATCGCCACAAATTGCGCACTTTATCGGAGCCCGCTGACAAGTTTCATTTTCCCTGACAGACAGCGGCCATTCCTCAGACACCGACTCCAGCTTCCGTCGCCTGCCTTGTCGGCCGGTCTGTCCCGGAGCCCGGCTCATGACATAATGAGTACCTGCTGCAGCAGGAGTCGTGTTTCGGTGTTAAAATGAGTATTGCATTTTATTATGATTGTTATGATTTCCATCCTCCGCCGGCCGCCGGCCGACCGGCACTGCGCACGAGAGCGACGCCACTCGGACGACGCGGGAGCCGCGGCTTAATTGCGTTCGGCCGCTCGCGCCGCGTCCGGCGAGTGGAGACTGGCGGCCAGTGTGGCATGATGGCCGAAAATCCGGCCAAATTACAGGCCCCAACGAGCGCTCATCAGCGCGGCCTGCATCGGCCAGAGGAAGCGCTTAAGTATCTTGTACTCGCGCCCATTAAGTGCGTTTCCACTTGCGAAATGTGGCCGGCCGGGCCGTTGGTCGCTCGGTCTGTCCGTCCATCCGCCGCGTCGTCTGTCTGCTCTCAACGGCCGATCGACGCGTCCGCACTCGGACCCGGGTCGGAGTCGGAGTCGGAATCGAAGTCGCGATCGAAGCCGTGACTGGAGCTGGAGCTGCTGCTGGTGCTGGTGCTGACGATGGCGGCGAATTCGAGGCCTTCCGCATGATCATTATCGCAGGTTGCGCTGCGCACACGTGTTCGCAGGGCCCCCGCTCCCCGCCCTCCGCACCCCACCTCCTTCCTCCAGGGCCGAGTTACGACCAGGGCAGGCCCGCCGAGACGCGCGGCGCGCATGAAGGATGGTTATTGCAGGCCGCGGCGCAAAGGACGCGCCACGACAATGACGACGATGACGACAATGACGATGACGACTTCTGTGCCGAACCGGACCGCGCTGCGCAGCTACTGTGCCCGATGCGATCCCCCACCGGCCGGAGCGAGTGCGTTAAAACAAATAATACTCTGGATGTTTGGTCGACGAGCGCCCCGGTCGAGACGGCCGATTGATCGATCGATCGATACCCAGCGCAGTTGCCGTTGCTGTGGCCGAGGCCGAGGCCGAGGCGGGAGCCGCAGATGCCACTCACTGCGGTGGTGATCGCGACGACGACGACGACAACAACGACAAAGAGAACGACGACGACGGCGATGACGATGACGACTCGGCGGCGGATGATGGAGCCTCGATTGCATTTCAATTCCAGCTCCGCGATTTATTCGCGGCCCGTCTAATGAGGCCGCAAAGTGGAAGATAAACGGCGTCGACATCGAGGCCGCGATCCTGCTGCGCCGAAGGGCGGGAGTCGCGTTCGACCCACTCTCGGGGTGGCAGGAGGAGGGGGCGAGAACGAGGAGGCATCGCCGAACGAGAGCCCGATCGCAGGCTCGATCCAGAGACCGATCTAGAGCCCCATCATAAGACCGAACCGAGACCGAGCCTCCTCCTGGTGCGAGGCTTCTCAACTTTGAACTTGATGCCATCGAATGTCAGCGCTCGCCCTCAGCCCCTCGCAGCGATCTCAATGGCATCGGATCCAGTTTCATTCACTCGCGACCGCAGCCGTGGTTTTCATTCATTCATCTGATTGCCATCCCGTACGCAACCCCTCCCAGCGAGCCGCCAGCCTCCGGGATCCATCCATTCACCGAACCGCCAGCCGTCCGTCCGTCGATCGATTGATGTCAATCAGAGCGCTTAAGCGAAGGTTAAAGTTGCATTCGTTTAGGAAACGCACTCAATTTGCATTCCTGCCAGGTCCCAGACTCGGACGGACGCGGCCGGAGAGGCTGCGATCGGCCTGGGTGGAATCGAATCGAATCGAATGGAATCGAATCATTGGATTGCGAACTCGTTGAAGCGCGACGATCGCTGCCGGCGGATGCTGCCGTTGTTGTTGTTGTTGCTGTTGCTTTTACTGTTGACTTCGTTGGTGCTGCTGATGCTGCGAAGCGATTGCGGCCGGGATCGGCGAACGGCGCTTGCGGACGTTGATTGCGATCGATCGGCGGCCGATCGATGGCTGCTGGGTGGACGGATCGATCGCCGCGGTCCGAGATGCAGATACCGCAAATTAGCGGAGGGAAGCAAACAAACAAACAGACGAACGAACGGACGAACGAACAAACAGACATTTGTAAATTGCAAATTTACGTCTCGAGGTCCGCCGCGCCCCGGTCGCGTCTCCGCCGACGTCCGCGGTCCGACGACGTCATTAGTGCCGGCCGGGCCTAACAAGAGCCGTCGACGGCTCGGACGCTTGTGGCCAGGGGTGGGCGGAGGACGCATGGATGGTGGCCGGATGGAGGGTGCCGGAGCCCGGGCTGGGGGTCGGCGGCGCAATTAGGCGGGGCGATGATGCGTGAAAGGGGCGTCGGCGAGGTGGGCGGGGTGTCGCCGTTGCCGTTGCTGCTGTGGCTGTGGCTGTGGCTGCTGCTGTTGTTTACATTGGTAACGAAGTGCTGGCGGTCGCAAGTGCGCGGCCCTGCAGCAGTGGGCCGGGACCGGAGCCGGAGACGGGGCAAGGACGGAGTCGCAGTCGGAGTCAGAGACGGAGGCAAAGTCGGAGCCCGACCGCAAGTCACGCAGGGTGCAGCCAATCAGGAAATTACTTTTGGCGGTTGCGAGTCAAGTGCTAAATTGCACTTATCACTCGTGGAGCCGGGCTGCAGCTGCCTCTCGCCCTCCCCCTCACGCCCCTCGCTCGCCCTCTCTCCACGAAGACTGCTTAATGGGTCGTCCTTCTGTCCTTCCGTCCTTCCGAGTCCTGTCGAAGGCGGCGAGTGTCGCCGGCTCCGTTTGACAGCTGTCGATTGCATTAAGCGGCCACGCCCACCCGGCATCTGCGACGCACTCTCACTCTCTCCCGCTCTCTCTCTCTTTCGCTCTGCCCACGTTGCCAATTAAAATCAAATTTCTCCGCGCCTCGGCTTTCGCCAGGGCCTCCGGTGGCCGCGTCGGCCTCGTCCTGATGACAGTTTAATTGATTTCGACGCCGGCGCTCGATCGGGAGCGGCCTCGTTGCTGTTGCTGTTGCTGTTGTTGTGGTTGTTGTTATCGCCGTTGTTTTCGGCGAGATTATGAGGCCGCATTAAGGATAAGAAAGTGACAGCTGACGTCGGCTGAAAAATGCGTTATCCTGCGAATTAATTAAGAGCCACTCGAGAGCAACCCTTGAGCACCCAACGCAACTGCAAACCAGTCCCCCTCCATCTCCGCCAAGCGAGGGCAGGGAACGACTTCAGCACGGGGTCCTTAGCGCGGTGACTGATTCGTTTTTAACGCCCGCGTGCTCGACCATCGTCGGTGACAGGCGCCAGGAGGGCAGGGGATCCTTTCGCAGACAGCGGCCTGCCCTCCTGCGCGCTCCTCTGCCTGCTGCCAGTCGATTGAGTCTTCACTGGGAGGCGCGCCGTTGGGTCCAGACATAATGAGTCGTCAGCGTCCGCCGCCTCAGCCTCCTCGGCCGCGTCCTCCACACGTCGACCGCATCCTCTCCGACCTCCTCTCCGTCCCCGTCGTCGAACCCTAATCGCCGCGAAATGCAAATCGGCCAGACGAAACTACAGCCTGGCTCCGGCCGGGGTCGAGGACAGCGCCGAGGTCGCAGCCAATTTGGCGTCGCATGCGAAGCCACCGACTCCGCCTTTGCCTTTACCGTTACCCGAGTCGGGCAATCCGGAGTCAATCGCGACGGCGGCGAGATCCTCCAATTCGCAGATTCGCAGTTTGCAGTTTGGCGGTTGCGCCGATTCTCGATTTGGCGGTTTGGCGATTTGCATATTGGCGAGGAGGACTCGGCGGATGCTAATGAGCAGGTCCCGGGGCGCAATCGGTAGCGCGCCGCGACTCAGACCTAGACATGATTTCGATATAACGCCGAAAATGACGCGGCGGCCGGGGGCTCGCATCGCATGTGCGCCCCGAATAAAACGCGGCTAGTGGGGCGCGGGGCGGGCTGCGGACGCGGAGCTCAAAATAAAATTGCTGTTAAACGCTTAACGATTAAGTGGCTGCCGGGCGAGCCGAAGCCTCGCGTTATGAAGTCCTTTATGGGGTCGATCAAACTCGCAGCTACCGCCTGTAATTTGCGGAGCCCTGGCGTGCACTCCGGTGTCCTGCTCACCCCTAGTCGAGGCCGTGGCTGGGACTCCAAATTAGACGCACGAAATGCGCGGCAATTTATTTGAAAATAACTGTTTTTTAATGGCCACTTGTGGAGCGCCCGAGCCCGGCTTCCAGTGTATCAAGTGGTTGACGTCAAGTGGTCGGGGCTTTAGAAAAAGCACTTGGGCACCCAGCCCAAGCCAATACACATAATTTCCGGCCGAGTCGATCCGATCGCCTTCGTGTACTTTTCCCAGAAGCAAATTTCGGTAGCAAATCGGCCCATTAGGAGATGCATTCGGTTTTTCCTCCCAACCCCCGGAAGGGTCCACATGCACTACACGAGGCCACAGAGTCCTTAATCCGAATCCTATCGTGCTTAATTGGCAGAGGAAAGCATTTCGATGCAGAAGAAATTCAGTACTGAAAAAATCAAGATATCACCTCTCAAGGATCAAAAGTGGTCGACTGTGAGGTGACTTCACCCCAGAGCTGATCGACCGCGGCCCACAATGGAGCGACACCCATTTGGACACCCAGTTTACCGAGTTTATCGAGTTAGCTCGGGCTGGCTTCGCCTAATTGCTCCCTATTTAATTGAATGATTAGTAGTTCGCATCGGGCCGTCGCCCGTGAAGTAATCACGAACCCATTAAACTATTCCCACTCTCCCTCCCTCTCTCTGTGGTCGGTTCACTTTCGCTCGATAATGACATCCTTCGCAGCCGGCGCAATGGCAAAAAACAACAATGGAACAACCCGATAATCGCAATGATGAGCCGCCGACGTGGCCATAATTCTATTAGATGGCCAGACAACGTCGATGGCCCAGGTGATGGCTCGATTATGATGGCTCGACAACACCGATGGCGATGGCGATGGCGATGACGATGACTGTGACTAGCTTCGATCGTGGTGATGACGACGATTGTAATCACGGTGATTATCGGTGTCCGACACATGTTCGCGCGCCGCCGTTGCGTCATGAAAATGAAATGAAAATCGCCGCCGGGACCGGTGAAACCCCCTTAGAATCGGCTCCCGGCACGCGATCCAGCTGGCCAGGGGCAGAACCGGATCCGAGCCGATGGGCCCGACGCGCAGGCTAGGGACTGGCCGGACTCCGGAAGACTTTCCAGAAGCCTTCGTTTGAGCCACTTCATGCAAAACGTCCACAGTCTCCCAAGACCGAATGCTGGGTTCATGATTTGGACATTTTGCAGTGAAATTTCGGTGCAT
The DNA here is from genome assembly GCA_947389925.1 of Coelopa pilipes. Lineage (NCBI taxonomy): Eukaryota > Metazoa > Arthropoda > Insecta > Diptera > Coelopidae > Coelopa > Coelopa pilipes. The sequence continues at coordinate 13,234,422 of OX376697.1, forward strand.
TGGGAGCCCTTCTACGGAGATAGCCGACGGAAGAGGAAGCAAATGTCCACAGAATCGGAAGGCGACTTCCCTCAAACCCTTCTCGGTTGAAAATTCTCGAGGAGGACTCGGGGGACCTCGTTCGAGGGACGATTTTTCGCGCTGAGCCACCTCTAGCTTGGCAGACGTCGGCCGGGAGATGTTTGCGAAGGCTGGTGGAGGAGACTCGCAGAATAATTCATTTGCAGCGACAGCTCTGACAACGACGACAAATAATAATTGAAAGCAATTCGGGAATTTCTCGAGCCGGTCCCGACCGAGTCCTGCGGCTCTCCAGCGATAAGAATCGGGACCGCGCTGACATGACACCGCGTCGATGACGACCGCGATCGCGACCGCGATGACAACGACGATGACGGTCTCAATGACGAATACGATGATGATGACGACTGCGGCGACGCCGGCAAGCGGACGAGCGCTGCGGTGTCGAGCTTAGAAACTGGAGCCAGTTGCAGTCGCGGCCCGACCCGGGCTCGGGACGAGGGCGCAGCGAGGGTCCGGCGGGCGCACGACATCAAAGGACGCGACAATTCGAGGCGGCGAAATGCGCTTTGATCCGACCCCGACTCCGACTCCGATCACGATTCCGATCCCGGTGCCGACTCCGAGTCCAACTACGACTTTGCCTCAAACTCCGACTATGACGGCAACTCGGCGACTCGGCGACTTCGACTTTGACTCCAGCGGCGACGAAGGGAGGAGGCCGCGTGGGGTGGACAGCTGAGGGCCGAGGGACCCGGGCCCAGCGAACTAACAAGCATTCCAGGGGCCATGGGCGAGTGGCGAGGATGGCGGACATTCCGAAAAATAATTATGGAATAGCAAAAATTAAAACATAAATTAGAGCAGAGCCACGAAGGCTGCAGAGCGGAGTCAGAGCCGGCCACTGAGACGACGAGGGACCCCGACTGGTGCGACCCATCCCGGCCGGAGTCGACTCCGGCCACGGCTCATGATTAATTCCAGTTAATTAGAAATGCAGACGAACTGAATGCGAGGGATCGCGTTGGATCGCGCTCGACGCTCGAGGGACACTTTCGACGATCGTCCCCGTCCCTCCCCCATCCCCCACTCCGATCCCCATTCGATCCCCCTCCCGGTTCCCATCTCTCCGCAAATCAATCACGCAGACTTTCATTTCGCTGCCGAATGATGAATCGCGTCCCGATCGGACGTGACCGCCGACCGTCGACCCAACAACGGACAGGAGGACGGACGGATGGATCGAGCGTCGCCCGACTGACTGACTGACTGACTGATCGCTGTCCTTGCTTTGTCAAATATTTTCGGGTCTCCCGTTGCTCGGGGCCCTCGAGGTGCTTCTGCTCGCTTTAATTGTTTCTAACGAGGCCCTAAACGGCCGGCAGCGGGCCGGGAGCGGAGCGCGGGGACCCCGGCCGGAGCCCGATCGAATGGGATTGCAATTTTGGCTAAATCAACCCCAGCCGACCGAAGAAGCCTCCGCCAAAGCCAGCCGGCCCTGCCGCGCCGCTGGCAACAAAGTATGAGCCATGATCGAAGCCGTCGTCGCAGCGAGGCCAGGGCCCAGATCAAACTGGAGTCGAGCTTCAAATCCGAGTGCTTGGAATTCCCGGGCGCAGCAGATGAAAGCGCGGCGGCGGCGAGGGTCGGCTAATGCGAGGCTGGAATGCGAAATGGGGGCAAGAGCGAAACCGCCGACGACAAGGCCAGCGAAATCGCCGGACGCGGGAGCCGCGGTGGAAAAGACCCGAATCGGGCACCTTCGCACTCTATTTGCTCCTAATTCGCAATTACCGCAGCTCTCCCGTGGACGGCGCAGCCAGGGCGATGGGGGGATGGGGCGATTGGCAGCCGTCCATGCGAGCCGCGGCCGGCAACTCGCGCTTTCCGTCTTCACGAGCGAGTTGGCGGCTTAAACGCAACAATTAGCAGGGGCTCCGGCGCACCAGTGACACAGTCGTCGTGGTTGTTGTTTGTGTTGTTGTAGTCGTCGAGGTTTGTAAACCCGTTAATTGCGTCACTTCCGACTTCCGCCGGTTGAAATGGAAATCGAAATCGCGCCGCCCCGCTCGACTTAATTGATCGAAAGTGTCGCTCGCCGTGGGTCGGGGGCCCGACCGGTTGGAGGTTGGCCGGTGGTGGTTGGGGGTTGGGGACGGTCGGCTGGCCTGGGACTGGGGGTTGCGACGCCGCTCGTTTCCCACCTGCCGCACGGCCCGGGACCGCGTGTGATCGAAGCGAATCGCGATATCTAAAATCGCAGTCGTTTACTTCACTGTTGGCGCTGTTGGAGCTGGGCATGTGGATGAGGCGTTATTGTCGTTGTTGCTGCTGTTGTGATAGTGGAATTAATTTCAATCTGGCATGTCTGGCCCAGTCCCGGGGCCCGGCCGACCGGTCGCCCAGGAAAGTCGTCGACGCAGCCGCGGAAGTCGAACTGGATGGGCAGGGAAAGAAGGCTGACGGACAGACGGACGGACGGCTGGATCAACGCTCTAGAAACAAGTCAGACTGACCCACAAACAGACCCTCAGAGGACGGACGGACGTCAAGAGCTCGCTACTTTCATAAGTCGCTTTAGTTCAACTGCCGTTGTGCGCACAGTTGTTGTAATTATTCAGCTTCCGCTCCAGTTTCGGCCCTCGGTTCAAACGCAAAAGCGCGCCAAAGCCTCGTTAACTCCAAAGGCGCCAATGGCCGTAATGAGTTTCCACGCCAGCCTCCGACTTCCCTAATCTTGAGAACCCAAATTGAGCGATGGGAGCCAGAGGAAGTTCTCGTGATGGGATTCAAATGAAAATCATCGACAGAACAGAAGCAACTTTCGATCAATTCCGGCTGATGATCCTCGCCAGCAGGTCCTGCCTTTCGCTGGCCCTTTGGGGGACCGTGGGCCGCTGCGGTCTCAGAATCGTCGACCAGGGCCGGGCCCACCAGCCGCAGGATGACCGTGAAAAGCCTCGCCGACTCCGCCATGGTTCTCTGTGCTCCCAAAGTAGTTTCCACCACATCCTCCTCGTCTCCTTTGTCACCCCTCATCTGGCTCCTGCAGACCATGTTCGACCGTTTGTTATCTCGAGTCGACTCGTCTGCGGGGGAACGAATTCATCAAAATTAAAGCAAGCGTATGGAAGCGAGAGCTCCACACACATGAGGTCCTCGTGGGGTGTGTGTAGAGTGCGTGTGTGGTGGTGGCGCGCATTACCGTGGCTAACATGGCATTTGCCAGCGCTTCGCCAAGGAAGCAGATAAAATTTGCCCGAAAGTGGCGCATCATTCATCCGGCAGGGCGGGCGAAGCACCGGACAAGGATATTAAATGACCCAGATGTTGCGGGGATTAGAGTCCGCCCCCACATCGGCGTGTGAATGTCCGACGGTGACGAGGAGCCGCTCCAGAGACGGCCGACGGTCCACCATGATTAGCCTGGGTCTCTGATGACGATGGTCAGACCGATGAGGATGATGATGACGATAACGATAACGATGATGAGCATGGTCACTCCTGATGACCACGCGTCTGGACAAATTAGATTTGCAAAGACTGGGGCCCAGGACCGCCCCTCCCGACCCTCACAACGCTTACAGGGAGCAGCCTTTTATTTTTCCAACGCCCGGCGGAAAAGAGTGAAGTGAAACAAATAAAATAATTTTCGAGCCGAGCTCTTCTTGAGCTGTTTACATAGGATCGTCGGCCGGTGGTCCGTGGTCTCCGGCGGAGTCTCGGCGACTGGCGGCGAGGACGAGGACCTGCAGGAGGGCGAGGTCGACCTGGAGTCCGGCAGAGCGGGAGCCCAGGCCGAGCGAGGGTTGCTTATTAATGACCGACAATTTAATGTTTTGTCTTTATCGCATTTAAGCCGCCGACCCTCGTTGCCCGATGAGGGCTGACGGGGCGAGTGAGGGGTGGAGGGCTGGAGGGCTGGCCGGATCGGGGGATCCCGGGACCCGCGAGACGAGCGAAGGCAGCGAGCGAAACTTGATAGACTTGTTTTTCGTCCCTTCGTTGTTGCCTCATGTCCTTAGTTGTTGTTGCTCCTGATGCCCGTTGTTGTACTTATTCTTATTCCCATTGTAGTTGCTCTGCCATGCCTTCGTCATCGCCCTTGTTGTTGTGCTGAAAAGCAGCCGACATGTTTTGCAGTTTTCCGGTTGACCGCAACAAAAGACATGTCACGCCGTGTCACAACAACAACAACAACAACAACCGGCAACCAGTCGACAACCGGCAACCGGCGACTGAACCTGCGACCGCGCCGCGGGGGGCGGGGCAGCGACGGCCGCGCCGTTGTCAACAATGGTGTCAATTTAAAGGTAGTCAGTCGGCCATAAGTGACTTTATTAAGCGGTTTAACGCACACGCACGCACACACACAGGTGCCCTCTCGAACCCACCCGCACGCACACAGGTCCGCCCGAGCACACAGAGCCCCTGAAGCACACACACGTTTAACCCTCGGGACTCAGACGCGCGGCTTCGACACGACGACGGCTTCAGGCGGCGCTCGGGGCGGACGAATGGGGGTCGAGGCGCGGGACCCACGTGGTTCGGCGTGCGGCCATGGGAGGGGCTGGGGATGGCCTAAAAGGTCAGCTGGGAGAACCCTTGGCTGGGGAGCCGGAGGAGGCGATGCGGAGTCGAGTGGGAAACGGAAGACTGCACAGACTGCCAGGGTTTGATTTTCGGGATTCCCAGCCAAGTCGCTTAAAGTAGAGCATTGTGGAACTCTGCGATTTAATTATTGCCCCTAGTGCAGAGCCCAGTGAGGAGTCCAGTGAGGGGGCCAAGTAAGCAGTGACAAGTGCGATTTGTAGGAAGGAGGAAACTCCCGCCAGAAACCTCGATTCGACTGCGATGTGACCTGGGCCGTCTTCGCTCCCAGCGCCGACCCGAGGCAGCAACGATTCCAGCACAGGCAACAAGAATGTTAACACCAACAAGAACAATGCTGCCACCAACAACAATAGCAACAACGACACAACGACACAACAACATCGGCGATGACAACACAACAACAACGCCAACAAAGCACCTGCCAGAACAAACAACTCGCTTAAAATAATTTACGAGCGCCGAACGTATTTAAATTTGCACCGCCATTTTTCAAGGGGTGCCCGCCGAACCTCGCCACCCCCAACCGTCTCCTCCCACGCCCCCGCCTCTCCGCCCCCCGCTGCAACCCTCGCTCTGGCCACACGTCGACTCGCTGTCGTGAGTGCGCCGAAGACCCGCCGTGGAACGTGTGGAATTTTCTTGCGGTTGACTGCCGAAATGTTGAGAACAACAACAACAACCCGAACCACACCAGCAGCGCAACATGGCAGCCATGTTGAGGTTGTCTTCGTGCTCTTGTTCTTCTTCCTATTCTGGCTCTGGTTCTTCTCCCAGAGAGCGGCATCGCTGGACTCCCTCCTTTCCGCTCAGATAAACGTATTCCGTATGAGACACTAAATTATCTGCAAGAATGTAGTTGTAGTTGTTGTTGTTGCTGCTGGTGCTTCAATTGCTGTTGCTGCTGTTGGCAATGGCGATGGTGTTATTATCGGTGTTGTAGTTGTTGTTGTTGTCGCTTATGCAAAATTCCCCACCCCACGCCCAGGGACACCCCGCGACTCTGGGGAGCGACGTCGCCGCCGCCTTCGCCCCTGTTGATAAATGTCTTTGCGGAGAATTCATCCTCTTTTTGCCCGACCAACCCCTTCCCTTCCCTTCCCTTCCCCTCCCTCTGGCGGTCTGAGGGCCCAAATATGTTCGCAAGTCACAACAAGTGCGTGGCGAGTTCTTCATTTGGCTCCACCTCCGCCGACCTCGCTTCCCCCGACACGTGGTCGGTCCACGGTGCAATTAAATCGCCCCGATCGCCCAGGACCGGCTTCCAGCGTGGGTCGGGGGCCGGGGAGTCGCAGCACCATCTTTCAGCTTGGTGACAGTGGCATCGCCTTCGCTTATCCACATTATTTCCTGCTTCAGGCCCAGGAACCCGGGGTTTTAAGCGGCAAGGAAGCGGTGAATTGCAGTTGTTGGGTTCGCATTTCGCCAAGAACTTTTTCAAGTGACGAAGCAAAGGCGAGGGCATGCCAGGGAGAATGGTAGAGGGAATAATATGGAGAATATGAGATGCACGTGAAATCGGTTGATTCTCGCCGATTGCTTGGCATGAGTGGTTCAAGAACCCCCTACTTCGGTGTCTCTGGACGAACGGGGGCCGAGGCAGTGGCGAGCAGTTACTGCCCACGGTGGACACCTGAATAAAGCCAACGGCCCTCCTCCCGGCCCTTCCCAGCCACTCGTGGCTTCGGAGTCGCCCGTCGCCTCGCCCCGCATGGGGGGCGAAGCGGGCCGGCATTGAAATGTTAACTCGGAATGGCCATAAAATATGAGCCGCGTCCTCGGCAAAAACTCGGCCCTTTCCCGATGGAGGACGCCGGAGGGAGGAAGCGCGAGGGGAGGGCAGGGGGAGCAATGCAAGCATTCTTCCGACCGACACCTGAAACAACACAGCGCCACTGCATGGGTGTGTGGGTGTGTGTTGGGGTGTGTTTGTTGTTGGTGCCTGTGTGTGTTGGTGTGTGAATGAATTAAAACTCATTATGGAATCCAGCAGAAACGAGTCAAATAAATGTTTGTATAATTTTAATGGCCGTGTAAAACGGCAGCTCTTTTTCTCCTTTTCCGCTTCTCTCTTTCCTTCGTTCCTCCTGCCTCCTCTCTTTCGGCTCACTTTCGTTGCAAATAAATCAGTGCAAATTCACGGAAGTCGGTTAAGGAGAGAAAATATTCGCGATAAATTTCAGCCGTCAGCCCAGGTTGCCGGGTGAGATGTGAATGTGAATGTGAATGGTGAATGTGTGAAAATGCGCTGAATGTGCGGGAGGGCGGGCCTAAGGGGCTGCGAGGGTGGGGGTCGTGCATGGAGTGGTCGACAAACAGGTCGCAGACGCCGTCGCCATCTCCGTGTGAACCTGCTCGAGGAAACCCTTCAGAAAAGATCGCGAACGGTGCGAGAAAATTGAGAAATATTCATCATTTTATCTTCTTTTATCTTTGCACAGATTCGAAAAGACCTTCCGGAAAACACCTTCGGAACAACCTTTGCAGCCACCTCTGGAAACACCTTTGGAGATAACTTCGAAAGCAGCTTCAGAAACACCTTCGAAACCCTTGGAAACACCGTCGAAAAAATACTTCCGAACCACCTTCGCAAACACTCCGCTATCATCTTACTGTACAACGTTGGCACAGAAAAATCCCCAAGCTCCATCGCCCTGGCCTCCTCCACGTCCCGGAACCCGCTTGGCGACCTGCCCTTCCCCAACTTCTCGCGCTTCCTGCGCTTTCCCTCGCAGCCCGCAGTAGCTGCGGTTCCTTCGACGACTTCACCTCACTTGCCTACTGCTAAACAACAGCAGCAACTGGCTGCCGTCTGCTGCTCCCCGCCTCTTGCGCCGCGACTGCTCCGCTGGCAACGCTTGCTGCGACTCGCGAATGCAAATCACGAGCCGGCGGGTCGGCAGGGAGCAAAAATTTATCACACGCCTATTAAGCGAGATTATGACAGTTCCAATTGAATAAAAAGCTCATCAATTCGCAACTCCAGCCGCCGACGGAAGCCGACGGAAGCCGGTGGAAGCCGGTGTGGGGACGGGGCCCGGCCGAGCCAATAATAAAGACAAAGACCCGATTGGGATTCAGTGGCTGTCGATGGCGCTATCGAGACGCACATTTAAATCACTCGCCCGGCTCGAGTGCGCGCCGGAGCCGTCGCTGCGGCTAATGGCCCGAAGGCCGGGCAGGAGGAGGCAAAAAGGGAGAACGCGAGGCCAACGAGGACGAAGCCGGGGCCAAGGACGGAAGACACGCGGCTAAAGAGGGCGAAACCGAGCCCAAGGAAGGCGGCAGGAGGCCAGAAAGGACGAAGGGCCCAGGAAAGAGAAAAGCGGGGGAGGCTGACGACCGGATCTCGGGGGACAAATGTCTGCTCAGAGGCGAACAGAGCCGGCAAGGCCGAATCGGGGATGCGAGGGCGAATAGCGACGCGGCGGGCGAGCCTGACGACGGAGGCAAATTTGCGAGTTGCCTCGAAATAAATCACAATCGAGGACGTCGACGTCGAGGTGGGGCGGCGGCATCGGTTGCTGGAATTTTTCGTCCTTTGCCGGGTGGGGGCGCGATGAAGACGCAGACGACGGTGGCATTTGAATGCCGTGGATCCGCCAGATACGAGTCCGCTGCCAGATACCGAGTAATGAATGAGTGAGTTGTGAGTTGTGAGTGCGAGTGTGGTTTTTGTTTATTTTGACGTCTTCGCCGAGCGCAATAATAAATCGAAAATTTGTCACTGTCTCGTCGTTGCCTCTGCGGCCGCCTTCCAGTCGCCGCCGCCGACGCCAACTTTCGATCTCAAAGATAGAGCGGCTTTAAGCCGAATCCGAAGGAACTTCGCCCGAGCGCTTCGAGCGACTCTCGCATCGATGGGGCCTCCAAACGGAGTCATTGCCTTGCTCGATCCACGAACTGGGGCCGCGATTGCCCTGGCCCAGAACTGTCACAGGTCTAGAATCGGGCCGCCGGCGACCTGCGGCCGTGGCGGTCATTTGTCAGCCCAGTCCGGCCCGGCCCGGCCCGTGGTCATTACAGCTTCCGAATGGACTAATGTGGCCCACGGACGGACGGCTTACAGTGGTGGCAAATGTGCATTCCAACGGCCCGGTCCCTCGACTCCTCGGTCCCCCGGTCACCCGTGGTCAGTCAGCCATCGATCATCGCGATGTCACTCGCGACTGCTACCGCGGAATCGGCTCCGGCTGCTGCTGCGGCTCCGGCTGCGACTCCGCGTCGTCCGAAGAAGTCATTAAGAGCGATTAAAGACATTAAGAGGTGGCGCGCGGTGTGAGCGTGAAGTGCGAATGCGGCGGAAGGAGGGGGCGTGGCACTGCCGCCTCCTCGACGTCCGCCGATCGCCGACTGTCGTCCGTCGTCGGTTCTCCTCCCCTCCCCACCTCCTGGCGACGATGAAGACGATGACGAAGATGAATCTAGGAGCCCTGGTCACTATTAGCCGGGCTCTTTTGATTTATTCGCCGGCGGCTCCGTTGGCGGCGTTGCCAGATGGACAGCTCCGGCTTCGTGGACAGTCCTCCCTCCGGCGGCGGTCCACGGTGCCGTGCGGTAATCGCACGGAGGCCACGCCCCTGGACAAACAGCGATTTGGCCGATGCATCCGTCAAGGGCCACGTGTGGAGTTTCGCCTGGCGGTGCTGCCGGCTGGCGGAAAAATTGCCGTAATTCATTTCGCAGTTGTCGATCTGTCGTTGTGGTTGTTGCTGTTTCCATGGTGGTGCGAAGTATTGCCAAATGCAGTGAAATCTCACAGCACCAAAACCCATCGATAGCTCATCGATCGATTGTCACAGCGAATACCGACTGCCAACTCAGGACGTAGGCTTCGCGGCAGTCGATAAATCGCTATCGAAATCGGTTGATTTCGATTACCACATCGACAACTGAGCAACGAGTGATCAACGGATTGAAAAAAGTTCTCAGTCAAAATACGCTGATCAAATATTTTCTTATCGATATTCGTTCACATCGATGATTTTCATTGATACATCGCAGCAAATCGAGCAACAACTTATCGATTACATCGATCACTTTACCATCGATTACTTACGAAGTGCATTGAATTCGATTCTTTGGTTTTTAATTCCAACTGTGACCGCATCGCATTTTCTCACAATCGCCGTTTCTTCGCTGCCACCGATTGTTGCTGGCGATTGCATTTAATTTATCGTCGCTTCAAAATGGCCGCCGCGCATCCTTCGCGTTGCTGCCGGCTGCAACAAAATCTAATGTCACGACCCAGATTGCGAAATGCAATTTGAAATAAATTCAAACACTTGCGAGCGCGCCCGTAAAAACCACATCAACTGCAACAAGACCTGTAGCAACAACAACGAAAGGAAAACAACAACAAAGCAACGCCAGTGGCAGGAACAACAGCCACAGCTTTGGACATTGGAGGAAAAACACGGAGCCAAAGGAAATGCAACTTAATTGAAAATTCCTGCGAAAGGACGGAGGAGGCGTCGGGGTTCGGGTCTCGGGTGGGCGTGGCCCGAGAGCTGAGAGCGTGAGCCGGCGAAGAGGCGAAGCTTCGAGAGCATGTCCTTGCGAGGATACACACTGCAATAAATATGCAGAATTGTTGCTGTTGCTGTTGCTGCTGCTGTTGCGGTTCTCGTCCCTGTGTTGCTGTCGTGGTGGTTGTTGTTGCCCTGCCGTTGTCGTGGTGGGCAGCGTGCGCGGAACGCAATGCGCCAGGACACAGGGCGCGAACTGCATGCGGCCGAGGGGGCCGCGACTGGACTCGAGACACGACTCGAGCTCGAGGCCACGCCCCGACTGCAGGCCGCGTGGGGCCGGTGGGCCGAACGGTTTCAATTAAAACTTCCTCCCTTTCGGTTTGGGTTCGGCCACCTCGGCTCGTCTCACCGAGGACGTCTCTCGACCAGGTCGGCGCGGCTCCGACGCGAACCAGCCCGAATTGGCCTCGTCCAAAAATGGCGTCGCCAAACGAGCTGCAGCCAAATTTACAATCGAGCATCGACCGTCGCCCATCGGCCGCTGACATCCTGCGACATCGTGCCTGCGACGTGTTCTTGTTGTTGCCGCCGCCGGCAGCCGAGGTAGGTTGTTGCTCACCATGTATGGTGTCACCATAAATTTCGCAGCAGTCAGCCGATAGCATCTGCGCCGTCCTCGACCGGACCGGACCGAGCCGAGCTCCGGAGGGAGCACCCTTGACGAGGCCTTCGCACCTCGGATCATCCCGGCCGCGAGCAATTTATGGCTCGCCTCCGACGACTCGGCCGGGCGACTCGACGCGACTTGAAGTGGACTCGCCTCGCCTCGCCGTCGTCGAGTGTGCGCGTTGCATATTCAAAGTCCCAGCCCGAGCCCCAGACCCGGCGCACGGCTGCAGTCGGCTGGAGGCGAGCGAGGTCGCCAAAATGGCGACGCCGTGGAATGCAAAATGCGGCGACCGACGGCAGACGACCGACGACAGGCGACCGACGACCGACGACCAACGACAGGCGACCGAGGACTGACGAGTGACGACCTGACTGATTTAATGGCCTGCAGCCAGCGGAATCAGACGCGAGGGAGGGCCGAAGGTCTGATCGTCCGACGGCCCGGCGATCGAGGGACCGATTGCATAATTAGCCGCCGGCCACCAGAGGGCGCTCCTGTGAATCTCCGGTCGGAGTCGGAGCCACGCCGACGGTGCGAAATCCTCAATAAAGTCATGTTATTTGCCTTTTTGCCTATTAAGAATTATTTCATTATTTTAGTCCCAAAAATCTCACATTAAAAATCAAATGTTTTCGGTATCAGCGACTTGAACACACAGACATTTCCGGAGTTATCGAGGAAATATAGTCAGATTTCAAGAGGATATTCAAAAAACTTGTGAACACCTCGCAGACAGCGCAATCGTGGGGAGAAACTATAGATAAAAAGCAAGATAATTGCAAAATTACGTCTTCTTTGGAGAGGAGAGAAAACAAAGTAATTAGCCGTTGAAATGACAACGGAATCGATTTCAATTGCCCTGATGAATTATATGTTATTATGAATTGTTTTTTGCTTTACTCAATAAAATAATCCGATGATGACATTCTATTAATTGCAGTGTTAGAGGTGTCAACTGCTAATTGCCAAATGGACGTTGAGATTAAACCAGCCGTTAATTATTGGTAGTAAGAGCAGGTAAGGAAAACTCGGTCGGAAGCAAGTCATGAAGCAATCATCACGCGACCAGTGGCGAAAACTATTTTAAGAGACTCGTATTAAAACTGTCTGCTACTAAATGGCATGAAACGATGATACAAATACGAGAAACAGGGAAAAGATTCATTTAATTTTCTGAGAAATCCGTCCATTATTAATGCCCTAAAATTATCGAATCCCCGAAAGGCACACTTAAATTTAACTCAAGACTGAAGTATTCCCGGGAACGAGTTGAAACTTCCTTTCGAAGCCCGTCCCCGATCTCCACCCCGCCGCCCGATCCAGGCGAACTTATGACGACCTCCTTATGGCGATTGTTACGAGGCTCTTCCGGGAATCTTTATCTCTCGCTTATTATCTGGGAACACCAAATTAATTGTCTCGCTCCCCCGCTCCGTGGCTGCTCCGCAGGTTTGTCGCCACCGAGGCCAGGCGTCGACGTTGGGCCAGGTCGCCGGCAGCCTCGAGCAGCCGCCTCGCCGACGCCGCCCCAGGACACGAAACCAAGCGCAATTGAATTTAAATGAGTTCATTTGCCGACTCCTTCGACCTCGGCGACGTCCACAATACTTGTGGCGGTCGCTCGGGTGGACGGCGATGTCTGGCGGCGACGACCGGGACGGGACCAGGACCAAGACGAGGACGAGGACGAAGCCTTCTCGTGTTTCTGCTGTCGTTCGGTAGACATTCCGAGGTCTGGCTCCGCTCCCGGGCCTTGCGCGTCTCCGGGCGGCCGCCGTCGACGGCCTGCGTTCGCTCCCGAGTCCTTCCGCCCACCCCGCTTTCGGCCACCCCATTCCGGTGGAGTCCGCATTCTTCGGCGTGATTTATGTCCCGCCTGTGCCTGCGATTGTTGCTGATCTGGTGCATCATCACGTCAAATAAACTATTTTCGTCCACCACCCTTTCGGACGTTTGATTGGGGTTTTTTCCAAGACTCGTTTCCACAACTCGCCATTTGTCCTGTGACATCCTTTTTGCCCGCTGATTTCTGCTGGCGCAGGATTCGTTTACTCTGCACAAATCCGTGCAATATCCGTATATTGTTTTTTCTCCCTCTCCGCTCCCTCGGCTTTTTTGCCGTTGCTCCGGCTTTTTGTCGTCCTGGAAATTAAAGTAATTGCTCTTGCCAGCTTCCTCCACCCTCTAGTCCTCCGCTCGCCCTGCCCGAAGGTGTCCTGCCCGCTGCCAACTGTCGGCCCCTCGACCGGGCCCTGAGTTATGGCTTCTCGATACACAATTAGATATTCCGACCGCATGCTGTGACCAAATGGCAGTCCTTCGTCCTGTCCTGCCCTGTCCTGACGCCGCCGCCGATTGTTTTCGCCGATCCCCACGTCCTCCGGTCGGAGCCTTCGGGGCTGCCGGAGGCGTGTCCGCGATCGAGTCCTGCCGATAAGGGCGACAAATGTTGTCTCCGGACGGCTCTCCAGAGTGGGGCGCATGGCGAAGGAACTGCGAGGAGGCGAAGGCACTGAAGTCGAACTTGAAGTTGAAATTGAAGTCGATCGATCGAACCCAGGGGCCCAGTGGACGCCGCTCGCTCCACTGTGAGCGGCGTGAATCAGCGCGAATCCAGGATTCGACTCGGCTCGCCAAGCTAATTAAAATCTGCCGCCATCCGGGCCGGGCTGGAGCTGCCTAATTGCTTTAAACAAATACTCGAAGCTCCCGCGCCTTCAGCGGCCGCTCCTTCCGATTCTCCCAATCCTTCCGCCCCCTGCCCCACGAAGGAGGCGCCGCCGTGATGTGGGCAAAACCCAATATGAATGACTTCCTTCCGGGCCAGGACGAGGCAGGCCGTGACTCAGCGCGAAAGGGCCCGACTCATGCACGAGTGGCTCGAGTGGGGCGGCCGACGTGTGACGAAGGGTTGGGAGAGGGGTTGGGGAAGGGGAAGGGGACGAGGACGGGGACGGCGACGGCGACGTGGAGGGGGCAGCGAGTGAAAGCAATAATTTAAAGTTTCGCAAATTCAATTAATTGCGCCCTTGGAGCGAATGCGCGGAGTTAGCTGAAATTTATAATTGCCGCTCTGGCCGCCGTCAAGATTGAGCGCTTACAGGCCACGCCCACCGGTCCACACCGGTGGACCCGGGCCCTCGGAATCACAGTTACGGCCCCGCGGCGCTCCAAAAAAATTCCCACACTGGCCCAGTTGCACCGGCGGCCCGCAGCCAACGCAACGGCGACGTCGCTGCTCGCGCTAATCGCACTTTAAGTACACAGCAGGACGCGAATTACGCCCAGATTCGTTTAATGCAAACAATAATTAAAACCCTCCGAGGGGCAGCGGAGCCGGAGTGCCGACGGTCCCGAAGTCGGTCCGCTGTCAGTCTCGAAGCCGGTCCGCTGTCGGTCCCGAAGTCGGTGTCGGCGGCCGTCGCTTGATTACATGAATTGTAATCCATGAAATTGTGGCCATTACAGCGTGTAACGTGCAGCCCGCAACGCTCACCTGGCCCAACGACCATAATCAAAGCCCTCGACGAGCGGCGGATCCGACCCACTGTCTGGCAGGCACCAACTGCCGGGAGGGTCGGACGACGGCGGCAGAGGAGGCGCGGAGCAAAAAGGTGAGATTAGCGCGGGTCTCGCTTTGGCGCGAACCCGCCACAACCCGGCGTTGGAAGCCTCCGGACGGACTTCGCCCAGGTCGACCTCGCCCTCCTCCTGCTCCCTCTACTTGTTCCGCCACCGCTCCCTCTGGCCACCTCTTTGTGCCCCCGTCACCCCGTCCCCCCGAGCTGCTGCGGAAGCCTACGACGCAGTGACTTCTGACTGTCCCCGTGGTCGGGCCCGGCCTGTGAGAAAGTGTCCTACGATCGAGGCAGTGGCGTCCGCAAAAAGCCGCGTCGCGCCCCGCCGCCGCCAATGCCGCAGCCCACGTCGATTAGACCCTGATCCGCGAGGGACGGCCGCAGCGAGCGGGGGCCGCGCGATGATCTCCCGGGTTCGGCGCAGGCGAGGGGGTCGCGGCGACGCATGAATGGACGAGGCGCTCGCACCGAGGACTCATAGACGCCGAGGCATTTAATTGCCAAGGTGATTAGGGAGCACCATGAGGCAGCAGCAACCGACGGCAGCAACAGCCAGCAACAACAGCAGCAGCAGCAACCCACAGCCACCACGAGTAGCATCGGCGGCGGTAGAAAAACCCGCCGAGAATCGAGGTAAAGGTAAACATCGGACATCAGCGGAACCACGCAGCAAAACATCGTCATTACAGGCATGCAGATGAGCACGAGGGGCCGGGGCCGGGTCCGCGTCCATTCATGTGGACGTCGATGTGAATGCAGCCACTCGATGAGACGGCGGCCACAGTAGCTAAATGAGTGAAGACACCTTAATGACCAGCAGCAGCAGCAGCACCGGTGGCCGGCAAGGCAGGAGGGACGGACGGAAGACGGCGGGGACTCCGCAGCTCAGCGGCAATGGCGGAGCTGCCGCCCAGTCTCGCAGACCGAGGCCTTCCCGCGTAGCTAGAGGGTGTCCTGTCCCTACCCTTGGCCTGCCCTGCCCTGCCCTGCCCAGCCCTCTCCTCTCTCCGCCACGGTGCAATAGACGACCTCTAGGACCCCAGCCTCGAGGCCTTCGCTTTGGCGAAACGGGTTCTTTAATTGCGGCGCCAACACTTCGCGGTCCGCGGCATTCCGGCGATCCCCCGACGATCCACTCATCGCCACCCCCTGGAGAGCCAGGTGGCACTGCGAAGAAGCGCAGACGCGATTTTAATCAGAAGCCGCTCTAATTAATAGACGATTTAATTATGTCATTAACATCCATTGACGACATGAGTATCGGAATCGCAACCCATTAAATCAATAATAACTCCATCGGCATCTGCTGCGGAGAGGGAGGGGGAGAGCAGGAGGCGTGGGGCGGGTCGAGCTTAGCTGAAAGGCAGACGCTCGATCACTTTCATTAATATCAATTGAACCGAACCGAACCGGTCTGCGGTCTCGTCTGCGGCCCGCTCTGCGATCGTGTCGGACTCTGGGATCGTGTCGGCCTCCATCGATCGTGGCGCTTCCCGGTTGGGGTGGGGAGCGATCGCAGTGATCGGTCCGTCGGCGGTCGTCTCTCTAATTGCCGTTCTGGAAGCAGCCATCGAGCATTCCATCCTCGTCGTCGCCATCGTCTTCGCCGTCGTCTGCCCCAGAGCAGCTCTCGTTGTGGCCACTCGCCTATGAAGAAATTCTAGCCCAGTTACAGCGACGTGTCCGAGCTCCTAATTCCGGCAAACTGCCAGCAACCGGTCCACGATTCCACGGCAACTTCGAAACTTCGCCTCCGAAAACCCGAACCGCCCGTTCCCGCCCTCGCCAGGAACCCAAGCAGCGGATTCGACTCTCCGCGGTCGGTTTCGCCAATCAAGCGATCGTTGGAAGCATGTACCTAATTGTAGGTTATTGTTGAGAGACGCTCCATAAACATGTTTGTAAATCAATCAGTGGCCATGTCAATAACATTTCGACGACGTCCAGCGAGAGTCGGTGGCCGAGTCGGAGTCGCAGTCGGATCATCAACTGCCCAAGTTTATTAGACAGAAATGATTAGCTCGAGCTGATTTTACGATTCGACGTTTGGCTTCTGCTTCGACTTCTGCTCCGGCTTCTGGAAGGTGGAGGGAGGAAGCGCGGTGGGCGAAAGATGGAAGGTGAAAGATGGCAGCTGGAGGTGGAAGCCAAGGTGAAGATGGAGGGGGCGGCGGCGTCGCCTCCAGACGTCGCACTAAATTGCGAACTAAACACAATGTTTTATCGGGAACCGACGTCGCACCGGTCGTCATCATCACCACGGGCTCAAACAACGTCATCATCTTCGCCATCCTGACCATCTCCAGCCTCATCATCGCCATCGGGATGGAGGTCCTGAGCCCAGGGCAGCGAAACCCATTGACATTAAAAATGGAAATCTTCATCTTTCCGCTTCACATACTTTGTTGAGCCCCCTCGGCCAGGCTCTCGGACACCCGGCGAGCTGGGCCCAAAGAGACGGGATGCGAGGAGGAGCCGCGCGAAGGGCGGAGGAGGCGGAGCGGGACCCAGGCACGGACGGACACGGATTGTGTGTCTGACCAGCAAATCACTCCTAAATGGGGCATTTTGTAAATTGTTTGCGAATTGCGTTTCCTTTTCGGACCGCTTATCTCGACTCGCTTCTCTCTTCTGCTCTTCTCCTCCTTCGTGTTCGTTATGTTCTGGGCCTTGTTCTTGTTGTTGTTGTTGTTAATGGTGCTGCAATCGTTGTTGCTATTGCTGTGCGGTGGCCACCGGCTCTGGGGCGAAAGTCGGTCCTTTTTTAATGAGCCATGAGTTATTGCCGAATATTAATAACGGCGAGCACTGCGCCAAGTGGCGTCTCCGGGAGACAGGACGAAGGACGAGGGAACCAGTAACAGGACCAGGACCAGAAGGAGAAGCAGCACCCCAGACCGGCCGTGAAACCTCCCGACCGCCTGAGGAAGAACCCGAGGCCTTCCTTGGCCGGGAGACGCCGTTGCGCTTGGAGGCAAATCATCGACTGACTCGTGCCTCCCGATTCGAGGCTTGTTCACCCACTTGAGGTCCTTCGAACACCTTCGAGTACTCGAAGCGTCCTCGAGTCGTCGCCGTCCTGGTCGTGGAGGCAACTGCGGAAATTTATGGGCGCCACGATAAGCAGTGCATCCGAAGACTCCGGTCCGATTGCTCTCTAATAGACCGCAAACATCATCCACTCCAGCCACGAGGAACGGGCCGGGGCTCGGTCCAGGTCGAACCCTTCCCGCGCTGGTCGCCGCCGACTCGCAGCCACTTGACCACAACACTTACGCCGAGATTTATGTCCAGGGAATTTGTTTATTCTTCTCGGACTCGGTCGGTCTCGGTCTCGGCCTTTGTTTGTTTGCTGCTTGCGACAAAATGTTAACTTCATTTGGCCCGAGGCGCTCGGCTCTGGATCCGTGGGGACGAGGAGGAGGTGGACGAGGAAATGGACACCACCACCAACCCTTCCGAGGGCCGCTCGGCGAGCTGAGGTGCGGCGATGTCCAGGGGTCCGAGGGCAAAAAGCTCGAATTCATTATTGAAATTATGGGCGGCGATTAGTTTTTGTTGTTGCCAACAATCGGGCGCCCCTGGTAGTTGTGTGGCCATAATTGTTGTTGTCCCGGTTGTTGCTGGCTGGTGGCGGTGGTAAAAAGTGAAACTCATTTGCAAAATGCAACTCCGAAATAAATCCGACACAAGAACAGCATTCGGAGGCGAAGCAACATTTCACGATTTATGACATTCAGACTCTCGGCAGGAGCCTCGTCCTCGCCCTCGTCCTCGTCTCGGGCCTCGCCCCCTTCCAGCTCCACCGACTTCCGCTTCCTCCAATCCCGGCTCTGCACCGTGTCTTTGATTTTCGATTCCCGATTCGCAGCGAGAGTCAAGAATTTCCCAGGGCCTGCAAGGACTTGCTTTCAACTGAGTTCGCGCTAGAGATGAAGAAGCAGAGGAAGAACTTTCCGTCCGTCCACCGGTCGGTCGGATAGTTTGGCAGTAGTTGTTGTTGATTTATGCCCACCATGTGCAGGGAATTAATTATATTTCAGCTTGAATCCTCGCCGGCACATGATTTACATCGGCCCAGCCATCGGACTGCGGTGGGCCGGCGCCGACACTGGGCAGATCGATGAGGGGGCTGGAACCAGGGCTCTTAAAGCCTCCTGCAACAGCGAGACTTCGACTTGGACTTTGAAATCTCAATTGGACTTGAGAAGCCGTTGAGGTCTCCGCGACTTCGCCGTGCTTGCAGGATTCGTTCCTGGTTCCTGCGTCTTTTATGGATCTCTCGAGCCCATTCGGCACACGTCCTGCGGCTCGGAGGTCGGTCGTGGTCATCAGTCAAAACTGCGGGCCGGGACAAATGGAAGAAATGCTGGCTGTCATGTCGGCTGCGTGTTTATCTAACTCGGCTGCTGTGCAAGAACCTCCGGCGGTGGTCCGTCCTTCTCTCGGTTCCGCTGTCCGTCCCTCTGCCTGTCGGTCCGACGCGCCCATCCTTCGCCCCCACTCTGTCGAAAAGTCCTCGCGCATTTTTGTAAAGTGCCTCGCATTAAGCGGAATCGAAGGACTCGAAGGACTCGTGGACGGCCCAGGTTGGAGACGACCACGTGGCCGAGGACGCCGGCGACAGCGGCGACGACGACGATGACGACGACGATGAAG